>CM076570.1:1119327096-1119711000 GCA_034641835.2 Pinus albicaulis | reverse complement strand
CTGAAGAGCCCATTCCACAGTAATCTAGATGAAACAACATGAACATATCATTGATGGTGACAAATTTATCATGCTGTACAAGTGTAGAAATACAAATATGCCAAGGGCTACTTGCAAAAAGCATTCGTAGGTAGGGATTGAGCTCTATCTTCTACAGCTGTAGAGAGCAGCTGAGGTGACTGCTAAGGGCCAACAAAAGGAAATTATTCTAGTCGAAGTACCCTGCAGGTTGACTTTCTAAACAACTTGCCTTGTGCAGTAACAGTTTTCACTAATTGGCATGCTACAAAATATACAGGGCTCATACAACAATGTGATCTTATTGTAGCTTCCAGAAGCACAATTTGCACATGGATTGCCATGATGCAACTGTAGAGAGCAGTTGAGGGACTGCTAAGGACCTACAAAAGGAAAGTATTCTAGTGAAAGCACCCTGCAGGTTGACTTTCTAAACAACTTGCCTTGTGCAGTAACAATTTTCACTAATTGGCATGCTAAAAAATATACAGGGCTCATACAACAATGTGATCTTATTGTAGCTTCCAGAAGCACAATTTGCACATGGATTGCCATGATGCAACTGTAGAGAGTAGCTGAGAGACTGCTAAGGACCTACAAAAGGAAAGTATTCTAGTCAAAGTATCCTATAGGTTAACTTTATAAACAACTTTCCTTGTGCAGTAACAATTTTCACTAACTGGCATGCTACAAAATATATAGGGTTCATACAACAATGTGATCTTATGGTAACTTCCAGAAGCACAATTTGCACATGGATTGCCATGATATCCACATCACCTATAGACCAGTGAATGAAGAAAATTTCTTCCGCATTGAAATTATTGAGTTTGCTAGATTTGACATTATTGCGGCAAAAACTGGAAGTGCAGTTTTATATACACAAGAGTGTGAATGTGGGTTTAGTAAGAAGGCATGCCATTAGATAGAAATTGGGGATTCTTCAATAGCCATGCATTTTTTTCATCAAACCCCTCTCTAGAACTTCAAACTATCTCATGTAACACAAAGAACTATTGGATTGGTTCAATACTTCACAAAAACATAATTTTTTTCATGTTTTGCAATTACAAAAGAGAAATTTTGAATGAAGCTTTCCATAAAGTAAATGGGGGGCTTCATATTTCATGCCCCTCCCTTGAAATGGCCACTCATTATGAAGGTTATGTCATAGTTCACACACCAACAAGTGCCCTCTCATGCAAGCTCCAAGAGATGGGGAGTTAAGTCTCCACCAACACCCATTACTCCAGAGTCCATACTACTCTCTCATCGACATGTGAGATTATGTTAAATACAATGGTTGAATTGGAAAATGTATGTGGGTTTATTTTTATGTCAATTCTGGAAGGACTCAATGCCATTGATTTCACCCCTATTCTCGACCTGCACAACATTCTAACACTAGTAGCAAGCAAAGGTATTCTGCTCTAGGAATAATGTGGTGGAATTTTGTTAAATCCCAAGGCAACTCTTTGCAGTGCTAAGGTGAGGGGTAACCCAGTCTGGAACTTGTCTTTCTCTTCAGTAAAAATGGACCGCTATCATTTTAGGAATAAATGATGCAACTTGTATGAATTTCGAGAGGTTCAACAAGAGGTTAAGTATTGTGAGCTTGAGGTTGTTCAAACCCAATGATGTGTGATGATTTTCACCATTTACTGCAATCAATAGCAAGAGGATTATGACAGTACATTAGAAGCCAAAAATAGGGCAAAGGGCCATGTGCAATGGAAACTACACCCTGACTACAAAACCTTAAGGAAATGAAGGAGATCACCAACTTCATGCAGATTGAAGCTAGAGTTTCAGATTGGTTCTCTAAAATCCCTAGTTAGTAGAATCTCAAGTCACCTCTACCTCCCATAGGAGATGGTTTCATCTCCTGCCCCGTCAACTTCTAAATTGTTGAGGACTCCTCATTTTGCAACTTTCCCATGGCTAGGGATGAGGATTTGTGCATCTAACGCTCCAAAACCAAAATTGGAGGATCCTACAAGTGAAATCAACCCTGTGGAACAATTTGACATGTAAATGCACTCAACAAAAGCAACAATGGGGACTCAAGTGGGACTAAAATTTTAGAGCATTTCTAATCTGTTTTTTATATCTATAGTATTTTGTCATTGTTTTAGTTTGCAAGGAAATATTCCTTTGAAGCCGACAGAGAATAGAATAGGGTGGGAAATAATAGGGAATTTTGGATACGATATTGTCTCAGGCTGCAGAAAAACACTAATATATTTGTGTGTGTGTGTATTATACCATTGTCCAGTTTGGCTGCAGCTTTTTCTAGTTCAAAATATATCCATCATCGTGGAAGAAAAAAACAAGAAGAATGCTCACCATATTTATTTCTTGCTTCTAATATGTGTGTGTGTGTGTGTTTTACACCATTGTCCAGTTTGGCTGCAGCTTTTTCTAGTTCAAAATATATCCATCATAGTGAAATAAAAAAACAAGAAGAATGCTCACCATATTTATTTCTTTCTTCGTTAATCGTTCAGGCGGTAGATTTAATCCATTGGTCATTGAATTCTCATGCAAAATATTATCCAACTCATGTATCCCACTGGTTAATTCTGCTTCGAGCATCTCAACAGCACCTATGTCATGATCCAAAATGAATAGAATATAATAAGTTGAAACTTTCAGTACTGATAAATATTAAAACTACAAACAGAACTAGTTTTCCTGACAAAGACGACAAATAATTGTTTTCAATACAATCAAAAAGGTTCCTAGTCTCATAGCCTTGTCAAAATAATGTGCTTTAAATTATTCAAAGAGTAGAATGAATTTTCTTAAAAAAAATGTGATTATCATGATTTTGACTATAAGCTCCACAAAGAAAGTTGTTAATTGGGTTGATCTCTCATGGTTGGGATCATTATCCTTCCCACCCAGTTTCAATTCCCATGAGTGGCATGTTGAGCTCCTAAAAATATATTGTTGTAATGACGTTGAATCTTGTTCTTGACTGGCCTTGTGCCCTGAAGATTCTCGGTTTTATCCTAGGTACCATCCTCACAATGAAGTTGAGGGTTTTAACCACGTCAAATACTGGTGTACTGATCTGTGATCTGTTTGTGAGAAGTGACCTTTGGTGTTTGACCTAAGGAACTTACCCTGCAAATTCCTACACCAAGAACATATAGTAAGTGTTAGTTGTTCACTTTTGTGTGTGGCCCTAACACAATATATATATCCACATTCGCCCATTTCTTCATATGCATAAGTAGCAACAAATATTACACTAATATGTCCACTTGGTAGTTCATATTTATCCCTTAATTCATCCATAGTGTTGGAATGAGAATTCAATTATCTACATATTCTAGAGTTAAGGTCTGTGTTAAAGGTTTAATTTGTAGTTATTCTAGAGTTTACTATATTGGTAGTGGAAATACATCAAATAAGTAAACATGTTTATTTTTTTTTATGGATTATAACATTGAATTTAGAAATTATTGTCTTTTACTTTCAATGAAGAATTGAAATCTATGACATATATAAAGGTTACAAAAATAAGGTCCAGGGGATATATTACTTCTTTGAATCCTTCAACTATTTAATTTCCTAAAAACTATAATTTAACAAAATGGAGAAAGAACGTTCATCTTCGAGTGAGATATTACTTCTTTAAATTATTTAACATTATTATTTCCCAATAATCCCACAACTGAAGACCAAGGACTAAGAAAATTATAGCTAAAATGGTAATTTGTTACATGCTTCATGATTTCCACCTAGGATAATATATGTCCCTCTACCATCCATATTCATTACAATGGGAATATCCCCCTTCCCTCCAGCATGTTTAACATTTTGAGCCTCCCAAGCTGCATATTGTAAACATGACACACAAAATACCACAATAAAACTATTTTTTTTCTCAATTTTGTAGTTTGTGTAACTCAAATAGTTAAGTAAATTATGAACCTTCTCTACTTATATAGTTCTCTTAGGGTTTTGACCTCCCGTCGAGCATTCAAAAAATTGTGAGGAATGTCCCACTCATTGAGAAGTTCAGATAAATATTCAATATGTTCTAAGCTAAATTCAATTATAAAACTTGAGATCAATACAATTCCCTGTTGGAAATATGATGCAGAGTGTTGTCCTTGATGGCAACCCACTGAATGAAGATGAAGACATGCGACTATTGACATGTATTGTCCTTGATGGCAAACCACCGGATGAAGTTATTCTTGACTTGATGGACTTGGTAAATGATGTAAATCTGATGTGATATGATGTTTGTTGACAATATGATGCTAAGTGTTGTCCTTGAAAGGCAACCCACTTGATAAAGATGATGGCAACTTACTTGATGAAGTTGTGCTTGCTAGAAAATGTTCTTGATGAAGAAAATATGATGTATCTACAGTGTGCAATGAAGAAAGGAATTCAGAATGTGCTCAAAGTATGATGGAAAAATTATGTCTCTATGAATACGCGGATATGTCTAAAAAGAACGTGATAAGTCGCGTATGGGAAAAAGCGCTCAAAAAGTGCAAATCCAGGGGCCCGTGGTATTGAAGGCTCATGGTATTGATGACTCGTGGTATTGAAGACTCATGGTATTGAAGACTCATGGTATTGAAGGCTCATGGTATTGAAGACTCGTGGTATTGAAGACTCATGGTATTGAAGGCTCATGGTATTGGTTTGACTCGTGGTATTGAAGGCTCATGGTATTGGTTTGGCTCGTGGTATTGAAGGCTCATGGTATTGTTTTGGCCCATGGTATTGAAAAATATAAACCTATATAAGGAGAAGAAATTCATTGTGCAAATCACAAGTGTGGGTGCAAGATGTCTGAGCTTGAATGAATACTTCTCTCTGAAGTATATCTGAATGGAAAGGGTTACACTTGAATGATAAATCTGAATGTATGATGCACCAATGATGAAGAAGGGGATCTAGATCTGAATTGCTCTTGTATTTGCTAGATCCGATTATGGAAGGCTTAGATCTGTGATGAGGCGAGCATCTAGGCGAACATCTGTCTGAAGTGAAAGGGTATGAAATATCTGATCTGTTCTGCTGTGTTTCTGATATCTGATCTGTGTTGATAAGTATCTGTTGGTGATGTATGTTTGTGCTAAAAAGTATGGAAAGGGTCCAGTTTGAAAATATGATGAAATTTGTCCAAGGTGGTGGCCGAGGGTCGTAGCCTTCACTGTGGGGTCGAGTCTTTCCCTTCCTTGGTGTGAGGGCCTGCAACTTAGACTGGGGTCGAGCCTTCCAGGTGAGGCTGGTAAACGAGATCGGGGGTCGTAGCTCCCTTCCAGGAGAGGCTGGTAAACGAGTCAGGGGGTTGGAGCTCCCTTCCAGGAGAGGCTGGTAAACGAGCATAGGTGGGTGCCTGCGTGCTGGTCAAGTATGCGCCAGCACATATGTTGTAAGATGTTTTCTCTATAATAAAATATTGAAGGCTGAGCAACTGCAGCGGTGGTTTTCTCCCGATTTGGGTTTCCACCTAAAAATCCTGGTGTTCATGTGTGATGCTTGTGTGATGGTTTATTCTGTTCTTACTGCACCTGTTTACTGCTTATTGAATATCTGATGAATAAATGATGGAATGGTTTAAGTGAAGATTTAATGACATATCTAAATCTCTGTGTATACGCTAGTTTCATAAAGGGGATCCGCGTATATACGCTAGTTTACTGAAGTAAAGTAGCGTATGGGTTTTAAGGAATGAAAAGTAAAAAGATTTGATTATGCAGTAAATACTGATTCACCCCCCCCCTCTCAGTATTTTTCCCAACAATTGGTATCAGAGCAGGTCCTTGTGCAGAAGCTTGATCGCTTAAAGGAGATCCGTCGCAATGGGAAGTCAAGAAGGAGTAATGTCTATAAAGCCACCTCTATTCAATGGAAGCAATCTGATCTTCTGGAAGGTACGTACAAAATCATATCTGCAAAGTCTTGGTGCAGATGTATGGGCAATCGTGGAAGAAGGTTATCAATACCCGGCAAGTATTCCTACTGATGCAGCTGAAAGAAAGAAGTATGAAATCAATGCCAAAGCAGTGAATGTCTTATTGGGAAGCATGTCTGAATCAGAATTTGCTAAAGTGATGCAACTACATTTGGCAAAAGACATATGGGACAAAATCATTCTAAGCTATGAAGGAGACACAAAGGTAAAAAGTGCAAAACTCCAAACTCTTAGAATTGAATATGAAAATTTGAAGATGCACAGTGATGAGAGTGTTGCCAGTTTCTTTCTTCGTCTGGATGATATTGTAAATCGAATGAGAAATTTGGGTGAAACCATAACTGATACTACTCTGGTGGAAAAGGTCTTAAGATCCTTGACTTCAAAATTTGACTCTAAAGTTTCTGCTATTGAAGAAAGACAAGATTTGCAAACTCTTACTATTGTTCAATTACATGGTACTCTGACTGCTTTTGAAATGAGACAAGGAGGCCCTTCTCAAGTAAGAGAAGCTGCCTTTAAGGCATCTACAAAAGGAAAGGAAAAGGAAGTTGTCAAAGAATCCAGCTATATATCCGATGAAGAAGAAGCAAATTTCGTGAGAAAGCTCCAACTAGGTACTGGAATATTCAAAGGTAAGCTTCCCTTCAAATGTTTTGAGTGTGGAAAAGTTGGTCATTATGCTGCTAAATGTCCTTATAGAGAAAAGCATGGTAAAGGGAAACAATTTGAGAAGAGAAAGAGTTATTATGCAAAAGAAGATGATGATGAAGTGTCCAGTGAAGATGAAGAAGATTCTAACCAAGATCTGAAAGTGCTCATGGCTAAGAAGCAAAAGAAGAAGGTTACTCGAGGAAAGGAGATACCTCATAAATCATGTATAGCAAAAATTGAAGAAGATGAAACAGATTCTGACGAAGATATACAAGCACTCATGGCAAAGAAGAAAAAGGAGAAGGCCACTTGTAATACTCTTCTTTGTGCAAACAATAGTGAAAGTAAAGTTGTGGATCTAGAAGAAGCTCTCAAGATTAAAGAAGAACAACTACAAAGTTCATACAATAAGCAAGAAACTATCTATAAAGAGATGATCTCACAAATGAAAGATCAAATAGAAATGCTGAATGAACAGATGGACAAGTATCAAAGGTTTCACACTTATGCATCCAATCGAATTAAAGATCTAGAAGCAAATTTTGAAAAATCAAGCAAGAAGAATGAAGGACTTGAAGCTGCAATCATTTGTCTTCAGGAAGATTTAGAAGCATCAAGTAAGAAAAATAAGGAACCTCTACAATCATTTGAAAAGGAAGGCCTTGAAGCAGAAATCATCTCTCTTAAAGAAGATCTGGAAAAATCAAATAAGAAGAATGAAGAGCTGCAACAAACATGTGAAGGAAATGAAGACTGGTTGAAAGAAGAGATTCTAAATCTGAAGGATCAAGTTGAAGATGGAAGAAGAAAAGAAGAAAGCATGACAAAGCAATGTCAAGCCTTGGAGGTTGAGGTAAATATTCTCAAAGGTAAATTAGAAGAAAAGGTTAAACTTTTGAGGTTTCATGATAGTACTAACATTTTGGACAATATTCTGAGTAATCAAAGGTCTCTCGCTATCAAACATGGTCTTGGTTTCCATGAAACTGTTAAAGGAGAATCTAGCTCACAAGGAAGTGCCAAAAATTTAGAGGATGTCAATGCAAAACCTGAAGTGTTGAAAGAGACAAAATCTCAATCAACAATCATGAATTCTCAAAGGAATTCATTCAAGAACGTTGAATGTTTTAAATGTCATAATTATGGACATGTTGCAGCAAATTGCAGGAGCAGATCATTTCAGCCTCAAACAAACAGTTCCTACATAGAAAGCTACTATGGTTTCTTCAAGGGATATTGTTATTCATGTAACAAGTATGGACATAAAGCAGCTGAGTGTAAAAGGAGGAAGAATAGAAATACTCATTATGATTCTTATGTTTATTTCTCTGGCCACATGAGATGTTATGCTTGTAATAAGTATGGACATGTAGAAAAAGAATGCAGGATGAACAGATCTGGGAAAGTGGACAATTTTCAGCACATTGTTGGAAAGCTCAAGCAAATTTGGAAAAAGAAGGAGGACCGATCAGAAACGTAGGGAATTCAGACCCTACTGCAGTCATACACTTCTGGAAGCTTACTTCTCCGAGTGACTGCAGGAATGATGTGGGATACATTATGAGATTTAGTAATGTATCGTCACAAGGGGAGCAATGCATGATGACTTTCATGGTTGATTTGATTATTCTGGTTATGTTTACTTCTGACAGCACATCTGATGTGGAAAGGACAGGTACAGGAGGTACAAGCTCAGGAAGAAATGAAGGAAGATGGAAATTTTCTATGCTTCACTTTCCATACGCAGGTTCCATTAACCAAAGTCGCGTATACACGCGAGTTCCAGAAGACGCAGTCGCGTATTCATTGATGATAAGAAAAATTATCTGATAGCTGAAGATCTGAAGCAGAGGTCCAGGGGGAGCATCAGTCTGACTGCTGATGATTGCACTGTTAGCATCATTCTAGTTATACTCATGATAATGAAATGATGCATGGGTTCTTGTGTTGAAGATTATGGATGAAGCCTGGTTGCTTTATGATGAAGAGCATTCATTGCTGAGATGAAAGTCTTATAGTTCAGAGATGAGGACAGATCATGCAGAGATTGTTGTTGATGACTTGTTGTTGAAGGTGTCTCAGATTGCACAAGTTAAGGAAGAAGCACTGGTTTAGGGGGAGTAGCAGGTTGAATTCTAATGGTTGCATTGTTGGAAATATGACTGCTTATTCTTTGGTCTTGATCATATAGAGTTTGGTTGCTATGGTTGAGATCTTTTGCCTACATATGTTACTTCATGTTACATCTTGAAGATCATGGTGATTTTGGACCACATGGATGATTGCTTGACACATATCTGAAGATGTTGTTCTGGTATGATAATCTCTTTTGAAAAGAATGTATTGATGCTGCAAAGGATCCGAAGGCTTGGTTACTAATGGGCTTATGCTACAACCATTGGATGACGCTTGAAGACACAACTACACTATTCTGTTATATCTGTAGTCCAGGGAAGCAGTCAAATATCTCAGAAAGAAGTTGAACACTATCTTTGCCTTACAAATCAGATCTGGTTGAAACTTAGAAGGTGTCTTGGGATATGCGGGTTTCCTGAAACACAGTCGCATATGTACGCGAGTTCCTGCACATAAAACCGCGTATGGTTGGTTGCTGACAATTCTTGGTTGGTTCAGCTCTCTTCAGCACAGCTGCAGTGCTGTTTGGTATCTCTGGTGGTGTTCCAGTTCTCATAAATCTGTTTCTAATGTTTTGATGAAGATGCCTTGATGATTTGTTGGTGGAAGTTTTCAGGATGCACAAACTAAGGGGGAGCCTTAGTCATATGAAAAGGATGCATGGATGCACAGATTCAGGGGGAACATTAGTGTTGCTGAGTATAATGCATTGTTGGCATTATGATGGTTATGTTATATGATCTCTCTTGAGGTCTTCGTGGTGTTGGTCATAAATGGTCATATTTATATTTTGGTGAAAAGGTCTTGTTGAGACCCATGTTGTAAAATTGTAATATTCAGTCATGTAAGGACTTGTCAATTTGTAAACCCACTTGGTTGGGTAGCTGAGTCATGTTTGTAAACCCACTTGGTTGGGTAGCTTAGTCACATTTGTAAACCCACTTGGTTGGGTACTTGACTCTTCTATGTAAATCCACTTGGATGAATCTTTGATGTAAGTATGAGTCATTGGTGATAGGAATGTCATAGAGTCATGTACTTCATTGAAAAATATGTTTGAAGATTCAGCATGAACTCAGGGGAAGCTTGGTCACTTCAGCATACATCAGATCTGCAGAACGCTTCTTCTACATGAGGAGAAAAGGGGGAGAGTATGTTGTTGTGGATCCGCCCGTTGCCCTTGATGTCAAAGGGGGAGAGTGACATAGTGTTTGAATGAAGATAATGATGTGCCCTTTGCCCTTGATGTCAAAGGGGGAGAGTAACATGGTGTTTGAATGATGCCAAAAATGGAGAGAGTGACATGAAAATAGGGAGAATGACATGGTGTCATTGTACTATTATTGTACTTATCTGTTGTGGTAACCAAACACCATCATGGTTGCCATCAAGTCCAAAGGGGGAGATTGTTGGAAATATGATGCAGAGTGTTGTCCTTGATGGCAACCCACTGAATGAAGATGAAGACGTGCGACTGTTGACATGTATTGTCCTTGATGGCAATCCACCTGATGAAGTTATTCTTGACTTGATGGACTTGGTAAATGATGTAAATCTGATGTGATATGATGCTTGTTGATATTATAATGTTGAGTGTTGTCCCTGAAAGGCAACCCACTTGATGAAGATGATGAAAACTTACTTGATGAAGTTGTGCTTGAGAGAATATGTTCCTGATGAAGAAAATATGATGTATCTACAGTGTGTACAAAAGGCAATGAAGAAAGGAATTCAGAATGTGCTCAAAGTATGATGAAAAGAGTATGTCTCTATGCATACGCGGATATGTCTAGGGGAAGTCGCGTATGCACGCGGGAAAGAACGTGATAAGTCGCGTATGGGAAAAAGCGCTCAAAAAGTGCAAATCCAGGGGCCCGTGGTATTGAAGGCTCATGGTATTGATGACTCGTGGTATTGAAGGCTCATGGTATTGATGACTCGTGGTATTGAAGACTCGTGGTATTGAAGACTCGTGGTATTGAAGGCTCATGGTATTGATGACTCGTGGTATTGAAGACTCATGGTATTGAAGACTCATGGTATTGAAGGCTCATGGTATTGGTTTGACTCGTGGTATTGAAGGCTCATGGTATTGGTTTGGCTCGTGGTATTGAAGGCTCATGGTATTGTTTTTGCCCATGGTATTGAAAAAGATAAACCTATATAAGGAGAAGAAATTCATTGTGCAAATCACAAGTGTGGGTGCAAGATGTCTGAGCTTGAATGAATACTTCTCTTTGAAGTAGATCTGAATGGAAAGGGTTACACTTGAAGATAAATCTGAATGTATGATGCACCAATGATGAAGAAGGGGATCTAGATCTGAAATGCATTTGTATTTGCTAGATCTGATTATGGAAGGCTTAGATCTATGATGAGGCGAACATCTAGGCGAACATCTGTCTGAAGTGAAAGGGTATGAAATATCTGATCTGTTCTGCTGTGTTTCTGATATCTGATCTGTGTTGATAAGTATCTGTTGGTGATGTATGTTTGTGCTAAAAAGTATGGAAAGGGTCCAGTTTGAAAATATGATGAAATGTGGCCTGCAAGTTGTGTTCTATTGAAGGCGTTGGATCCAGTGTGAAAATTGATGAAACGTGGTCCAAGGTGGTGCTGAGGGTTGTAGCCTTCAGTCAGGGGGTCGTAGCTCCCTTCCAGGTGAGGCTGGTAAACGAGATCGGGGGGTCGTAGCTCCCTTCCAGGAGAGGCTGGTAAACGAGCGCAGGTGGGTGCCTGCGTGCTGGTCAAGTCTGCGCCAGCACATTTGTTGTAAGATGTTTTCTCTATAATAAAATATTGAAGGCTGAGCAACTGCAGCGGTGGTTTTCTCCCGATTTGGGTTTCCACCTAAAAATCCCGGTGTTCATGTGTGATGCTTTGTGTGATGGTTTATTCTGTTCTTACTGCACATGTTTACTGCTTATTGAATATCTGATGAATAAATGATGGAATGGTTTAAGTGAAGTTTAATGACATATCTAGATCTCTGTGTATACACGAGTTTCATAAAGGGGATCCACGTATATACGCTAGTTTACTGAAGGAAAGTAGCGTATGGGTTTTAAGGAATGGAAAAGTAAAAAGATTTGATTATGCAGTAAATACTGATTCACCCCCCCCTCTCAGTATTTTTCCCAACATTCCCCAAAATGAAGTAAAAAATCAAGAGGAGAAGGGAGGGCATAGGCAAAATTCTAGGAGGTAGAGAAAATACACAATATATTAAGCATAGTTAACTACCATCGTACAAGGGTTTGGATTTTGGATTCTGTAACTAAAAACCTATGTTTTGTCTTTGTTATAGGTCAATTTTGGCATCATCCCCCATGACTTGGTCAAACTGGACATCATCCCGAGGACCAATGAAATAGGGTCTATCATCCCCTTACATTTCAGTTGCTATATGCCCTAAGAGAAGATCAAATCATTCATGGCTTCTATTGCGAGATTTCCAAGGTTTGAAGTATATGTTATATCAATTATGAACTCACTAATGCTACCTCTAAAGGGACTTACACATTTTTCATATGCATCTTCCTCCATTCAAGGGTGCACTACAATGCACTTCCTGACATTCAAGAGTGCGTTGGTCACCTCGGAGCAGAATTATCATTGATCCGAGAATATCCACATGGCCAGTGCCTTCTAGAAGAGTCCATATGTGTCAAACTTAGAATCCAAGTGTCCATCTAACACCTCTAAACTTGGGAACATGTCTTGCCTATTATTAGAAAGTCATTTATTGAGAAACTACCACCAGTTTCCCTATAAATTGAGCACAAACCCTAGTGCTAGAGAAGGAAGAATTTTGGTAAAGAAATGTTGTTGAATTATCATTTGAGAGAGTGAAAGTACTGATATGATGTTGGTATGATGTTGGATTTGATGAGGCTGGGATGAAGCTAGAGGTGATGGCATCAAATCGACCATTGGTTGTAACCTCCCCTACTCTTTAATAAAGATTGTTGTTCATTTTCCCATATATGTATATGTTTATGCTTCTATTTCTCACACAATGGATTCTTGAATGATATATATGTTTCAAATTTAATCAATCTAAGTGATTAAGATAAGTATGCATATGTATATTGCAACCTGTTTGTTGTTCTCTGTTTATACTTGCAGGAAACAATCTCGTGATCTCAGTTGGATTGAAGGCGACAACAAAAGCGACAAAAGGAGAAGAAGAAGCGCTTGGATCACAAGTAGGTTCTTCTATAATTCGGTGTGTCTATTTATGTTAGAGAAAGTGATAGAAAATTCTTTCATCTGTTGTTCTAAGTGCATAGCACCACACTTAGGGAATTTTATTTATCCGTAGATCATAATTCTGCATAAAAAATTGGCGACTCCGTTGGGGAGTTTCCTATCATTCCTGGTGTTTTTTCCTCTGCTAATATCAGTAGAATATACTTTCATTTATTAGACTTTTGAATGAAATAATTGCATTAGAAGTGTGTTCTGTAGCTTTCATTTCAATCACTTCTGCACCCAACGCACTGTTGGTCAAGACACAATGCACTTTAGTGCACTGTCTCCCACTCATGGGTGCATTGCAATGCACTGTGTCCCCTTAGAGACTGTGTTGCCCCCTTAGCCAGCCAAATTCCATTCAATTTTTTCATTGCCATCATTCTCAGCCATTTGTTTGTTGTGTTTTCAACTGTCTGATACCTCTTAGAGACCACTGAACTTACCTGGTTTTTTCCTCCTTTGAAAAGTAAATTTGTTCAATGTCTCTTTAGTGTTTTTCTTTGTCATTGAAAAATAAAATTCAAAGTATTTTATTTATGCAATAGATTCATTTGTTTTCATAAAGGAAATTCTTGTTAAATTATTTTTTTCCTATAGGAAAATTGTAGTTCCATTCTTCGTTTTTCCTAAAAGAGAAATTGTTGTTAAATTCTTTGTTTCTCAAAGAAGAAAAAAATGTTTTCTTCATTTTATGCATATAGTTTCCTTTCTTGCATTCATATTAAGGGAGCTGAAAAGAAAAACCTACATGTGCATACAATGAATTGTGTGTTGTGTGTTATCACCCTAGTAATTTCTCAAGATTGCGGGATTTTGGTTTTTAGTTTAAGAAAACTAGGGGTAACCACAAACATACTTTGGAAATTTAGGATCTAGCCTTCCTAAATTTCAGAGAGGGTTCTCTCTTTATGATTTAACTTTGTTTTTGTTTATTGTTTTAGGCTAGTTATGATAGAACAATTGGTTTTGGTTTTGAAATGTTTGGTGGAAAATAATATTACTTAAAGACAAATTAAAGAGGGATTTACTAGTCCGTTGGGCTATGGAGTCAAAGTCTAGCAAGCAGAACTAGAAGGCAAGGCCAAAAAAATGCTAATGTATTCAGGGCAAGGTAGATGACCCTCAGAGATTTGGATAGATTGTTTTGATGAAATGGTTTTCTTTCGGGATAAAGGGCAATGAAGGATCATTTGATCCGGAAAAAGAGGAAGGAGGCAGAGGTCAAACGAGACTAGGAGCAATTAATAATTACTAAATCGAGAAATCAGCAGAAAACATTTAAATGATTAAGTAGTTAAGATAGGGAGCTTTTACACTAGTCCTGAAGTAATACTCCTAATTAATCATTAATATTGAACAACATATATGAAATTGCATGTAACTCAAAAGAGGAAACAATGATAGCAAGAAAGTACTTTACTCTTCAACTTATCACATGAATCCTGAATTATGAAGTCCAATTGGCTATTGTTCAGAATGTTGCTTTGAAATCAACACATGTGAGCCTCCAACGTACTAGAAAAATGTCTATAATGTTCTTAGAAATCTTATTCCACCCTAAACACTTCACAAACTGAAGTATTTATACAAATGTTTATTACAAATATCCTAGAGAGATCTAGGAATAACTCTGGGAAATATAAAATATCTTTACACATTAAGAGGGACAGCTGCTTAAAAACTTTAGCAAGTTGTCCTCTTATCTAGAAAATATAGAACTAACTTATATAACAAAAACTGCTTGTTGAATAGTTGTCCATGCTTGCTCGCACATTTGAAAATATCTTTTTTGAAGATGACTTAACTGATACTCTTTCCACTTATACTCTTTAACATTGTACTTCATCCCTGATGTTCTTTCATGCTGTTTATTTATCATTTTACTGCTGTAAAAAGGGAAACTACATCAGTCAAAATTAGCTAGCTGTTGATTTTCTCTCTGATACACTTTGACTCTGTTCTTTCACCCTGATACTCTTTTAACTGATATTTTAACCTTTAACTGCTGCAAAAAGAGACTTCTCAGCAGTAAAAAAAATCAAAATCAACTTACTGTTTTATTGTTTCCTTCTCAAATTGATTGTTTCACTTGCACTTTCTTTCACTGTTTTTCTTCTTTGCTACTACAACAAATTTGTAAAATTCTGTCATTGTTCAGCATTTGGTATTTTTACACTTTTGAGTTTTCTGAAGTTCTCATCAGCATCAGTATACTTGGAAAAAAATTGGTTTGATGACAAATAGATGTTTGATTTCATTTTGAATGAAAAATAAGTCTTCAATATATTGGGGAACAACCTTTCCAGTAGGAGAGCCCTGTGGTAGTGGCTTGTTGACCTGTTCTTTAGCATGATCCCTTATCGTTTTGTCATATTATTTTTGGTCCATCAATTTTTCATTGAAGACATGAATATCTGGAATGTATGGTTGTCTTAGCATAGTGTATTTTGCTAGAAATTTGGTAATAGAAAAATTCATAGCATCACAATTTTCTTTCAAATTGTTCATTAGAGTTTTCTTAGTCAAGACTTTCTTGATTTGCAATATTGTCTCTATCCTATCCTGTATCTTCAATTCTTCTAGCTTTGTTCTATTTTTACTGTTTAAGAAAGTGATTAGCTTTAATGCTTGTGCTGGTTTGTCTGATAATTTGTTTGTTGTCTTTTGTATTTCCACTTGTGCTGCTAGAAGTAGGTATCTTTGTTCATATATGATCTGGATTGATGGCCACTGAAGATGTATAGCCTCAATGATATTGGCCCATAGGTAATTTCATATGTAAGAAATTTGTGCAGTGAAACTCAAATCTTTTTGAAAGCTTTTGACTTACTCTTCAAGTCTTTTGGCCCTTTGTTCATAATTGTTGGAATTAATCAATGCTGCTTTGTTAGATACTTCCATATTCTGAATCATTTTCTTCAAACTATTAATTTCATTGTTTTTCAGAGACATTTCCTCCATTACTTTGACTATCTGCCCTGCATCATTTGTCTGTTGTACCTGTGTGGTTGAAGAATATGTTGCTGATGTTGTGGCTGATTGTAATGACACTGCAGTTGCTAATAACTCTTTTGGTGCCAATTTTTCAATCATCTGAGTGTATGATTCTTTAGCTGTTGCTTGTTATTTTTCTATTTCTATTAAAGTCTCTTTAATTATTTCAGTGGCCTCATCATTGCTTACCTCAGGCTCATTAGCATCTTCAACATCAATAACTTTTTCTTTCCCTATGGAACCAAATTTGAGCCTTTTATTCTAGATCAACTTAAATTTAGTCTCTGTGGTTGTTTCTGTTGTGTAGGCTCCTTCATCCCTGCTTCTTTTGTTTGAAGATTCTGGTTGTTTTGAAGCTATCATGGCAAGTGTGGTATCCTTCTTTTGTATTGGCTCTGCATTGATGATTGTATCTATCAATGTGTTTTCTACCCATTTTATCTGATTTGCAAATTTCTCAATATCAGGCTTGGGTTCATGTATGAAAGGAGGTAGTTTCTTTTTAACCCTTATACTGCTTTGAAGGCCTTGAGGGTCATAATTCCAAGGGAAAATTTTCTGAAATTTTAGCTCTAACAATATTTTTTCTATCTCTTTATCAGCTTCTCTGTTATTCATAATGAAAGGACCAATCTGATTTTTCAGTTTGAATTTATTTTTCTTCTTGGAGGCCAAGAAATTGATAGCATCAGCATTCAAAACCTGTCTCAAATACTCTAAAGCAAAGACTCTGATAGTAAAAAACATAGGTAATTTGTATGGAAGCAGATTGGTTGCAAAGATTCTCAATTCAGTGCGTTTCTCATACAAGTACCAATCTCCCATTTTGCATTATTCTGATAGTGGTAAAATCCTTTTAATTTCTTCACTTACTCTAGGTTGTTCTTATTTATGTAGCAAATTCATAGCTGGCCTGATGAACAAATCTATAAAATCTGTGTAGCTATATTCACTTCCTTCTTTTCTCAATAGTGATGTCCAAAATACCACTGATAGAGGCTGGCCCTTTACATTCACTTTTTGTAATGCTATTGGAAAGTGATCAACTTGTGAGAATAAGAACAAGTGAAATAAATATGAAGAATATCTGAATACCCCTTCAGTGGGCAACTTGGTCAACTGATGATGGATAGAATCAGCTATAGACCTGGAAAAGTAAAAAATCATAGTAGGAGGTTGACCAGGAGACAAAGTAGACAAAAAACCAAGGATGGATTCATTAGTGAATTCATTAGTATAGTCCAATATGAAGGATTACATTGAAATTACATGTCTTGAACCCTCAGGAAACTTGGAAGTGGAATAGGGAGGATTTAGCTTTGGAATGTCCACATGAGCTGGCATGAAGTTTTGAAAAATCATAAATCTCTTAGGGAAATCCAATCGCAAATATAGATGAGTTAATGCTTCAATGGATAGGGGGACTGCCCTAGGTTCAAACAGTAGTTGCAACATTTCATTTATGGACTCTGCAGTGATAGAAAAAAGAATCTCCCTATCAGCATTCACAAATGCTCTTTGGTCTGGAACATAGTACTTTTGGCACATTCTTACCAGGTCTTGGCCAGGATGTGTTACTGGGACTACATATTTGGGTAAATTTGTATCCCAGAGAGGCATGTTATCTTTATCTAGGAACTTTTCGTAACAACAATTGTGAACTTCTAATAGGTTGAATTCTACCACAGGGTCTGCAATTTTATAATCCAAATCGATTAAAGGGATAATTTCTTCATTAGACACTGGTGGCTGAAGGGGGTTAAAAGCCACAGCGGTTTTTGCAGTGAGTGTAGGGGTGGATTTTGGGGCTTTTGCTGCTTCAGACTTAGGAGGTTTGGATCCTCCATATTTAGGTTTCATTTGTTTTTTTTCATTTTGAGATAAATAAATAAAGATTACACAGTTTGCAATAGTTAGTTTTTCTTAAACAAAGGGAATTTGAGCAATTCTTGTGCAATTTAGGAATCTGGGATCTGTTCAACAGGTTTAAGACAGAAAACAGAGGTTTTTTGATTGATTAGGGCTGCAAAAGAGATTTTTCAGAAAATTTGTAGGTTTAAAGACCTTTTCAAACCGTGGAATTAATATTTCAGGGGTTTTGGACTGAGGATTTGGCTTGAAATGAAACTTTAATGAATCAGAGATTTCTGGAGAAATTTTGCGAGGGTTTGCCCTATTTTTTCAAGATTTCGGACACACTAGGATGGAAAAATTCACGAATTATAGCTCAATTGGTTCAATTTGGAGGTTTAAATCGTGAATTTTGCAGACATAGATTTGGAAAAATACCTTTTTTGGAGGTATTTTAGTAGTCGGAAGGGTTTCTGCAATTCGTTGTAGTCGAATTTGAGCTCTGGTTCACTGGTTGGATCTGAGCAAATCTCTATTAGTCTTGAATTAGGATATCTACGGTGAATAAGGCTTTGAATGGGAATTTAGGGTTTCAAAACATAGTGGGAAGCTTTGATAATAGTGGGGATATGCATAACGAGTCGGGTGCGACTTTTAATTCTCAGAATACGCATATAACGTTAATAAAACTTATAACAAAGGTTTTAACCTTTACCATAAATCTTAAAAAACGCAATAACTGTGAGTCAAATCAATGGCGGGAGTGGTTTTAAATTTTTGAATGTGAAAAACCGAAAGTTGTTTTCACGTTGGATTTGGGCTGTAAGCAATTTTTGGCCAAAGGAACGTGATCGAATTAAAATGCAACACGTCACCGGAGGCGGAAATGGGAAAACCACCCATTTCACGCTCGTTTTCTGTTTGGGTGAGCGATTGGTTTTACAAGCACAAACATCATCGTCAATCGTTGGATCTCGAGCATGGGAGCGAATGGTCAGGATTAAATGGAAATTTGCGGTGAAAAGGTTGGGTAGGGCCCGGTTGACTTATGCGATGGCGCATGTAAAAACTTTATAGATATACATTTATAACCAAAGTTTTTATCAAATGTTTTATGTATAGAATGAGTCTACACATATTTTTCGAAAGGGTTTAAGTGGTGGTGTATATATAAACAAAGTTTATGTATATGATAAAAAATGCGCATGAGGCGGGTTATCAAGATCAAACCATAGGTTAAGTTATGCTTTTTAGAAAGTTTAATTATATTTTTATTATATAGTTTTAGACCATGGAGCGGTCCAATAAACATATGGGGTGGGATTATTTATATAATGTTAGTTTTATGCCAAAGAGGGTATAATTGGGGTTTTTTATTTAAATGTGTGGATAATTAACTTTGGCAAAAAAGCTTATAATAATGGGTTTTTGGGGATAATTGGATAAAAGGGGTTATAATAATAGGATAAGGTTTGTTTATAGTGATTTAATAAATAAATTAGAAGTTAATATGACCAAGGAGAATGAAAAACACCAAAATATAATTATATGACTAAGTAAAGTGATAATGTAAAAGCAAAGCTTTGTCATTTATAATTTGACCACTTTGACCTAGAATATAATATTTTTGGAGGGTTTTTTATGTTTTCACGAATGAAGGAGATTAATCAAAAGGGGATTTTATTTTTCATTAAGTAAAAAGGTCTTTACTTATGAAATTGAAGTGTAATGGATGAATGTAGGGTAAATAATGGTAATTAGGGATTAATATAGGAATTCAACACTTTTAACTTAACAGTCATTGAGCCATGGGTCCGGTCCCAACAGAAGTCAGAGAAATGCTCTGAGCCTCTTTGACTGGAAGTTTAGAAAGCAGAATAACTATAAGGGAGGAGAAATTAGTGATTTTTTTTCCTGGTAACAAATATTTACAATGATTTTCCCACTTCTTTCTACCTACCCAACTTTATTCTGACATTTTTTCTACCATTTTGCAAGTGCATTTGAGCTAGTAACCTTGAACATTTTATTCTTTTGAAAGCATAAAAACTATCTAAATCTAACTTATATCATCCGAGGGCTCAGATTAAATTGATGAGCTCCTCTTTATTCTCTACCTAGCTATTAATTAGTCAGGATTAAACAGTCTGACTAATCTTTATTCACTATCTACAACATGTAAATTGAAACATGACAAGTCAAGATTGAACAGTTTAACTCATCATGGATTATGGCATTTATTGACACTATGCTATAATCATCTGAAAGTAAAAATTAGTGGCATTTGGACTTGCACACTTTCATGTTTTATTTCTTTTTTCTTTGGGGTATATTATTTTTTCTAAGTCCTTTGATTTTTCTTTTAGGACTTTTTACCCTCTTTTTTTATTTTTTACAAAATATGGAAAAAAAACTTGCAAAAAGCAAAGTATGTACATATTTACAAGACTATCATAAGTCAATTCCAAATTATGAATCCTATACTTATAGGACCCTAACAGTGGCTTCACATGGGGATGGCATTTTATGGTGAAATGTCAAGAACTCCAAGACTAGTAGCCTTCCATTTTGACCTTGATGATCTAGTAATTGTCTTGTGTTTTCTGAAAAAACTCATATTTATGACATTTTACTCTTCAGAGCTTAGGGCCTTCACTCCGAGCTTCAACTTTGAGAACAAAATATCCAATCAAATCTACACACTTGCAATGAATATTTACAATAATGTAAGAAAAGTAACTGGGACTAACTTGTTGTTAACTCAAAAGAATAGTAGTGTTTGAGCATTCTACCATTAACTGATCCATCTTGCATATAATTTCCATCCAAATATCTGATGAAGAAAGCATTATTACCCCTATATCCATAAATTTCATAGGGCCCTTTCCATAGAAAGTCAAACTTTCCATGTTTACCTTTTTCTTCTCTCCTGGAATCCCACTTCAACACTTTATCTCCAATGGCAAAGTCATCTTCTTTAGTTCTTTTATCAAATATTTTCTTGATTTTCTCTTGAATGACTTGAGATTTTTTATATACTTCTTCCCTTCTCTGTTGCAGATGAATAGTTTGATTTATCCTTCTTTGTATATCATTGAGTTCTACTTGTGATTCTTGGATAACTTTCATTATTGGAACACCTAAAGATGATGGGAAAAATGCATCCATCCAATATACAATCTGGTGGGGAGATGTTCAAATTGACTTCTTGGTAGTAAGTCTATCTGCCCACAAGGCATAGAATAACTTTTTATTCCAAGTTTTCTTATTTTCTTCAAGTACTTTTTTGATAATATCCACAAGGCTTTTATTTGAAGATTCAGCTAGGCCATTAGCCTGAGGGTAATAAGCAGTAGAGTGGCCTAGGGTAATATGGTAATTGTGACAAAAGGAAATAATTATCTTGGATTTAAAGGCTGCCGCATTATCAGTAATTATTTTCTGTGGGCATCCAAATCTAGATAAAAGGTTGTTTTCTATGAAAGATATGATGACTGAATCAGTGGCTTGTTTGGTAGGAATGGCTTCAATCCATTTAGTGAAATAATCTATAGTAGTCAATATCCACTTGTGTTGTCCAGTGGATGGAGGGTGAATTTATCCAATGAAGTCTAAACCCCATTTTTGAAAAGGCATCTCAGTAGAAATAGGTTTCAGGGGTAAAGGTAACAACTTCCTTTTTCCTTCAAAAATATAACATTTGTGACATGAAGTAACAAATTTTTTCACATCAGCAAATAATGTAGGCCAGTAGAAACCAACTCTAAGAATCTTATCTTCTGTACTTTTCCAGTACAAGTGTCCTCCACAATCACCTGCATGAAATTCTCCAAGAATTTTGTCAGCTTCTAATTTTAGTAAACAGTTTAGTAATATCCCACTTTGTTCTTTCCAATAAAGCATATTATCTAGAATACAATATCTCATTGCTTTAAGTTTGATGAATATAGCTTTAGTTATAGTTAATCCAGGAGGAGCTTGTAAATTTGTAAGTACAAATATAATATTTGAGTACCATGGTGAGTCCAGAAAGGCTTCACTGATCAATGGAGTTGCCATCTCTTCCTGATCATCAATCTGGGAAATAAAATTTATATCCAAAGCATTACAATTAAATTCAGCCATTAATATAGCTAAACCTTATCCTTTTATGAGCTTGTTTGGTTTAATTTTTATGTCATATTCAAGGATAGTGGCAATCCACTTTCCTCTTCTTCCATCTGGCCCATCCTGTGTTAAAATATCTTTGACTACAAAATTAGGGACATAGGCAATAATGTGGGAGTAAATAATGTACACTCTGAAATATTTTATGGTTTTAACTAGGGCTAAAGCTTGTTTTTCCATTATGTTATATCTCAAAGGTGAATCTCTAAGTGTTTTATTGAAAAATGCTATAGGCTATTCAAAACCTTAGTCATTTTTCTGTAGTAGAACTGCAGCTATGGTATGTTCTGAGGAAAATGAAAAGATTATAAAATCTTTCTTGAAGTCTGGACTGATTAGGACTAGAGTTTTTGTTATAGAATGTTTAATGGATTCGAATGATTGTTTTGCTTCAACTGTCCATTTTAAAATAGAGTCCTTTTTTAACATGTTATTCAGTTCTTTGATGATTTCTGCTAGATTAGAAATAAATCTTCTCAAAAAGATAATTTTACCTAAAAATTCTTGTAACTCTTTGATGTTTCTAGGTGGGTGAATGTTTAGTATGGCTTCTATCCTTGTTGGATCTATCCTAATACCTTCTTTTGAAATTATGTGGCCGAGTAATTTTCCTTCTTCTAGTCCAAAAAGACTCTTCTTTGGGTTTAAGGACATACCAAATTTTCTACCCCTAATGAAAACTTGCCTCAGATGATCCAAGTGTTCATTATTGGACTTATAAAAAATAGTAATATCATCTAAATAGATAACCAAGAAGTCATGAATTTCCTTTGCAAAGGCTATGTCCATAGCCCTCTGAAAGGTAGCCCCAACATTCATCAATCCAAAAGGCATTTTCACGTACATGAAAGTGCCCCATGGAGTGGTAAAAGTAGTTTTAGCTTGGTCTTCCTTTTTGTTAGAGTCGGTCCTTACAACCCTCCGTCAGTGATCATTTCGTCTTTTGCATATTCATTCTTAGGTGTCTCGCTTGTTCCACTTCGTTGCATTTCGCTAGGAGCATGCCATTGACTGACGAAGGGGTCTGTTGTCTTATGTTTCCTCATGCTTACACCTGCAGTGCTATTTTAAAAAAAAAAAATTTCTCAAAAATCACTCAAAATCATTGTCATTTCATTTATGGTCATTAAATGTCAATAAGTGTCTTTGGTCCTAGTGTCTAGGGTTTTCGAGTCATTTGTATACATGTCATAAAAGCCTGCAGGATGAGGATGGTTCCGTAAATTTTGATTTCATATTTTTATCATCAGCATTTAAAAACATTTCTAGTCCAAAACTCTGTTTTGGAACTAGAAATTGTTCAATATTAATTTTGTAATAAATTGTATTTGTTTCACCAAGAAGCAGTTTCAAACGCAGACCTCTGATCTTTTCCTCAGCTAAAGAGCCATACCCCTGCAAGAAGACAACAAAATCATCAATTCAAAACTCAGAAAAGTCAAAAAAGAGATTGTATTAAAAAGCCAAATGTGAAAATACAAAAACATTATAATATGGGTTATCAAATAGATTTGGATCAAATCTGATTGTGAAAGATATTTACATCATGTATAAAGGGCAAACAAGTTTCATTTCCAAAGATCCACAGCATACAAGTCGAAATCTGGAGTTTGGAGGCCGAAATCGAGATTTGGAGCATCGTTGACAGGGTTTGGAGGTCGTGAGACCCACTTGGGCAAAAGCGACCCACTTGGCAAAAGCGACCCACCTGGGCGTTTTTCACAGTGTAAATTATAACGGGTGCGACCCACTTGGGCAAAGCGACCCACTTGGGCAAAAGCGACCCACTTGCCAGCAGAGTTCAGAAAAGTCGTGTTGAGCGCCCAGTTTCGATTTAAATCGTCTCCAGCTGCCTTCAAACAGGTTCTAAACTATTGCTCAGTAGTTTTTAATGTGTTGGTGGTATCTTGAAGACTTCAAACATCTGAATGGAAGAGTAAAACCCTACATACATGGCTGATTTGTTCCTCAGGGTTTTAAAATATATATGGATGGTTTTATGAGTATTTTTTCCACCTTATATCATTGATATATCCACCTTTGCATGTATGGTCAAAGCCCCACTGTTTTCATATCCATTATACCACTGTGGTCATCATTATCGTTTTACCACTGTCATGACTTTTGTTTCATGATGATCATTGACATATTGTATCTCATTGCCCATTGACACTTATAACTCTGTTTTCATTGCCCATTGACACTTATAACTCTGTTTTCATTGCCCATTGACAAACACAGTCATATGATGCATTGCTCCCTTTGACAAAGTTTACCCAATATTCTAAAGGCTGCCTGCTATCATTTGTCAAATTTCACTTGCAATTAAAACAGAGACTGTGCTTCTATTTCAATCCACCTAAAACAGAGCTGGTATCATTGTTTGTTTCCTTAATGGTGCTTTGACAGTGGGGGATATTTATTGGGTGTTGAAACACACATTATAACTCTGTTTTCACTGCATTTATATCAGTATACATAGTGCCGATATCTTGTTTAAAGTCATGTCAGAGACAGAGTCAGTGTATGAGCAAGGGTCAGGCAGTGATTCCACGACTGAAGGTAATGTGCCACGGGGGTCTCATAGAGTTAGCAGAGGTGGTAATCATCGCAGAGAGGAGCCTACTTCTTTGGCTCGGTTGCAGGCATGTCCACTAGCAATGGATTGTTTTCGGTATTTGTCATGTTTCCGATTTTGTGAGATGATTGCACAAACCCGGCTTCATCGTGAATTGGCTCGTCTGTTTGTTCTACATTTACGGATGGCCGGGTAAATCTTGCCGGGGTTGATTTCATTTTGTCACCCTTGACTATTGCTCAAGCCACTGGCATACCAAACATGGGCGAGGAATGGAACAAACGTCAGCATTTAGAGAAATTCCACTATGAGCCATACATTAAAACTGGATATATGAGTTACTTGAGCAGAGTTTTTCCATTCAGATTCTTGAAGGATGAGTTTGCACCGCTGATGAAACTCATCATTCAGTATTTTAGTTGTGAGGGCAGATATGCTAGTCTTTTTGCGTACCATATTCGTTTGTTGATGCACTTCACAAGGGTACGTATGATGAATATTCCGTACTTCATATATCGCAACATAGAGAGGATGGTGATTTTTGTGCAAAAGAAGACGAGCCCAGCGCAACAGTACAGGAGTATATACCATTACGCTTTGATCAAGATCATAGTGTTACATCAGTTGGCAGAGCAGGGCATCACTTGGGAGGATTTCATTTCCCGTGACTTTTTCACAGTGCCATAGCCGCCTCCCGAGACAGTTCATGATGTGGGAGAGCCTTCACACCAGCCGGACATTCTTGAGGTTGAGCATATCAGTGCTCCTTTGGTTCAGACATATCAGCGAGGCCACAGGGCCTTATTTGCAGCGACACGGCGAGTATTATCTCCACATGAGGTGGAAGGGGTCTTGCCGACTTCATCAGCAAAGCGAGTATTATCTCCACATGATGTGGAAGGGGTCTCGCCTTCTTCTTCAGCGCAGGTACAGGTACAGGACAGGGGCAAGAGGCCCATGCATGATGAGGGCCCATCAGGAGGCCGGGACACAGATTTCACAGTCATTGATGTTGATGCGAGCTCTCCCAGCTCGAAACAGAGGGAAGTCATCCAGGAGCAAAGGGCCGAGAATGACAAGATGAAAGATCAATTGCAGAAGGCTCAGTGGGTGATTAACTATTTGGAGCAGTGCAACAAACAGCTTGAGGATGAGCTCACATTTTATGAGTTGCGTCAAATCCGTGAGGACAGACAGTGGAATCGAAAGAGACCCGGTGACATGACACCAACTGACAGAGATACTGTACTCACACATGTGAACATTCATCTGGAGAAATTGTTGGCGAAGGCCAATCGAGACAAAGACATGCTTCGTCACATGAAAGGCCATTATTGGGCTCGCATGCATGTCTGCAAAGCGAGAATGAAGATCATGAAGAGGAGGTTGCGCAAAGCACTAAGACGACGGAAAAGGCCTAATCCACTTCGGATTTTGGCTGAGGCTTCATTGACTGGGCAGGAAACATGATGGAGGACCTCCGCTCCGAATTTGGGCAAATTCGGAGAAAATTTTGTCATTTTCAAATTTTTGGGTCAAAAAACAGGTTTTTCAGTTAAGTGGGTCTCACCCTCATTTGCTCATTTTTTTTCGGGACACTTGCTGGAGGAAATTTTGGCATTTTTGGATTTTTCATGGTTAGTTATGCATTCTCAGACATCACCTAAGCATTTCATCAAAATCTGGATGGTCAAAGAGCTCAAAAACACCATGAAAACCACCTTGCTGCCACCTTTTGCACCAGCAGGAAGTACTTCTGGGAGAAAGAAGTTTTGGAGGGTCAAATGAGCTCCAAATTCAGAAATTCCACTTGGGTTGGATAGTCAACATCCAGGGATTTCCAACGAGCTATCATGAGCTCAATTTGGATGCCGGGAAGTACCTCAAATTTAGGCTGGAAAAAATGCGACCCACTCGGCTCAAATGCGACCCACTTAAATTTTTGCTGAATTTTCAACTGCCAGCTCAGATTTTCACCTAGTATGGACCAGTTTTGCTTGTGGATGGAATTTTTGGGTTTTTATGATGTAAATTTATGTTTGGCATGTAACTTTGGCTTGTTTTTATCTATTCTAGAAGATTCACTCGCAAAAGGGTAAAAATCATGTAAATGGATCAGTTCCCACTCTTTTAGAGGCAAGTTGTTAGCTGCCTAGATTGTAGTTCCATGAATAGAATTGGTTGAAACTGATCCTTGAAGAGGGAATTCGACCCCTAGAGGTGGGGAAAGGTGTTAGAGTGATCTATATATTGTAATTTCTGAGGCATTCTACATGTTGGACTCTTGGGAGACTTTTGATATCATTGTACATATTTTTCATATTTTGGCTAAGGAAAGATCAGGGGTTTTGCGGCACTTGTTGGGATCCTTGTGGTGTTCTGTTCTTGATGGTGTTTCCTCTTTTTTTACTGTAAGTTTCTTCATGTTTAATGTATGCCATCCTTTCATATGCTTCTGAACTAAATTGAATGAGTAAGTGAGGTTGAATCCATTGTTTTCAGTTCTCTACCTTTGAATTCAGTTAGTTCTATATGTTTTCAGCTGTTTGGAGAGGATCCAAGTTCTTCTTTGCCCTCTTTAGCTCCTCGTCGGTCTAATCTGTCCATATATCCAATCAAAAGCATCAAGACATTCACCTACCTCGCCCCAACTTGAAATCTGCAAAGGTCTGACCTTATCCCCGGACCCAAAATTTGTTTTCCCATTTCTCCAGCGAAAACCCAAAAACCAAAAATCAAACATACCTATCTCTTTACTAGCCTAAAATCAGTTCTTATTGTAAGTCATCTCGCATCCTATTGCTTATTTTCTCGAGATTGACGGAGAGAGCTCTCTCCTGTCCTCGTAGGGCTAGCTACGAGGCTGAGCGTGGTTTGATGTAGCCTTGAGTTTTACTTCATTTCAGCCTGAGGTAGATTTGAGCGCTAACATAGTGGCGACCATACTGGGGAAGATCTCAATGGTTTGCTTGTTGATGTGTTTGCTTGTTTAAGGGGTCTTGCCGACTTCATCAGCAGAGCGAGTATTATCTCCACATGATGTGGAAGGGGTCTCGCCTTCTTCTTCAGCGCAGGTACAGATACAGGACAGGGGCAAGAGGCCCATGCATGATGAGGGCCCATCAGGATGCCGGGACACAGATTTCACAGTCATTGATGTTGATGCGAGCTCTCCCAGCTCGAAACTGAGGGAGGTCATCCAGGAGCAAAGGGCCGAGAATGAAAAGCTGAAAGATCAATTGCAGAAGGCTCAGTGGGTGATTAACTATTTGGAGCAGCGCAAAAAACAGCTTGAGGATGAGCTCACATTTTATGAGTTGCGCCAAATCCGTGAGGACAGACAGTGGAATCGAAAGAGACCCGGTGACATGACACCAACTGACAGAGATACTGTACTCACACATGTGAACATTCATCTGGAGAAATTGTTGGCGAAGGCCAATAGAGACAAAGACATGCTTTGTCACATGAAGGGCCATTATTGGGCTCGCATGCATGTCTGCAAAGCGAGAATGAAGATTCTGAAGAGGAGGTTGCGCAAAGCACTAAGACGGCGGAAAAGGCCTAATCCACTTCGGATTTTGGCCGAGGCTTCATTGACTGGGCAGGATACATGATGGAGGACCTCCGCTCTGAATTTGGGCAAATTCGGAGAAAATTTTGTCATTTTCAAATTTTTGGGCCAAAAAACAGGTTTTTCAGTTAAGTGGGTCTCACCCTCATATGCTCACTTTTTTTCGGGACACTTGCTGGAGGAAATTTTTGCATTTTTGGATTTTTCATGGTTAGTTATGCATCCTCAGACATCACCTAAGAATTTCATCAAAATCTGGATGGTCAAAGAGCTCAAAAACACCATGAAAACCACCTTGCTGCCACCTTTTGCACCAGCAGGAAGTACTTCTGGGAGAAAGACGTTTTGGAGGGTCAAATAAGCTCCAAATTCAGAAATTCTACTTGGGTTGGATAGTCAACATCCAGGGCTTTCCAACGAGCTATCATGAGCTCAATTTGGATGCCGGGAAGTACCTCAAATTCAGGCTGGAAAAAATGCGACCCACTCGGCTCAAATGCGACCCACTTAAAATTTTTGCTGAATTTTCAACTGCCAGCTCAGATTTTCGCCTAGTATGGACCAGTTTTGCTTGTGGATGGAATTTTTGGGTTTTTATGATGTAAATGTATATTGGGCATGTAACTTTGGCTTATTTTTATCTCTTCTAGAAGATTCACTCACAAAAAAGGTAAAAATCATGTAATGGATCAGTTTCCACTCTTTTAGAGGCAAGTTGTTAGTTGCCTAGATTGTAGTTCCATGAATAGAATTGGTTGAAACTGATCCCTGAAGAGGGAATTCGACCCCTAGAGGTGGGGAAAGGTGTTAGAGTGATCTATATATTGTAATTTCTCAATCATTTTCAGAGGTTGGAGAGGTTGGACTCTTGGGAGACTTTTGATATCATTGTACATATTTTCATATTTTGGCTAAGGAAAGATCAGGGGTTTTGCGGCACTTGTTGGGATCCTTGTGGTGTTCTGTTCTTGATGGTGTTTCCTCTTTGTTTACTATAAGTTTCTTCATGTTTAATGTATACCATCCTTTCATATGCTTCTGAACTAAATTGAATGAGTAAGTGAGGTCGAATCCATTGTTTACAGTGCTCTACCTTTGAATTCAGTTAGTTCTATATGTTTTCAGCTGTTTGGAGAGGATCCAAGTTCTTCTTTGCCCTCTTCAGCTCCTCGTCGGTCTAATCTGTCCATATATCCAATCAAAAGCATCAATACATTCACCTACCTCGCCCCAACTTGAATTCTGCAAAGGTCTGACCTTATCCCCGGACCCAAAATTTGTTTTCCCATTTCTCCAGCGAAAACCCAAAAAACCAAAAATCAAACATACCCATCTCTTTACTAGCCTAAAATTAGTTCTTATTGTAAGTCATCTCGCATCCTATTGCTCATTTTATCGAGATTGACGGAGAGAGTCCTCTCCTGTCCTCGTAGGGCTAGCTACGAGGCTGAGCGTGGTTTGATGTAGCCTTGAGTTTTACTTCATTTCAGCCTGAGGTAGATTTGAGCGCTAACACTTTTGAACAAGTATCTGGTTATATCCTGAGAAACCATCCAATAAAGAAATCCTGGAAGAGCCAACTACCCTTTGTAAAATATGATCCATCTTGGGTAAAGGGTAATTATCCTTCAATGATACTTTATTGAGATTTCTAAAATCTACACATAATCTAATTTCACCAGTTTTCTTTCTTGTAGGTACTAAGTTAGAAACCCAATCAGAATATCTGATTGGTGCAATGATTTGTGCATCATACATGTGTTTAACTTATTTTTCAATCAAAGGTAATAAGATAGGATTAATCCCCCTCAATTTTTGTTTAAATGGTTTTTGATCATCTTTTATAGGAATCTTGTGTTGAATTATGTTTGGGTCATATGCTTTTAAATCTTCATAACTCCATGCAAACACATCTTGATATTCTTTTAAAAGTTCAATGTATTTTTCTTTTTCTTGAGGGGGTAAAGAATTTGACAATTTGATCATTTTTTGTTTGGTTTCTGTCCCAATGTTACACTCTTCAATGTCAGACTTGACTGGTTCCATTTTAGGCTTTTTGGGCATATCATTGGAATCAAACAAGTCCTCCAAAGGAGTTAAGCCTTTACGCAAAAAATTATCTTTTAAATCTAACATCTCAATTTCATCTTCAATTATTTCCTCTATATCTACCTTCTCTAAGTTATCTATGTCAAATTGAGTAAATACGGTGAGTTTGGTAAGTTTATGTGCATCTATGTTATTTATTTCACAATTAACATCTAAATCTATATTACATTCTGAATCTAAATTACCATCTGTGTCTATCTTAAAATTTTGAAATTCATCCTTATTATTCAAAAAATGATAAATCTGTTCATCTTCGGAGAAAATTTGCCAGTATTTGACATTGTCTGGGACAATGGGTCTACATTTAACTTCAGCAGTATATCTATGTGTTGGTTGAAAAGGAAAATTACATGTGCTAGCAAAAGTTGCTAGGAAATGTGCTTGCAAATTTTGATTTCTAGGAATAGCAGCAAACTTACATTCTAGTAAATCATCAACCAAATCAGTTGTTGCATCTCTATATTTGGCTAATCTAGGATTATGAATAGAACATTCAGCATTTATTTGTTTAATGTGTTGGAAATATGATGCAAAGTGTTGTCCTTGATGGCAACCCACTTGATGAAGATGATGGCAACCTACTTAATGAAGATGTTCTTGATGCTTGATGAGTTTATTAATGATGTAAATCTGATGTTCTACAAGTAGCTTAGAAGTACCAGAGATGGAAATATCAGTGAGGGCCAAAGAAATGATGAAAAATGTGTGTTACAAGGAATATGCAGGTTTGTCAAGGAGAAAGTGCGTATGCACGCGGAAAAGTACGTGCCAAGTCGCGTATGGTCTTTTGCGCTCCAAAATTAGAATACCAAGGGACATTACCATGGTATTGACCCATTGTTTTGAGTGCTGGATTGTCTATTTGATCCCATCTAGGAAAACCATCGGAAGTAATGTGGTTTTGACTCATGGTATTGAAAAAGGCTAAATCTATATAAGGAGAAGAATTTCATTGTGCAAAGGGTGTGCAAGTGTCTGGGCTTTAATGAATACTTCACTCTGAAGTATATCTGCATGGTTGAACTCTGCTCTTTAATTGATAGATCTGATTCTATGATGCATCTATGAACATAATGAAGGTTCAAGATCTCTAGATCTTGAAATGGTGAATCTCGTGGATGATATGAAAAGAAGTGATGAAGACCTGGCGCAAATCTGTTGAAGAAGTTGAAGAAATCTGGTAAGTTCATAGATCTGGTCTGATCTGCAAAATTTATCTTTTATAGATCTATACGCAGGTTCGTTTCGTGAAAAGCGCATGTATACGCGGCTCTATTTAGACAAAAGCGCATATGGGCTGTTAGGGTTTTTCTAATAAGTTGCACAAATGTGTACGCGGGTTCGCTTCAGTAAAAGCGCGTGTATACGCGGGTCTGTTTAAGGAAAAGCGCGTATGGTATTTGAGTTGATAGTTTCTCAAAAGATAATTGAGGTTCTGCATATCTGTTCTGAAGTCTGGGTTATTTCTCATATTCTGGTTACAGTGGTTCCACTGTTCTTACTGATGAAATGAAAAAGGATGTTTGTTGATAAGTGAAGAATTGTGTTGAAGTTGTTTGATCCAGTGTGAAAATTAATGAAACATGGTCTGCAGTGGATCTGAGGGTTGAAGCCTTCAGTCTGATAGTAGAAGCTTTCTGACAGCAGAGGCTGGTGCTAATATCAGGGGGTAGTAGCTCCCTTCCAAGTGAGGCAGGTAAACGAGAGCAGGGGGTTGTAGCTCCCTTCTAGGTGAGGCTGGTAAACGAAAGAAGGTTGTAGCCTTCTGCAGGTGGGTGCCTGCGTGCTGGTATAAGTCTGCACCAGTACATGATTGTAAGAAGTTTTTCTTTATAATAAATATTGAATACTGAAACGATGGCAGCGGTGGTTTTCTCCCGAATTGGGTTTCCACCTAAAAATCTTGGTGTTCATGTGTGTTGCCTATGTGTGATGATTATTCTGTTCTTTCTGCACCTGTTTAATGTTTCCTGAAATATCTGATAAATGAATAATGCAATGATCTAAGTTAAGAATTGAATGCATAATTAGATCTCTGTGCATACGCGAGTTCTGTAAAGGATATCCGCGTATATACGCTAGTTGGCTTCTGAAAATTCGCGTATGGGTTTTTAGAAAGGAAAAGTAAAAAGTTTTATTGTCTGCATTAAATACTAATTCACCCCCCCCCCCCCCTCTCAGTATTTTTCCAACAATTGGTATCGGAGCAGGTCCTTCTGAAAAAGCTTAGCCGCTAGAAGGAAGATCAAGCAAGATGAGCAATCATGAGGGAACAGCATCTATCAAGCCCCCGCTCTTCAACGGAAGCAATTTAATCTTCTAGAAAATGAGGATGAGATCCTATCTTCAGTCTATGGGAGCTGATGTATGGGCCATTGTTGAACAAGGATATCAATATCCAGCTGCTACACCAACAGATCCAACTGAAAGGAAGAATTATGAATCAAATGCAAAAGCGGTCAATGCCATAACAGAAAGTATAACTGAATCAGAATTTGTCAAAGTCATGCAGCTGAATACAGCAAAGGAAATATGGGACAAAATCATTCTAAGTTATGAAGGTGATGCAAAGGTAAAAAGTGCAAAACTCCAAACTCTCGGAATTGAATATGAAAATTTAAAGATGCATAGTGATGAGAGTATTGCCAGTTTCTTTTTACGTATTGATGATGTTGTAAATCGTATGAGAAATCTGGGTGAAACAATATCCGACACTACTTTGGTTGAGAAAATTTTACGATCGCTAACGGCAAAATTTGAATCAAAAGTTTCTGCCCTTGAAGAAAAACAAGATATTCAAAATCTTTCCGTGGTGAAACTTCATGGGATATTGAATGCATATGAAATGAGGAGAGGAGGACCATTTGAAGTCAAAGAAGCTGTTTTTAAAGCTTCTACAAAAGGGAAAGAAGTTCAAAAACCAGAAGGATCAGGATATATCTCAGAAGAAGATGAGGCAAACTTTGTGAGAAGACTCCAACTAGGAACCAGAAGATTCAAAGGTAAGCTTCCTTTCAAATGTTTTTATTGTGGAAGAGTTGGTCATTATGCTGCAAAGTGTCCTTATAAAGAAACATCTACTAAAGGGAAAGAAGTAGCAAGAAGGAATAAGAACCGATCTAGCACTAAGAAAAGCTACTAAACAAATGAAGACAGTGATGGGTTATCTGATAGTGAGGAAGAATGTGAACAAGATCTTAGACTTCTCATGGCATTTGAAAATAATTCTAGAGATGATAAGGAGGCTTTTATGGATGCTCTAGATGACAATGATTTTCTTGATCAAAACAATCAACTCAAAATATTCTTGGAAGAAAGTAAAATAATCATAGAAACTCTGAAAAGGCAGAATTAAGAAGCGAAGAATCATAATGAAAAATTAGAATGTGAAGTAGTAAGTCTAAGAAAATAACTTGAGAAAGTAAAGACTCTGAATCTTAGATTTGCTAAAGGATCTGAAACCTTAGATGAGATTATCAAGGTTTAACGTTCTCCTCTTATTAAGACAGGTCTTGGATATACCGGAGAATCTTCTCAGGCTTCAGCACCAAATTATCTAAAAGCAGCTACAACTGGTTTACTACATTCAGCCACTCACCAAGGGAATAAAGAATCTTTACAGGTAAATCATGATCATCACAATACAAGGAACACTAACAGGGATATCTCTCAAAGAAGCAACAACCAACAGGTAAATTCAAATAGAAGATTTCATGATCGCAGAAATTTCTACTTCAATGGACAATGTTTCTCATGTCACAATTTTGGTCATAAAGCTGTTCAATGTGTTGCATATAAAACCATCATGACAAGAGAAGCAAGAAAGAAAAGAATGGATATTGAACCAAAGAAGAACACCTATAACAACTTTTCTCCTCTTCAAAATGAAGTTGAATGTGCTTATTGCAATAACTTTGGCCATGAAGAATCTGAATGCAGGAGCAAAATCCAGCCAAAACAGCATTTTCCTTCAAGTTCCAAAGTATGGAAAAAGAAGGAATTATAGGTTTAAAATTGTGGGATAGCGTTATTTGCAGAAGGTGAAGAAAATCAATGGTACATTGATAGTGGATGCTCAAGACACATGATAGGTGACAAAAGAAAACTTCTTGCATATAATGCTCTAGAAAAGGAAAAGAAAGTTACATTTGGAAATGATACTCCTGCTGTAATTAAAGGAAAAGGGTCCGTGTTTCTAAAAGAAAAGGTGAAGGCTAATGATGTCATGTATGTGGATGGATTAAGGCATACCCTGTTAAGTGTAAGTCAAATGTGTGATCAAGGAACTGAAGTTGTCTTTAGTTCAAAATAATGTGTGGTTCGTGATCTTGATACAGTTAAAACTATTATAAAAGGGAAAAGAACCCCAAGCAACCTATATGGATTGAAGAACTGCAAAGATCAATGTTACTTGAGCAAATATTCAAAAAATTGGCTATGGCATAGAAGGCTGGGGCATCTGAGCTTCTCTCAAATCAACAAAGCAAGCAGACTTCAAGCTATTCGTGGTCTTCCCAATATTACTCTACCAGAGAGTATCGTATGCAAATCTCACCAATTCGGTAAACAGACCAGAGTGCAATTTAATGCCAAAGAAGGATCATCAAGTAAGCCTCTTGAACTCATTCATACTGACATATGTGGACCTATGAGGAAAAAGTCACCACGTGGAGAAGAATACTATATCTTATTTATTGATGATTACTCTAAAATGTGTTGGATCAGGTTGATTAAACACAAAGATGAAGCATTTGAAAAATTTCAGATCTTCAAAGCATTGGTAGAAAATGAATTAGATCTAAAAATCAAGTGTCTTAGATCTGATCAAGGAGGAGAATATACATCAAATGAATTCTTTGAATTTTGTGAACAACATGGCATAAAAATACAGTTCTCTGTAGCAGGCACTCCACAACAAAATGGCGTAGCAGAAAGAATGAATAGAACAATTCAACAAATGGCTAGAGCTATGCTTGATGATTTTGGAACTTCTGACATGTTCTGGGGAGAAGCAGCACATACAGCAGCAAACATTCTCAACAAGGCACATGTTCGGGTAAATAGTGACAAAACTCCATATGAACTCTGGTATGGTAATTCTCCCTCTGTAAAGCATTTTAGAGTTTTTGGAAGTAAATGCTTTATCAAAAATAATGATGAAAAGCTTGGCAATTTCGAACCTAGATCAGATGAAGGGATACTTCTTGGTTACTCATCTACAAGCAGAGCATACAAATGTTACAATAAAAGGCTTCAAAAGATTGTTGAATGTATTGATGAGTCTCCTACAGCTCCTAAAGACGAAAAACAAACAACAGAAGAAGATGATGGTGACTTTTGTCCTTCTACATCAAATAGAAATGATATAGATAGTGGATCCAATGAAGAACCTGAAGATGATTTATCTGAAAAGGCTCCTTCCAAATATGTTCAAAAGAATCATCCAGAATCTCAGATTTTGGGAGATAAGGCATCAGGTGTACAAACAAGAAGGACTCTTGTAGGATCCTCTAGCTATCTGGCATTTCTATCCACTATTGAACCACACAATGTCAATCAAGCTAGCAAAGATGAATGTTGGGTACAAGCCATGAATGAAGAACTTGATCAAATTGAAAAGAATGACACTTGGGAATTAGTACCAAGACCTCATAACGAAAATGTCATTGGAACTAAATGGATATTCAAAAACAAGTTAAATGAAAATTGGGATGTCTTGTTTGCAAGGGATATACTCAACAAGAAGGTATAGACTTTGAAGAAACTTTTGCTCTTGTAGCTAGACTTGAAGCCATAAGAATGTTTCTTGCTTTTTCAAGTTTTCAACAAATCAAAGTTTATCAAATGGATGTTAAATCTGCATTTCTCAATGGTGATCTAGAAGAAGAAGTTTATATAGAACAACCAGAAGGATTCATTTTGGGAAATGATGAAAATCTTGTTTGTAGACTCAAAAAGGCTCTATATGGTCTCAAACAAGCTCCAAGGGCATGGTATTATCGTCTTGACAAATATCTTCATCAACAAGGATTTTCAAAGGGGTCTGCTGATAGCAACTTATACACAAAAATTGAAAATGATAAACCATTGATTGTGGTTGTATATGTTGATGATATCATTTTTGGAAGTAATGAAGAATCTATGAGTCAAAAATTTGCTTCTGTCATGCAGCAAGAATTTGAAATGTCTTTACTTGGGGAACTAACATTCTTTCTTGGCTTGCAAGTGCATCAAACTGTAGATGGTATATTCTTATCACAAGAAAAATACCTTAAGCAAATTCTGAAGAAGTATGGCATGGAAGAATACAAACCTGTAAGTACACCAATGATAACCGGATGTAATATCAGTTCTCATGATGATTCTGCCATGGTGAACCAACCAAATTACAGATCTATGATAGGAAGTCTACTTTATCTCACTGGGACTAAATCGGACATTATGCATGCAGTTGGGATTGTTGGACGATTCCAAGCTAATCCAAAAGAATCTCACCTTCAGGCTGTCAAAATAATATTCAAATATCTGCAAGGAACTCAAGACTTTGGACTATGGTATCCAAAGAATGCCGATATTACTCTTCGTGCTTACACTGATGCAGATTGGGCTGGAAATGTTGATGATCGGAAAAGCACTAGTGGTGGTGCATTCTATATGGGGCCCCGGTTAGTATCTTGGTTCAGTAAGAAGCAAAGCTCTATTGCCTTATCTACAGCAGAAGCAGAGTATGTGGCTGCCGCATCATGTTGCACCCAACTTCTTTGGATGATGCAAACCTTACAAGATTTCCAAATCAAATGTTCACCTCCTATTTCCATTATGTGTGATAATACAAGTGCCATCAGTATCTCAAAGAATCCTGTGATGCATTCCAAGACCAAGCACATTCCCATCAAGTATCATTTCTTACGTGAACAAGTACTTGAACAAAAGGTGAAGTTGGAGTATGTTCCCTCCAAAGAACAAGTTGCTGATATATTTACCAAACCTCTGCCCAGGGAAGTGTTCGAATATCTCAAACAGAAGCTGGGAGTAGTCTCTGCCATGCAGAGGATCAGATCTGATTAAACTTCTGAAGATTAATTTGGATACGCGGTTTTCTTGAAAGAAAGTCGCGTATATACGTGAGTTCATACACAGAAAACCACGTATGGTTGGTTGCTGACAAATTTTAATTGGGGTCAGCATTCTTGAGCACAGCTGTAGTACTGTTTGATATCTCTGGTAATGCTTCAGCTCTTATATTTCTGTTTCTCTCTCTGATATTGGGTGAAGATGCCTTGATGTTTTGCTGTTAAAAGTATTCAGGATGCACAAGCTAAGGGGGAGTTTTGGTCACTTGGAAAGGATGCATTGGTTGTACAGTTTCAGGGGGAGCATTAGCCTTGCTGGGTGTAATGCATTGTTGGTAGTATGATGATTCTGAAAAATGACTTCTCTCTTGAGGTTCTTTTTGGTATTTGTTGTAAAAGGTCATATTTGTAATGATGTAACGTTGTAATATTCAGTCATGTAAGGACTTGTTTAAATGTGTAAACCCACCTGGTTGGGTAGCTGAGTCAAATTGTGTAAACCCACTTGGTTGGGTACTTGAGTCTCCTATGTAAATCCACTTGGTTGGATCCTTGATGTAAGTATGAGTCCTTGGTGATAGGAAGGTCATAGAGTCATGTACTTCATTGAAAAACATGTTTGAAGATTCGGCATGAACTTAGGGGGAGCATGGTAACTTCAGTGCACATAGATGTACAGCACTCTTCTCTCATGCGGAGAAAACCTTGTGTTGGATTTTGATCCGCCCTTTGCCCTTGATGTCAAAGGGGGAGAGTGACATGGTGTTTGAATAAGGGCAGAGTAACATGGTTATGGTTATAATCAATGTATCTATCTGTTGTGGTGATCAAACACCATTGTGGTTGCCATCAAGTACAAAGGGGGAGATTGTTGGCAATATGATGCAGAGTGTTGTCCTTGATGGCAACCCACTTGATGAAGATGATGGAAACCTACTTAATGAAGATGTTCTTGATGCTTGATGAGTTTATTAATGATGTAAATATGATGTTCTACAAGTAGCTCAGAAGTACCAGAGACGGAAATATTAGTGAGGGCCAAAGCAATGATGAAAAATGTGTGTTACAAGGAATACACAGGTTTGTCAAGGAGAAAGCGCGTATGCATGCGGAAAAGTACGTGCCAAGTCGCGTATGGTCTTTTGCGCTCCAAAATTAGAATACCAAGGGACATTACCATGGTATTGACCCATTGTATTGAGCGGTGGATTGTCTATTTGATCCCGTCCAGGAAACCCATCGGAAGTAATGTGGTTTTGACTCATGGTATTGAAAAAGGATAAATCTATATAAGGAGAAGAATTTCATTGTGCAAAGGGTGTGCAAGTGTCTGGGCTTTAATGAATACTTCACTCTGAAGTATATCTGCATGGTTGAACTCTGATCTTAATTGATAGATCTGAATCTATGATGCATCTATGAACATCATGAAGGTTCAAGATCTCTATATCTTGAAATGGTGAATCTCTTGGATGATCTGAAAAGAAGTGATGAAGACCTGGCGCAAATCTGTTGAAGAAGTTGAAGAAATCTGGGTAAGTTTATAAATCTGGTCTGATCTGCAAAATTTATCTTTTATAGATATATACGCAGGTTCATTTTGTGAAAAGCGCGTGTATACGCGGCTCTATTCAGACAAAAGCGCGTATGGGCTATTAGGGTTTTTTTGATAAGTTGCACAAAAGTATACGCGGGTTCACTTCAGTAAAGGCACGTGTATACGCGGGTCTGTTTAAGGAAAAGCGCGTATGGTATTTGCATTGATCAAAAGATAATTGAGGTTCTGCATATCTGTGCTGAAGTCTGGGCTATCTCTGATATTCTGGTTACAGTGGTTTCACTGTTCTGACTGATGAAATGAAAAGGGAGGTTTGTTGATAAGTGAAGAATTGTGTTGAAGCTGTTTGATCCAGTGTGAAAATTGATGAAACGTGGTCTGCAGTGGATCTGAGGGTTGAAGCCTTCAGTCTGATAGTAGAAGCTTTCTGTCAGCAGAGTTTGGTGCTAATATCAGGGGGTAGTAGCTCCCTTCCAGGTGAGGCTGGTAAACGAGAGAAGGTTGTAGCCTTCTGCAGGTGGGTGCCTGCGTGCTGGTATAAGTCTGCACTAGTACATGATTGTAAGAAGTTTTTCTTTATAATAAATATTGAATACTGAGACGACGGCAGCGGTGGTTTTCTCCCGAATTGGGTTTCCACCTAAAAATCCTGGTGTTCATGTGTGTTGCCTATGTGTGATGATTATTCTGTTCTTTCTGCACCTATTTTACTGTTTCCTGAAATTTCTGATGAATGAATAATGCAATGATCTGAGTTAAGAATTGAATGCATAATTAGATCTCTGGACATACGCGAGTTCTGTAAAGGATATCCGCGTATATATGCTAGTTGGCTTCAGAAAAGTAGCGTATGGGTTTTTAGAAAGGAAAAGTAAAAAGTTTTATTGTCTGTATTAAATACTGATTCACCCCCCTTCTCAGTATTTTTCCAACATAATGACTAATTCCAAATCTCCCATAATTAAAATTCTCTTACCTCCTAAATTTCTGATGATTTGGAGGCCTAAGATAAGTGCCTCATACTCTGCCATGTTGTTGGTGCATTTGAAGTTGAGTCTAAAGGCATGTCCTTTCGAATGACTGGTCTCAATGTTTGTGATCCACACTCTAGCTCCTGCTCTTGACTTGTTCACTGAGCCATCAAAGTCTAAGTGCCAAAGGGCTTCATGAAAAATATTATCATTATTTGGTTTAAGCTTTATGTTAATTAATTAAGTTTGGATTTCATTATTATCAGAGTTACATAAAATGAAAGAATCAAGATCAGTTGGTGTTGAGTAAATTGGGTAATTTATTGATCTCTCAGCACTACTAACCATTTATTTCATTAGAGTTTCTCTATAAATTTTCTTAGGTTGTCCAAACACTGATATGGTGGCATAGCTCATGTCTAATTGTAGAGATCCCTGCTACTTAGCTCCCCATGAGCGAGAAAGAAGCATACCACACTTTGGTGGGATGTCAGCTACTACAATATCCATAACGATACTTTTTCCAGGATACTGAACCAAATTCACACATAATTCTTTTATCAATCCTATGCACTTAACCTTGCTTGATTCAAAAGAGAACACATATTTATAGGGCCTTGTTATTTCTAAATTCAGAGTTTCTATGATAGCTTTTGGCATTAAATTGTGGGAAGCTCCTGAATCTAGCATTGCATTGTGTAAAGTCTAATCGTGAATAGTAAGACTAATATAGAAGGGAGGAATTGATCCATCTGAATGCTTACCATTTACATCAGGGCCAAAAACTAATTCAGGTTGATCATCATTTAGATTAATGACATCTTCACCATCATTCATATTCAAATTTTCAGTAATTGTTGGTCTATACAAGTCATTTTTTACCAATTCTGTTAAAGGAAGTGGTATTTTTAACTTAGCTATTTTAGTTTGAATATTAAATGATGGTTTAGACTTACTAATGTGAATTGGTTCATCTTTTGTGACAGTTATCTGAGTGGGGTTTTCATGAATTTCAGTAGATGTACTTTTATCTTGAGTTGTTCTTTTGTTTTCTATCTGAGTTTCTTGACTTTTGCTGTCTTTAGTTCTCTTTTCAGGGACAGATTCAAGGGCAATAGAAGTTTTTTCAAATTTTGAACTTTCAGCATAAGCTTTGGTGTTAATAGTTTTGGGATTTGCTGCTTTAGAATCAGCAAGATTCTTCTTTGGATCAAGAATTGCTGATTTTACTGAATTAGGGGCTTTGGTAGTGTTAGCCTTTTTGGCATTATTGGAGGATTGGGCCACTTCTTCAGTGATGTCAACAATTTTTGACTTGGTAATTTTTTAGGATTGGGAGGATTGGAATTCTGCTTGTTTTCCCTTGGGAGAATTTGCAAAATCTTTGTTTTTGGTGCTTCTACATTCTTTTTAGTTTGATTTTGAGAAGTGTCTTTTGTAGAAGGCTCAATGTTTTTCTTGTTTCTAAGGTTATACTGACTTTGAATTTCATTAATGGCGAAGTCATAACCTTGTTTGAAATCAAAGGATTCACTAGATTCTACTTTGAGTTGATGAAGCTCAAAAAGTTCTTGATCCTCCTGAGTGAGGAAAATAGTGTTTTCTTCATCTATCCCCATTACTATATTGATGTTATCCTCATCTTCATCATTATTATGAGAACTCTTAGCATAATTATCTTGAAATGGGGGCCCAATGTTTTGGTCTGGAGAAGTTTCTATAGCTTTTCCAGGGTTACTGTTTTTCTGAAGTTGGGATTTCTTATTTGTGTTTGGTTATCCCATTGTGGTTTTCTCTCAATATTTTCTAATCTATCAACCAACTTTTCTAAATTTTTAGCAAAGAAATCTAGTTTAGCATCTGAATTTGATGTTTCTTCTTTGATTCTGACTCCCCTTTCATTCCTAAGTTTGGATTTTTTGGCTAGAATATTAATTTCTACACCAACAGTATCTAATTGCATCTGTTCTAATGTTTCAACATTTCTTTCTCTTAGTTGATAAGCCATATCTGGATCAAATGCATCAGGGAATTTAAGAAGTACAAAGTATGGTGCAGGTTTAAGATCTACAGGAATGGAATTATAAACACTGTTATATCTAGTGCAGTAATCTTGTACATACTCATTAGGGGATCTTTTTAAAGCATCAAACTCAGACAAAATTTGCAAAGGATTCTTTTTCTTTTCCCATTTATTTAAAAATGTTCTATGAAATGTAGCTAAATTAGCTATACTACCAACAGCTAAATTTTTGAACCATTTTTTTATTTCTCCCATTAGACTTTGAGCAGATAACCTCATATGAACATCTGACTCATCAATTTCATAGATTTCACAATAATATGTCATTCTTGTGAAATGTTGTTGAGTAGTATATTGTGATAGGCCATCAAATAATGGTATATTTTTCTGGTAATCTTGGGGCATATCATGGAGGTTTTGGGGTAAGACAAGGGGAGCATACCTAGCAGCCATGGCTTGAATTTTTGCTGAACTGGGAGGTATAATAGTGATGATAGGAGCAATGCTGGATATAGTAGCCGATGTGCTGAAAGCTGTACTTGAAGAACTTGGAAAAGAGGTTGGTATATATATGGAACTACTTGGAAATAAAAATGTAGTGCTTATAAAACTAGTGGATGCAATGGATTGAGTGGATGAGGGGAATAATATCCTAGGTTGCAAAGGCAACTTAGGACTAAATTTTTCTGTGGATGAACTTGCAGTGGAATCTAAAAATGAGGTGACATCATACAAAGTTGAATCTGCTGCTGGAATTATTGTTGTGTGCAATTGAGAAACTAGAGGCTTAATGTGAGATAATAAATGGGCTAATTTAATAGCTTCATCAATGTCTTTAATCCGTATAACATTAATCCTTTCTAGTTGACTTTGAGATTCAGATTTATTTGATTTTATTTTAGCTAAAATAATATTCTGTTTTGCACTCAAAAATGAAGTAAAAACAGGATCTATTACAGTATCTTTTAAGTCAGTTTCAGATTTATTTTTAAACAATGATTGTTCAAATTTGAAATCAAAATCTATATCAGTTAAACTTATTAACTCTTTAGGTAAAGAATTAGCTTTTCTCAATGGTACTTCAATCTCTAAATTGACAACTTGTTTTTTCTTTTTTCCCATCTTTTCTGGGTTGTATACTATCACTGCAGGGTTAGGATCTGGATTAGACCTGGTGTAGTAGGTTTTCCTAGAAGCCAGAATGACTGTTTTTTAGTACCCACAACCTTCAAAAATAATATTAAAGTAAAAAGATAAATGAAAGATCTTCCTTTAAGACTAAATTTAAAACTGGAGATTGGTTAGTCCCCAGTATGGTCTCCAGTATGTTATCACCCTAGTAATTTCTCAAGATTGTGGGCTTTTGGTTTTTAGTTTAAGAAAACTATGGGTAACCACAAACCTACTTTGGAAATTTAGGATCTAGCCTTTCTAAATTTCAGAGAGGGCTCTCTCTTTATGATTTAAATTTGTTTTTTGTTTAATGTTTTAGGCTAGTTATGATAGAACAATTGGTTTTGGTTTTGAAATGTTTGGTGGAAAATAAGATTACTTAAAGACAAATTAAAGAGGGATCTACTAGTCCATTGGGCTATGGAGTCAAAATTTAGCAAGTAGAACTAGAAGGCAAGGCCAAAAGGATGCTAATGTATTCAGGGCAAGGTAGATAACCCTCAGAGATTTGGATAGATTGTTTTGATGAAATGGTTTTCTTTCGGGATAAAGGGAAATGAAGGATCCTTTGATCCAAAAAAAGAGGAAGGAGGCAGGGGTCAAACGGGACTAGGAGAAATTAAGAATTCCTTAATCTGGAAATCAGCAGAAAACATTTAAATGATTAAGTAGTTAAGACAGAGAGCTTTTACACTAGTCCTGAAGTAATACTCCTAATTAATCATTGAGATTGAAAAACATATATGAAATTGTATGTAACTCAAAAGAGGAAATAATGATAGCAAGAAAGTACTTTACTCTTCAACTTATCGCATGAATCCTGAATTATGAAGTCCAATTGGCTATTATCCAGACTGCTGCTTAGAAATCAACACATGTGAGCCTCCAATGTACCAACAAAATGTCTATAATGTTCTTAGCAATTTTATTCCACCCTAAACACTTCCCAAACTGAAGTATTTATACAAATGTTTATTACAAATATCCTAGAGAGATCTAGGAATAACTCTAGGAAATATAAAATATCTTTACACATTAAGAGGGATAGCTGCTTAACAACTTTAGCAAGTTGTCCTCTTATCTAGAAAATATAGAACTAACTTATCTACCAAAAACTGTTTGTTGAATAGCTGTCCATGCTTGCTGGCACATTTGAAAATATTTTTTTTGAAGATTACTTAATTGATACTCTTTCCACTTATACTCTTTAACATTGTACTTCATCCCTGATGTTCTTTCACGCTGTTTATTTATCATTTTACTGTTGTAAAAAGGGAAATTACAGCAGTCAAAATTAGCTGCCTATTGATTTTCTCTCTGATACACTTTGACTCTGTTCTTTCACCCTAATACTCTTTTAACTAATATTTTAACCTTTAACTGCTGTAAAAAGAGACTTCTCAGCAGTAAAAAAAATCAAAATCAAATAATTGTTTTATTGTTTCCTTCTCAGATTGACTGTTTCACCTGCACTTTCTTTCATTGTTTTGCTTCTTTGCTGCTACAAAAAATTTGTAAGAGTCTGCCATTGTTTAGCATCTGGTATTTTTACACTATTGAGTTTTCTGAAGTTCTCATTAGCATCAGTATACTTGGCAAAATTTGGTTTGATGACAAATAGATGTTTGATTTCATTTTGAAGGAAAAATAAGTCTTCAATATATTAGAGAACAACCTTTCCAATAGGAGAGCCCTGTGGTAGTGGCTTGTTGACCTGTTCTTTAGCATGATCCCTTATATTTTTGTAATATTCTTTTTGTTCCATCTATTTTTCATTGAAGACATGAATATCTGGAATGCCTGCTTGTCTTAGCATAGTGTATTTTTCTAGAAATTTGGTAATAGAAAAAATCATGGCATCACACTTTTCTTTCAAATTTTTCATTAGAGTTTTCTTAGTCAAAACTTTCTTGATTTGCAATATTGTCTCTGTCCTATCCTGTACCTTCAATTCTTCTATCTCTCTTTTGTTTTTACTGTTCAAGAAAGTGATTATCTTTAATGCTTGTGCTGGTTTGTCTGCTAATTCGTCTGTTGTCTTTTGTATTTCCACTTGTGTTGCTAGAAGTAGGTCTCTCTATTCATATATGATCTGGATTGATGCCCATTAAAGATGTATAGCCTCAATTATATTGGTCCATAGGTAATTTCTTATGTAAGAAATTTGTGCAGTGAAACTCAAATCTTTTTGAAGGCTTTTGACTTTCTCTTCAAGTCTTTTGGCCCTTTTTTCATAATTGTTGGCATTAATCAATGTTTCTTTGTTAGATACTTCCATATTCTGAATCATTTTCTTCAAACTATTAATTTCATTGTTTTTTAGAGACATTTCCTCCATTGCTTTGACTATCTACCCTGCATCATTTGTCTGCTGTACCTGTGTGGTTGAAGAATTTGTTGCTGATGTTGTGGCTGATTGTACTGACACTGCAGTTGCCAATAACTATTTTGGTGCCAATTTTTCTCCCAGTGTAGAAGGAACAGCAGCTGTAATAATAGGTATGACTGTAGGAATAGTGGAAGTATCAGTTTCCTTCATAGTTTATTTTTCTTTTATAAGTATATCCATTTGACTTTCCATAGCTTTGATTTGGATAGTTAACTTTATGATCAAATGCATCAGATCCTCTTTTTATTTATGTTCTTGAAGTATCTCCTTACTCTGTGGGTGCTCACTTTGAGGAAGTTTTAACTGTTTCCTTAAAGCATCAATATCATCATTTTTCTTCTTGATCAATACTTCAACAGCTTGCACATTTGATGGGTCAACTCCTATTTGTAAAATCAAATCTTCTAAGGAATTGATCCTTAAATCTTTGGCATACAAAGAGCCTTTGTCAAGTTTCATTTGGTCTTGCATATTGATAATGGTATTCTGAAAATTTGTCTCACTCATGGCTTTTGTCTCCACAGTAAAATATAGCATCTCAGAGCTATGTCTGTGGAATTCTATTTGATCCAATTCTTGCACCTTTTTAGTATCTACTTCAAATTCAACCTTTTTGTATTCAGCCACTGTTTTTGGAGTTGAAGAAGTTGGTTGTAAATATGACATGATCATTTTATTTGAGGAGTAATCAAATGTTGTAACTTGTTCTGATTCTCTGGCTTCTGTTTGAGAAATTGAGAATGAATATCACCTTTAATTTCTTCATTCCTTTGTTTGATCTGTTCATATCTTTCTTTAATATCCAAATATTTTTCTTCTGCTGTTGGAGAAGAAGAAGCTTCCATATTAACCTGATTTTCAATCATCTAAGTGTCTAATTCTTTAGCTGCTGCTTGTTCTTTTTCTATTTCTGTTAAAGTCTCTTTAATTATTTCAGTGGCCTCATCATTGCTTACCTTAGGCTCATTGGCATCTTCAACATCAATAACTTTTTCTTTCCCTATGGAACTGAATTTGAGCCTTTTATTGTAGATCAACTTAAATTTAGTCTCTGTGGTTGTTTCTGATGTGTAGGTTCCTTCATCCCTGCTTCTTTTGTTTGAATATTCTGGTTGTTTTGAAGCTATCATGGCAAGTGTGGTATCCTTCTTTTGTATTGGCTCTGCATTGATGACTGTATCTATCAATGTGTTTTCTACCCATTTTATCTGATTTGCAAATTTCTCAATATTAGGCTTGGGTTCATGTATGAAAGGAGGTAGTTTATTTTTTACCCTTATACTGCTTAGAAGGCCTTGAGGGTCATAATTCCAAGGGAAAATTTTCTGAAATTTTAGCTCTAACAATCTTTTGTCTATCTCTTTATCAGCTTCTCTGTTATTCACAATGAAAGGACCAACCTGATTTTTCAGTTTGAATTGAGTTTTCTTCTTGGAGGCCAAGAAATTGATGGCATCAGCATTCAAAACCTATCTCAAATACTCTAAAGCAAAGACTCTGATAGTAAAAAACATAGGTAATTTGTATGGAAGCATATTGGTTCCAAAGATTCTCAATTCAGTGTGTTTCTCATACAAGTACCAATATCCCATTTTGCATTCTTCTGATAGTTGTAATATCCTTTTCATTTCTTCACTTACTCTAGGTTGTTCTAATTTATGTAGCAAATTCATAGTTGGCCTGATGAACAAATCTGTAAAATCTGTGTAGATGTATTCACTTCCTTCTTTTCTCAATAATGATGTCCAAAAGACAACTGATAGAGGTTGGCCCTCTACATTCATTTTCTATAATGCTATTGGAAAGAGATCAGCTTGTGAGAATAAGAACAAGTGAAATAAATATGAAGAATATCTTAATACCCCTTCAGTGGGAAACTTGGTCAACTAATTATGGATAGAATCAGCTATAAACCCGTCAAATTCAAAAATTATAATAGTAGGTTGACCAGGAGACAAAGTAGACAAAAAACCAAGGATGGATTCATCAGTGAATTCATCAGTGAAATAGCCCAATATGAAGGATAACATTGAAATTACATGTCTTGAACCCTCAGGAAACTTGGAAGTGGAATAGGAAGGATTCAGCTTTGGAATGTCCACATGAGCTGGCATGAAGTTCTGAAAAATCATAAATCTCTTAGGGAAATCCAATCCCAAATATAGCTGAGTTAATGCTTCAATGGATAGGGGGACTGCCCTAGGGTCAAACTGTAGTTCCAACATTTTATTTATGGACTCTGCAGTGATAGAAAAAAGAATCTCCCTATCAGCATTCACAAATGCTCTTTGGTATGGAACATAGTACTTTTGGCACATTCTTACCAGGTCTTGACCAGGATGTGTTACTGGGACTACATATTTGGGTAAATTTGTATCCCAGATAGGCATGTTATCTTTATCTAGGAACTTTTCATAACACCAATTGTGAACTTCTAATAGGTTAAATTCTACCACAGGGTCTGAAATTTTATAATCCAAATCAATTAAAGGGATAATTTCTTCATTAGACACTGGTGGCTGAAGGGGGTTAACAGTCACAGTGGGTTTTGCAGTGAGTGCAGGGGTGGATTTTGGGGCTTTTGCTGCTTCAGACTTAGGAGGTTTGGATCATCCAGCTTTAGGTGTCATTTTTTTTTTGTCATTTTGAGATAACTAAATAAAGATTACACAGTTTGCAATAGTTAATTTTTCTTAAACAAAGGGAATTTGAGCAATTCCTGTGCAATTTAGGAATCTGGGATCTGTTCAACAGGTTTAAGACAGAAAACACATGTTTTCTGATTGACTAGGGCTGCAAAAGAGATTTTTCAGACAATATGTAGGTTTAAAGACCTTTTCAAACCATGGAATTAATCTTTGAGGGGTTTTGGACAGAGGATTTGGCTTAAAATGAAACTTTTATGAATCAGAGAATTCTGGAGAAATTTTGCGAGGGTTTGCCCTATTTTTTCAAGGTTTCAGACACACTAGGATGGAAAAATTTACGAATTATAGCTCAATTGGTTCAATTTGGAGGTTTAAATCATGAATTTTGCAGACTTATATTTGGAAAAATACCCCTTTTGCAGGTATTTTGGTAGTTGGAAGGGTTTCTGCAATTCGTTGTAGTTGAATTTGAGCTCTGGTTCACTGGTTGGATCTGAGAAAATCTCAATTAGTCTTGAATCAGGAAATCTGCAGTGAATAAGGCTTTGAATGGGAATTTAAGGCTTCAAAACAGATTGGGAATCTTTGATAACAGTGGGGATATGCATAACGAGTTGGGTACGACTTTTAATACTCATAATACACATATAAGTTATTTTCACATATTTACATATTTGCACCCAACTCGTTATGCATATCCCCACTGTTATGCATATAATGTAAAAGCAAAGCTTTGTCATTTATAATTTGACCACTTTGACCTAGAATATAATATTTTTGGAGGGTTTTTTTATGTTTTCGTGAATGAAGGAGATTAATCAAAAGGGGATTTTATTTTTCATTAAGTAAAAGGGTCTTTACTTATGAAATTGAAGTGTAATGGATGAATGTAGGGTAAATAATGATAATTAGGGATTAATATCTGAATTCAACACTTTTAACTTAACAGTCATTGAGCCTTGGGTCCGGTCCCAACAGAAGTCAAAGAAATGATCTGAGCCTCTTTGACTAGAAGTTTAGAATGCATAATAACTATAAGGTAAGGGAAATTAGTGATTTTTTTGCCTGGTAACAAATATTTATAATGATTCTCCCACTTCTTTCTACCTACCCAACTTTATTCTAACATTTTTTCTTCCATTTTGCAGGTGCATTTGAGCTAGCAACCTTGAACATTTTATTCTTTTGAAAGCATAAAAACTATCTAAATATACCTTATATCATCTGAGGGCTCAAATTAAATTGATGAGCTCCTCTTTATTCTCTACCTATCTATTAATTAGTGAGGATTAAACAGTCTGACTAATCTTTATTCACTATCTACAACATGTAAATTGAAACATAACAAGTCAATATTGAACAGTTTAACTTATTATGGATTATGGTATTTATTAACACTCTGCCATAATCATCTGAAAGTAAAAAGTAGTGGCATTTGGACTTGCACACTTTCATGTTTTATTTCCTTTTTCTTTGGGGTATATTATTTTTTCTAAGTCCTTCGATTTTTCTTTTAGGACTTTTTACCCTCTTTCTTGATTTTTTATATTTTTATTTTTTACAAAATATGGAAAAACAACTTGCAAAAAGCAAAGTATGTACATATTTACAAGACTATCATAATTCAATTCCAAATTATGAATCCTATACTTATAGGACCCTAACAGCAGCTTCACATGGGGATGGCATTTCCTGGTGAAATGTCAAGAACTCCAAGATTAGTAGCCTTCCATTTTGACCTTGATGATCTAGTAATTGTCTTATGTTTTCTGCAAAAAATCATATTTATGACATTTTACTCTTTTGAGCTTAGGGCCTTCACTCTGGGCTTCAAATTTGAGAATAAAATATCCAATCAAATCTACACACTTGCAATGAATATTTACAATCATGTAAGAAAAATAACTGGGACTAACTAGTTGTTAACTTAGAAGAATAGTAGTGTTTGATCTTTATACCATTAACTGGTCCATCTTGCATATCATTTCCATCCAAATCTCTGATGAAGAAAGCATTGTTACCCCTATATCCATAAATTTCATAGGGCCCTTTCCATAGAAAGTCAAACTTTCCATGTTTACCTTTTTCTTCTCTCCTGGAATCCCACTTCAACACTTTATCTCCAATGGCAAAGTCATCTTATTTAGTTCTTTTATAAAATATTTTCTTGATTTTCTCTTGAATGACTTGAGATTTTTCATATACTTCTTCCCTTGTCCATTGCAGATGAATAGTTTGATTTATCCTTCTTTGTATATCATTGAGTTCTACTTGTGGTTCTTGGATAATTTTCATTACTGGAACACCTAAAGATGATGGGAAAACTGCATCCATCCCATATACAATCTGGTAGGGAGATGTTCCAATTGACTTCTTGGTAGTAAGTCTATCTGCCCATAAGGCATAGACTAACTTTTTATTCCAAGTTTTCTTATTTTCTTCAAGTAGTTTTTTGATAATATTCACAAGGCTTTTTTTTGAAGATTCAACTAGGCCATTACCCTGAGGGTAATAAGCAGTAGAGTGGCCTAGGGTTATATGGTACTTGTGACAAAAAGGTAATCATTTTATTAGATTTAAAGGCTGCAGTGTTATCAGTAATTATTTTCTGTGGGAATCCAAATCTAGGTAAAAGGTTATTTTCTATGAGAGATATGATGACTGAATCAGTGGCTTGTCTGGTAGGAATGGCTTCAATCCATTTAGTGAAACAATCTGTAGCAGTCAATATCCACTTGTGTTGGCTAGAGGATGGAGGGTGAATTTCTCCAATGAAGTCTAAACCCCATTGTTGAAAAGGCATCTCAGTAGAAATAGGTTTCAAGGGTAAAGGTAACAACTTCCTTTTTCCTTCAAAAATCTGACATTTGTGACATGAATTAACAAATTTTTTCACATCAGAAAATAAGGTAGGCCAGTAGAAACCAGCTCTAAGAATCTTATCTACTGTACTTTTTTAGTATAAGTGTCCTCCACAATCACCTGCATGAAATTCTCCAAGAATTTTGTCAGCTTCTGATTTTAGTAAACAGTTCAGTAATATCCCACTTTGTTCTTTCCAATAAAGCACATTATCTAGAATACAATATCTCATTGCTTTAAGTTTGATGAATCTAGCTTTAGTTCTAGTTAATCTAGGAGGAGCTTGTAAATTTGTAAGTACAAAGATAATATATGAGTACCATGGTGAGTCTAGAAAGGCTTCACTGATCAATGGAGTCGACATCTCTTCCTGATCATCAATATAGGCAATAAAATTTATATCCAAAGCATTACAATTGGATTCAGCCATCAATCTGCATAAACCTTGTCCTTTTATGAGCTTGGTTGGTTTAATCTCTATGTCATATTCAAGGATAGTGGCAATCTACTTTCCTCTTCTTCCATCTGGCCCATCCTGTGTTAAATATCTTTGACTACAGAATTAGGGACATAGGTAATAATGTGGGATTAAAGAATGTACACTCTGAAATATTTTATGGCTTTAACCAAGGCTAAATCTTGTTTTTCCATTATGTTATATCTCAAAGGTGCATCTCTAAGTGTTTCACTGAAAAATGCTATAGGCTGTTCAAAACCTTGATCATTTTTCTGCAGTAGAACTGCAGTTATGGTATGTTCTGAAGCAAATGAAAAGATTATAAAATCTTTCTTGAAGTCTGGATTAATTAGGACTAGAGCTTTTGTTAAAGCATGTTTAATGGATTCTAATGATTGTTTTGCTTCAACTGTAATTTTAAAACAGAGTCCTTTTTTAACATGTTATTCAGTTCTTTGATCATTTCTGCTAGATTAGAAATAAATCTTCTCAAAAAGTTAATTTTACCTTAAAATGCTTGTAACTCTTTGATGTTCCTAGGTGGGTGAATCTTTAGTATGGCTTCTATCCTTGTTGGATCTATCCTAATACCTTCCTTTGAAATTATGTGGCCAAGTAATTTTCCTTCTTCTAGTCCAAAAAGACTCTTCTTTGGGTTTAAGGATATACCAAATTTTGTACACTGAATGAAAACTTGCCTCAGATGATCCAAGTGTTCATTATCTAACTTAGAAAAAATAGTAATATCATCTAAAATATAGATAACCAAGAAGTCATGAATTTCCTTTGCAAAGGCTATGTCCATGACCCTCTGAAAGGTAGCCCTAGCATTCATCAAGCCAAAAGGCATTTTCACGTACATGAAAGTGCCCCATGGAGTGGAAAAAGCAGTTTTAGCTTGGTCTTCCTTTTGAAAAAGTATCTGGTTATATCTTGAGAAACCATCCAATAAAGAAATCCTGGAAGAACCAACTACCCTCTGTAAAATATGATCCATCTTGGGTAAAGGGTAATTATCCTTCAATGATACTTTATTGAGATTTCTAAAATCTATACACATAATCTAATTTCACCAATTTTCTTTCTTGTAGGTACTAAGTTAGAAACCCAATCAGAATATTTGATTGGTGCAATGATTTGTGCATCATACATGCGTTTAACATCTTTTTCAATCAAAGGTAATAAGACAGGATTAATCCTCCTCAATTTTTGTTTAAATGGTTTTTGATCATCTTTTGTAGGAATCTTGTGTTGAATTATGTTAGTGTCATATGATTTTAAATCTTCATAACTCCATGCAAACACATCTTGATATTCTTTTAAAAGTTCAATGTATTTTTCTTTTTCTTGAGGAGGTAAAGAATTTGACAATTTGATCATTTTTTGTTTGGTTTCTGTCCCAATGTTACATTCTTCAATGTCAGACTTGACTGGTTCCATTTTAGGCTTTTTGGGCACATCACTGGAATCAAACAAGTCCTCCAAAGGAGTTAAGCCTTTAGGCAAAAAATTATCTTTTAAATCTAACATCTCAATTTCATCTTCAATTATTTCCTCTATATCTACCTTCTCTAAGTTATCTATGTCAAATTGAGTAAATACAGTGGGTTTGGTAAGTTTATGTGCATCTATGTTGTTTATTTCACAATTAACATATGAATCTATATTATATTCTGAATCTAAATTACCATCTGTGTCTATCTTACAATTTTGAAATTAATCCTTATTATTCAAAAAATGATAAATCTGTTCATCTTCAGAGAAAATCTGCTAGTATTTGACATTGTCTGGGACAATGGGTCTATATTTAACTTCAGCAGTATATCTATGTGTTGGTTGAAAAGGAAAATTACATGTGCTAGCAAAATTTGTTAGGCAATGTGCTTGCAAATTTTGATTTCTAGGAATAGTAGCAAACTTACATTCTAGTAAATCATCAACCAAATCAGTTGTTGCATCTTTATATCTGGCTAATCTAGGATTATGAACATAATATTTAGCATTTATTTGTTTAATGACTAATTCCGAATCTCCCATAATTAAAATTCCCTTACCTCCTAAATTTCTGATGATTTGGAGGCCTAAGATAAGTGCCTCACACTCTGCCATGTTGTTGGTGCATTTGAAGTTGAGTCTAAAGGCATGTCCTTTCGAATGGCTGGTCTCAATGTTTGTGATCCACACTCCAGCTCCTGCTCCTGACTTGTTCACTGAGCCATCAAAGTCTAAGTGCCAAAGGGCTTCATGAAAAATATTATCATTATTTGGTTTAAGATTTATGTCAATTAATTTAGTTTGGATTTCATTATTATCAGAGTTACATAAAATGAAAGAATCAAGATCAGTTGGTGTTGAGTAAATTAGGTAATTTATTGATCTCTCAGAACTGCTAACCATGTATTTCATTAGAGTTTCTCTATAAAGTTTCCTACGTTGTCCAAACACTCATATGGTAGCATAGCTCATGTCTAATTGTAGAGATTCCTGCAACTTAGCTCCCCATGAGCGAGAAAGAAGCATACCATACTTTGGTGGGATGTCAGCTACTACAATATCCATAACCATACTTTTTCCAGGATACTAAACCAAATTCACACATAAGTCTTTTATCAATCCTATGCACTTAACCTTTCTTCAATCAAAAGAGAACAAATCTTTATAGGGCCTTGTTATTTCTAAATTCAGAGTTTCCATGATAGCTTTTGGCATTAAATTGTGGGAAGCTCCTGAATCTAACATTGCATTGTGTAAAATCTGATCGTGAATAGTAAGACTGATATAAAAGGGAGGAATTGATCCATTTGAATGCTTACCATTTACATCAGGGCCAAAAATTAATTTAGACTGATCATCATTTAGATTAATGGCATCTTCACCATCATTCATATTCAAAGTTTCAGTGATTGTTGGTCTATAGAAGTCATTTTTTACCAATTCTGTTAAAAGAATTGGTATTTTTAACTTAGTTATTTCAGTTTGAATATTAAATGATGGTTGAGACTTACTAATCTGAATTAGTTCATCTTTTGTGATAGTTACCTGAGTGGGTTTTTCATGAATTTCAGTAGATGTACTTTTATCTTGAATTGTTCTTTTGTTTTCTGTCTGAGTTTCTTGACTTTTGTTGTCTTTAGTTCTCTTTTTAGGGACAGATTCAGGGGCAGCAAAAGTTTTTTCAGATTTTGAACTTTCAGCAGAAGCTTTGGTGTTAACAGTTTTGGGATTTGCTACTTTAGAATCAGCAGGATTCTTCTTTGGATCAAGAATTGCTGATTTTACTGAATTAGGGGCTTTGGTAGTGTTAGCCTTTTGGGCATTATTGGAGGATTGGGCCACTTCTTCAGTGATGCCAACAATTTTTGGACTTGGTAATTTTTTGGGACTGGGAGGATTGGAATTCTGCTTGTTTCCCTTGGGAGAATTTGCAAAATCTTTGTTTTTGGTGCTTCTACATTCTTTTTAGTTTGATTTTGAGAAGTGTTTTTTGTAGAAGGCTCAATGCTTTTTTTGTTTCTAAGGTCATACTAACTGTGAATTTCATTAATGGCGAAGTCATAACCTTGGTTGAAATCAAATGGTTTCCCTAGATTCTACTTTGAGTTGTTGAAGCTCAAAAAGTTCTTGATCCTCTTGAGTGAGGAAAATAGTGTTTTCTTCATCTATCCCCATTACTATATTGATTTTATCCTCATCTTCATAATTATTATGAGAACTCTCAACATAATTCTCTTGAAATGGGGGCCTAATGTTTTGATCTGGAGCAGTTTCTTTAGCTTTTCCAGGGTTATTGTTTTTTTTTAAGTTGGGATTTCTTATTTGTGTTTGGTTATCCCATTGTGGTTTTCTCTCAATATTTTCTAATCTATCAACCACCTTTTTTAAAGTTTTCGCAAAGAAATCTAGTTTAGCATTTGAATTTGATGTTTCTTCTTTGATTGTGACTCTCCTTTCATTCCTAAGTCTGGTTTTTTTTGCTATAATATTAATTTCTACACCTACAGTATCTAATTGCATCTGTTCTAATGTTTTAGCATTCTTTTCTCTTAGTTGATAAGCCATATCTGGATCAAATCCATCAGGGAATTCAAGAAGTACAGAGTATGGTGTGGGTTTAAGATCTACAGGAATGGCATTATAAACACTGTTATATCTATTGTAGTAATCTTGTACAGACTCATTAGGGGATCTTTTTAAAGCATCAAACTCAGACAAAATTTGCAAAGGATTCTTTTTATTTTCCCATTTATTTAAAAATGTTCTATGAAATGTAGCTAAATTAGCTATACTACCAGCAACTAAATTTTTAAACCATTTGTTTACTTCTCGCGTTAAACTTTGAGCAAATAACCTCATCTGAACATGTGACTCATCAATTTCATAGATTTCACAATAATCTGTCATTCTTGTGACAGGTTGTTGAGAAGTATATTGTGACATGCCATCAAATAGTGGTATATTTTTCTAGTAATCTTGGGGCATATAATGGAGGTTTTGGGGTAAGACAAGGGGAGCATACCTAGTAGCCATGGCTTGAATTTTTGCTGAACTGGGAGGTATAACAGTGATGATAGGAGTAGTGCTGGACATAGTAGCTGATGTGATGAAAGCTGTACTTGAAGAACTTGGAAAAGAGGTTGGTATATATATGGAACTACTTGGAAAAAAAAATGTAGTGCTTATAAAACTAGTGGATGCAATGGATTGAGTGGATGAGGGGAATAATATCCTAGGCTGCAAAGGAAACTTAGGACTAAATTTTTCTGTGGATGAACTTGCAGTGGAATCTAAAAATGAGGTGAAAGCATACAGAGTTGAATCTGCTCGAATTATTATTGTGTGCAATTGAGAAACTGGAGGCTTAATGTGAGATAATAAATGGGCTAATTTAATAGCTTCATCAATGTCTTTAATCCGTATAACATTAATCATTTCTAGTTGACTTTGAGATTCAGATTTATCTAATTTTATTTTAGCTGAAATAATATTTTGTTTTGCAGTAAAAAATGAAGTAAAAACAGGATCTATTACAGTATCTTTTAAATCAGTTTCAGATTTATTTTTAAACAATGATTGTTCAAATTTGAAATTAAAATCTATATCAATTAAACTTACTAACTCTTTAGGTAAAGAATTAGCTTTTCTCAATGGTACTTCAGTCTCTAAATTGACAACTTGTTTTTTCTTTTTTCCCATCTGTTCTGGGTTGTCTACTATCATTGTAGGGTTAGGATCCGGATTAGACTTGGTGTAGTAGGTTTTACTAGAAGCCAGAATGACTGTTTTTTAATACCCACAACCTTCAAAAATAATCTTAAAGTAAAAAGATAAATGAAAGATCTTCCTTTAAGACTAAATTTAAAACTGGAGATTGGTTAGTCCCTAGTATGGTCGCCAGTATGTTATCACCCTAGTAATTTCTCAAGATTTTGGGATTTTGGTTTTTAGTTTAAGAAAACTAGGGGTAACCACAAACCTACTTTGGAAATTTAGGATCTAGCCTTCCTAAATTTCAGAGAGGACTCTCTTTTTATGATTTAACTTTGTTTTTGTTTAATGTTTAGGCTAGTTATGATAGAAAAATTGGTTTTGGTTTTGAAATGTTTGGTGGAAAATAAGATTACTTAAAGAAAAATTAAAGAGGGATCTACTAGTCCATTGGGCTATGGAGTCAAATTATAGCAAGTAGAACTAGAAGGCAAGGCCAAAAGGATGCTAATGTATTCAGGGAAAGGTAGATAACCCTCAGAGATTTGGATAGATTGTTTTGATGAAATGGTTTTCTTTTGGGATAAAGGGCAATGAAGGATCCTTTGATCTGAAAAAGTGGAAGGAGGCAGGGGTCAAATGGGACTAGGAGCAAGTAAGAATTCCTAAATCCAGAAATCAACAGAAAACATTTAAATGATTAAGTAGTTAAGACAGGGAGATTTTACACTATTACTGAAGTAATACTCCTAATTAATCATTAAGATTGAACAACATATATGAAATTGTATGTAACTCAAAAGAGGAAACAATGACAGCAAGAAAGTAATTTACTCTTCAACTTATCGCATGAATCTTGAATTATGAAGTCCAATTGGCTATTGTCCAGACTGCTGCTTTGAAATCAACACATGTGAGCCTCCAATGTAACAGCAAAATGTCTATAATGTTCTTAGCAATTTTATTCCACCCTAAACACTTCACAAACTGAAGTATTTATACATATGTTTATTACAAATATCCTAGAGAGATCTAGGAATAACTCTAGGAAATATAAAATATCTTTACACATTAAGAGGGATAGTTGCTTAACAACTTTAGCAAGTTGTCCTCTTATCTAGAAAATATAGAACTAACTTATCTAACAAAAACTGTTTGTTGAATAGCTTTCCATGCTTGCTGCCACATTTGAAAATATCTTTTGTGAAGATGACTTAACTGATACTCTTTCCACTTATACTCTTTAACATTGTACTTCATCCTTGATGTTCTTTCACGCTATTTATTTATCATTTTACTGCTATAAAAAGGGAAATTACAGCAGTCAAAATTAGCTGGCTGTTGATTTTCTCTCTGATACACTTTGACTCTATTCTTTCACCCTGATACTCTTTTAACTGATATTTTAACCTTTAACTGTTGTAAAAAGAGACTTCTCAGCAGTAAAAAATATCAAAATCAAATAACTGTTTTATTATTTCCTTCTCAGATTGATTGTTTCACCTGCACTTTCTTTCATTGTTTTACTTCTTTGCTGCTACAACAAATCTGTAAAAGTCTGCCATTGTTCAACATATGGTATTTTTACACTTTTGAGTTTTCTGAAGTTCTCATCAGCATCAGTATACTTGGAAAAATTTGGTTTGATGACAAATAGATGTTTGATTTCATTTTGAAGGAAAAATAAGTCTTCAATATATTGGAGAACAACCTTTCCAGTAGGAGAGCCCTGTGGCAGTGGCTTGTTGATCTATTCTTTAGCATGATCCCTTATATTTTTTTCATATTCTTTTTGGTCCATCAATTTTTCATTGAAGACATGAATATCTGGAATGCCTGCTTGTCTTAGCATAGTGTATTTTGCTAGAAATTTGGTAATAGAAAATTTCATGGCATCACACTTTTCTTTCAAATTGTTCATTAAAGTTTTCTTAGTCAAAATTTTCTTGATTTGCAATATTGTCTCTGTCCTATCCTGTATCTTCAATTCTTCTAGCTCTGTTTTGTTTTTACTGTTCAAGAAAGGGATTAGCTTTAATGCTTGTGCTGGTTTGTCTGCTAATTCATCTGTTGTCTTTTGTACTTCCACTTGTGCTTCTAGAAGTAGGTCTCTCTGTTCATATATGATCTGGATTGATGTTCACTGAAGATGTATAGCCTCAATTATATTGGTCCATAGGTAATTTCTTATGTAAGAAATTTGTGCAGTGAAACTCAAATCTTTTTGAAGGCTTTTGACTTGCTCTTCAAGTCTTTTGGCCCTTTGTTCATAATTTTTGGCATTAATCAATGCTACTTTGTTATATACTTCCATATTTTGAATCATTTTCTTCAAACTATTAATTTCATTGTTTTTCATAGACATTTCCTCCATTGCTTTGACTATCTACCCTACCTCATTTGTCTGTTGTATCTGTGTTGTTGAAGAATCCGTTGCTGATGTTGCGGCTGATTGTACTAACACCGCAGTTGCCAATAACTCTTTTGGTTCCAATTTTTCTCCCAGTGTAGAAGGAAAAACAGCAGTAATAATAGGTATGACTGTAGGAATGGTGGAAGTATCAGTTTCCTTCACGGTTTCTTTTTCTTTTATAAGTATACGCATTTGAATTTCCATATCTTTGATTTGGGCAGTTAGCTTTATGATCAACTGCATCATATCCTCTTTTCCTTTATTTTCTTGAAGTATCTCCTTAATTTGTGGGCGCTCACTTTGAAGAAGTTTTAACTGTTTCCTTAAAGCAATAATATCATCATTTTTCTTCTTGATCAATAGTTCAGCAGCTTGCACATTTGATGGGTCAAATTCTATTTGTAAAATCAAATCTTCTAAGGCCTTGATCCTTAAATATTTGGCATACAAAGATACTTTGTCAATTTTCGATCTAATCATTGAGAACATACCTCCTAAACATGACATTGTTCAATTGGAAGTTGATCTGGATCCTATCATTTTTTTGCCAGAACATCTAAATCCTAAAGTCGAATGACCAGAATTTTTTCCAGTATCGGTCGCCCAAAAATATATTGTAGCCATTAAGTCTCCCATATCACGCATTCAACCTCCTGAAATATACTTTGGGCCTGACAATGAAATCCTTCCACCTAGTTTAATTTTGATTGAAGAAATACCACAAGACAAAACACCTTTAACTCCAACTCATTTTGTGGTGGAGATTTACCTGTATGAGTCTTTTCCTCAATCACCTACCTCTAATTTTGTTGATCCTATATCTATTAGAGTTCCCACATATCCAATAGGGTATACATTTGGTCGAATAACCATGCCTGAGCCAACATCTTCGCCTAGACCATCTATTCCAGTTGCGAAAAAACCTTTTCTTGCTACCCCATCGATGTTCACAACTTCACCAAAGTCACATCTATATAGTGGCCCTTCCGTCCCAACTGGTTACCAATATTTATTTGGAACCTTCTCTGGTGCATCTTCAAACCCATGGACTTCACCAATGTCATCATATGGTATTCTAACTGGTAAATATATAGTGATTACTGAATGGCTTGATCCTTTATACACATCATCAGGGAAATATCAAGCTGGTCCATCTGGGCATATTCCATCCAGTACAATTTCAACTGGACTCCCTACATTTGGAGAACAATATTTTCCATCTTATTATACTCCTCATGCTGGGGGAACATATGGTCACCCATATTGACAGTACTCCATCATTATTTGGTCATCCTAATGTCGAAATTAATGTTTGTCAGTGGCAGCCCACTCTACCCCTCCAACCACAAACGATTGTCCACTCATATCAACCTGTTGCACCCACATCAAATCCGCTTGTTAATACATATTTACCCCTGTTATAGACTCAAACTATTGTACCTCAACTGTCTCAGGCAGGTCCTTCCACCCAATACCTTCAAATATTGGGCCCTCAGACTCCAACTCCTTCGGTTGGTTTACAACAACTACCTGTATCCAGAATCATTTATTGATAACCTAGATTACCATATTATGCGATGTCATAGCCGCAACTAGGTTATACCTATCCACAACCAAATCCAAGCTATCCTAGTTTGGGTTTTAATATTGGTGGATAGACCCATTGCCAACCACAAGCGCAAATTCCACAACCTTCATTTCAACAAGTAGCGTACGCAGGTTTTGGTCAACGGAATCCTCAAGCATTTTATTTTCAAAACAACCCCTATATGGGTTACCAGCAACATATTCCTTATGCTAGTGATCAAAGGCCTATTGCCCAAGCAATTCCATCATACCCTAGCTATGCTCAATCCGACCTTAATCGACAGTTTCCCTTTGTTGCAACTTTAGAGTTACGAGATTTAAACCAGATCACTAATGATCCAATAAATTACGCTCCTTGGTGGCCAATGATACCTCATAAATTACCCTCGGATATTCCTAAGTTCAATGGAATCCCTTGGGAAGACTCATCGATGCAAGTTATGACTTCTCATTTGTGGTGTTCATCTAACTCCCTAAATGATGACTTTGTCCGATTATTTCATTTCTAGCGTACACTCACTGGTCCGGATGAAAAATGGTACATTGAGTTACCAAGAGCTTCTTTTGATAATTTCACTACCCTAGATCCTATCTTTTTAACCCATTTCTAATTACCCATACCATATGAAACTGGAATGGAACTCCTGAATAATTTTAAACAGACTAATGCTACTCACATTTTTGATCATTTTCATGAGTGGCTTCGTCGTTGTAGAACAGTTAAGACATTTGTTCACGATCAGCTCCTTGCTGAGTGGTTCATTAAGTCCCTTTTACCATCTATAATTGAGTATGTGGCTAAGGATGGTGTCTTCATTGAATATGAGGTCATTTCTCATGCCCAGTATTTAGACTTGATTTATACTCAGTCTGGCATGCTCTACAAGAAAATTCTCAACGCGCCGCGATCTAATTTTACTGTTCCTCGTCCATCAAAGGACTCTCATGCCAGAGACAATATGATCGGTACTAAAAGCACACATCACTCTATTGCATATGATCCTAACCAGCACCATCAATTCTTGCAGATTTTCACATTCAGCACAACTTACTATTTTTAGCAGGTTTTCGGGTCCTCCACTCTCGGAGCCGTTTTGGGGGCTTAATGATCCAGGTGGATATTGGTGGCCACCCACCTATTCCACTTGGCCCCCCACCATTGTCTCTTTTAGTTTTTCAGTTTCGGCATAACTTACTATTTTTAGCAGTTTTTCGGGTCCTGAACTTCCGAAGCCGTTTTGAGGCCCTAAACGACGTTTTTTCTGATCTGTAGTCCTCAGATAGATCTTTCTAATGAGCTATTGAACGCGTCAAACGGAGATCGGGTGCCAAAGTTATGCCCCCGGGAAGTTGAACCACCAATTTACCCAAACGGGCGCCCACAGTTTTGGCGCCTCATCTCCTACGGTTAGGTTTTTGGACGTTTGAAATTCTACATTGTTTCTCAACAATAAATAGGCCCTCGAGCCTCATTGTAACTCAGTTCAGAGGCCTGTAGCCACCACATCTCTTCTCGGAGATAGCTACCAGTGCCCTAGCTAGTTTTATTTCCATTGTCTGTAAGCGAATCTCAGTTCTTCGATATTAATGAAATGAAGTGTTATTTCCGCTGCATCTCTGTATTTATGGTTATGTGTTTATTCGTTGCGTTCCTGCGTAAATCCGGATCAGTGGTATCAGAGCGGGTCTGCTCTTTCTTTGTTTTTCTTTGCATGTCCCCAACGCGGTCAGGGTATAAGGAGTTAGGGCTCGATCTGGTTGAACCCTTGCAAGATCAGCCCCGCAAACCCCGACGACCTCCCATGGCGGAAGAAAAGAAAGACGAGGGAGCATGAGATCCTATCAAAATACTGCTCGAGGAGGCCCTCGAGAAACAAAGGAACGCGATGATGGATAACTTTGCTCAAATCCTTCAACGACTGCCCACATATGGCACATCTACATCCAACAGCCACTCTGGAGGCGCCACTCCCTTCAAGGTACAGGTAAACTTTGACATTCCTATATTTGAAGGAAAAATAGATGCAGACGCTGTAGACAGATGGTTAAATTTGTTGGAAGGGTATTTCTCGGTCCATGACTTCTCCGACCGAGAAAAGATTATTTTTGCACTCCTCAAAGCTGCCCCCCATGTCAAAGACTGGTGGGAAACCTACCGTGAGCAAGAGGGCGAAGGGGAACCCTATTTTTTCTCGACCACACCCACTTGGAATTTGTTCCGAGACGGCATCAAGGAACAATATTACCCTGTGGGGAGCTATGAGGACAAATACATCCAATGGACCACGCTGCGGCAACAAAAGGATCAAGATGTGCACGAACTGATGAATCTGTTCCATACCCTGCGCACAAAGTTGGGTATTAAAGATTCGGAGAGACATTTGGTGCTCAAGTACCGTGGCTGTCTGCACAAACACATTCAGGAGGAAATGGAGTTCCTCGACATTACATCGCTTGGCACGGCATATCGCTATGCCGCCAAGATCGAGCAGAAATTTAAGCAAAAGAAGCGAGACTTTGGATCTGCGAATCCGAAAGGTGCCCCCAAACTGAAGAACAAGGGGCAAGGCCAAAGCAATGCGACTCAGAACAATACCACAAATCCAAAGAAGGACACAGGGAAGTGGTGTGAATTTCATAACAGCCCCACTCACAGCGCAAACGAGTGTCGGGCCAAACAATCTTTGGTGGCTGAACTAAAGGCACCCGAATCAGATCCATTTTCTGATCCTGAGTTAGAACCAGACAAAGGTAATGACAAAGGGAAGCAGATCATTGATGCGGATCCCAGTGCCATTGTTGCCACCACCAAGATCCAGAAGGAGGGTCCAGAGGATCCAGAGGAGGGGGAGCGCCTCTTCCAGTCGCAGATGTGGGTGAAGGGTTCTCCGCTGCAGTTTCTCGTCGATAGCGGAAGCTAAAAGAACCTCATTTCAGCAGACGTCGTGAAGCGGCTCGGCCTACCAACCATAGCACACCCGCAACCGTATACCATTGGGTGGCTCCACCCAGGGAGAGATCTCCGCATCCGCCAGCAGTGCCGACTTCCATACAGTATCAAGCCATTCACGGATGAGGTATTGTGTGATGTTGCTCTTCTTGATGTAGCTGATGTATTATTGGGCCAACCATACTTGTGGAGGCGACATGCTGTGTATGAGTCTAGGCCTCGTGCTGTTATTATTACTTTGGGAAATAACTTGTACAGGATACCGGAGGTAGTACCGCCTCCTGCCATCTCTTTGACTACTGCAAAACAACGCAATAAGATTGTTTCCCAGACCAGGAAATTCATTTTCCTTACGACTCGCTCACAGGGAAAGAAGAATATTGTGGCCACAACCTTGAAACAGGGCTCCCTTTCACGGCTGCAGCAGATGGACAAAGTCATGGAGGAATACGATGACAATTTCTCCTCACTCATAGAGGTTCCTCTACACTGTCAGGACAAGCACTCCATTGATCTGAATCCCAATGCACCACCACCTGATGTTTCCATACATCCCGCAACTACACATACAGAATCCAAACATGTACTGTATGAGGCTGATAAAGAAACCAAATTTACTAAACGCATCCAGCATGTCCACCCGCAGGTCCATGACATCTTCAACACACCTAATACTCAGTTCAACAGAATTTGCCTCATCTCATGGAGGATCTCAACGCAATGGGGACCATTGCTTCCTAAGGAGGGAGGAATGATCCAGGTGGATATCGGTGGCCACCCACCTATTCCATTGGGACCAGCACCATCAATTCTTGCAGATTTTCACATTCAGCACAACTTACTATTTTTAGCAGGTTTTCGGGTCCTCCACTCTCGGAGCCGTTTTGGGGGCTTAATGATCCAGGTGGATATTGGTGGCCACCCACCTATTCCACTTGGCCCCCCACCATTGTCTCTTTCAGTTTTTCAGTTTCGGCATAACTTACTATTTTTAGCAGTTTTTCGGGTCCTGAACTTCCGGAGCCGTTTTGAGGCCCTAAACGACGTTTTTTCTGATAAAATTTGTCCCGATAGCTGTAGTCCTCGGATAGATCTTTCTAACGAGCTATTGAACGCGTCAAACGGAGATCGGGTGCCAAAGTTATGCCCCCGGGAAGTTGAACCACCAATTTACCCAAACGGGCGCCCACAGTTTTGGCGCCTCATCTCCTACGGTTAGGTTTTTGGACGTTTCAAATTCTACATTATTTCTCAACAATAAATAGGCCCTCGAGCCTCATTGTAACACAGTTCAGAGGTTTTTAGCCACCACATCTCTTCTCAGAGATTCGCTACCAGCACCCTAGCTATTTTATTTCCATTATGTCTGTAAGCATCTTTCTGTTATTTGATATTAATGAAATGAAGTGTTATTTCCGCTGCATCTCTGTATTTATGGTTATGTGTTTATTCTGTTGCGTTCCTGCATAAAATCCGGATCATTTTTCCAAAATCCATGCTGTGTCATCTGACAAAGGAAAAAGTGAAAAGCAACCTAGAAGTAAGAAAAAGGGGAAATCAAAGAAAAATAAAACTTCTACCCCGCAAGAAACATCATCTGATAAATCGATTGGAAATCGGAAACATCGTTACCCTTGCATATAATGAGGAACACTTTGTTTGAGACTATCCTCTCTGCACCGAAGTCTCAAAATTGATTAAGACCTCACATGCATCTGCAGTATAGATAGGCCTATTTTCGAATCCAGACACAATTTGGTTGCTACGGATCTAGCTTATAGTTCACAAATGCTTATGTTGTCTGTCATGAAGTCATCGACTGATGTTTTGGTGTCAACACATAATAAATATAATGCAAGTCAGGCTACTGATCAACCTGCTACCTCGACCATGAATCTGTCTACGGAATTGATACTGCCAACTACTATTCCCGAATTAACAATCAAGCCACTGAAGGGAGTTGATCATAAATTGACATTTAATCTTTGAGCCTGAGCTGCTAAAAATTATAATATAGTTGAAGATTTGGCTCGATCCCTTTTAGATATATCAACGCTTGAGGTGCTTCAAAATTATCTCTCCTAGAAGTTGGCTTTGTTGTCGGAAATTGGTGGAATTGATCGGACAGATTCCAATCTCGTAGTATTTAATCATACGGGCTATGTGCCACAATTACTAGTAGAATTGACATTCTCCATCCAATTAAATGTTCTCAATCACCTTGCTAATCGTACTATTATTGATGAGGGAGCATCTACGTTAATTATGTATCTAAACTGCTGGAAGTCACTTAGCTCGCCGCGCTTATCTCAATCACCTATAACGTTGAAATATTTCGACAAAGGTAAATATAAGTCTTGCGGTATTATTAATAACCTACATGTTGAACTAGGGGGAAAAATAGTGAATGTTGAAGTTTAGGTCGTTGACGAACCCCTTGATTACAACATTTTACTTGAAAGGCCATGGGTATATGCTATGACTGTGAATGTATCTACATATTTTAGAATGATCGCCTTTCCACATAAAGGTGTTATCATAGTAATCAATCAACTATCCTTATTTTCCTCTAGTTCCCAGGTAACTGGAAGCATTCTGTTAGTTCACGCACCCCAACTCGCACTTCAAAAAATTGGTGTAGGACTCTTAAAGCATTCCACTCTCATCAGAACCTTTGCATTATCGCCGCCTGCGACGTCGAAAGAAATTGCAAACATAGAGACCTGCTACATGATATCTTCCACTCCATCTGGCTTAAGGAATATTACGGGTGATTATGAAGTTGTTACGTTGGATGAGTTTCTGCCGCCCAACCCAATTAAGTTGGTATAGAAATTAATCTACATGGCTTGCAAGGCGAATCCGAAATCATCATCGGGTTGATCGTTCATTAGATTTTTATACTCCATCTAATCCTTTTTCCTCAAATTTCTTGATAGATGAGAATATTATGGAATCCATAATGTCAGAAGGATAACCATGGGGCGATCATCATCATCACTCCTGTCTTTAGGATTACGAAGAAGATAATCTTAGTGAACTATATCACCCATCGATCAAAACATTATTTTCGAATTATTTTCCTATTAATGCAATCGATTCTGAGCAAAATTTATCAAATATTGAAGAAACCATTTATATCGATATTTCGACCAAACCTGGCATTGTCGAAAATATTCATGTCAGCGTGTCTTGTTCTCCATCAAAACTAGAAACATATCACTCTCTCTTTCATGAATTTCGTAATGTATTTTCTTGGTGTTACGAGGAAATGCCAGGCACATATACTAGTATCGTTGAACACACAATTAATATGTACCCTGATGTCAAGCTGGTACGTCAACTCCTTCGTCCTGTTCATCCGAAGAAGGTCGTTGCCATTAAAGTAGAAGTTGAAATTTTTTTTTGTGCTAGTTTCATTTACCCTGTTCCGCTAACTAAGTGGATTTCCAACATTGTTCCTGTTATGAAAAAACAAGGAACCAACAAAGTGTGCGTCGATTATTGGGATGTCAATCTTGCTTGTCCAAAAGACAACTATCCTACTCCCTTTATCAACTAGATTATTGACGATTGTGCTGGATGCGAAATGTTTTCTTTCATGGATGGATTTTCTGGCTACAATCAAATCAATATCTACCTAGAGGACCAATAATACAAAATTGATCTGTCACTGGGGCACATTCGCTTATCAGAAACTCTCGTTTGGTTTAAAGAACGCTGAGGAAACTTTTTAGAGAGCTATGGATTATGCTTTCAATGACATCAAGCACATTTTTCAACCCTATCTAGATGATTTACCCATGCATTCACGAAACCAGATTGATCACTCGATGCATTTGAGAGCTATCTTCCTACGCTACTGACACTACAAAATACACCTCAATCCACATAAATGTGTGTTTTTTGTTGGTTCTTGTCATTTTCTAGGATTCGTCATCTCAAAAGAATGAATTCTAATAGACTCGCTGAAGGTCCAGGCCATTCTTAGTTTGCCTGCACCATCAAATTTTCTTCAGTTGCAGAAAATTCAGGGAAAGGTTAACTTCCTAAGGAGGTTCATACCCAACTACGTCGAAATGGCTAAAGGATTTACTCGTCTCTGGAAAAAGGGGATTCCCTTCAATTGGGATAAGGTTGCACAAGCTTCTTTTGATGCTTTCAAGGATACTCTTGTCTGAGTGTCGTTAATGTATCCCCCTAATTATCAAAATGATTATTTCTTATATATCTCCGTAGCTGATACGACCATTTCTATGGTATTGGTCTGAGTATAAAACATGATATAACGTTTGATATATTATTTGAGTCATAATCTCAATGATACAAAAGTGAAGTATTCATACGTAGAAAAGCTTGCCTTGGCGGCTGTTCAAGTTGTCAAAATATTTCGCCACTATATCCTGTTCTAGAAGACTATTGTCATTTCGGATTGCAATCCCATGAATTATATTTTATCACGTCAATTTCTGGGGGGGAAGTATTCAAAATGGATTGTCATTTTGCAGGAATTTGATTTGGAATTCATCAAATCTAAGTCAAAGAAGTATTTAGTTTTGGTTGAGATTCTCTGTGACCTTCCATATGATAGTACTACTACTACATCAGAAACATCTATTCCTGATGAGTCTCTATTTCTGATCAGATCATCTGATCCTTAGTATGGGGATTTTATCATTTATCTCCAGACCCACACTTTTCGGCCTGATACCTCTCACTCTAACCAGCAACGTATTTGATACCAAGCCAAAGATTATCTGATTGTCGGCGATACACTTTATCGTCGTGGTGTAGATACAATTTTAAGAAGGTACCTCACTGATGAGGAGGTCAAAAAGGTTTTAAATGATTGTCATGCTCGGGTTTGTGGTGGACACTTGTCTGGATACGCTACTGTGTAGAAGATACTCTGCGTTGGTTACTTTTGGCCTACCATATTTCGCGACTGCATCCTCGTGGTCAGAAGTTGTCATGCATGCTAGATATTTGATCCTAAAATCCAAAAACTGCTAGCACCCATACATCCTGTCATTTCTGTGGAACCATTTTGAAAATGGGGAATTTACTTCATGACCTGTAACCCTCGTTCGTCCAGGGGGCATGGTTATATTATTGTCGTAGTAGACTACTTTACCAAGTGGGCCGAAGCGATGCCTACATTCAACAACACAGGACAAAAAGTTGCATTTTTTTTATTTAATCATGTCATTTCATGGTTTGGGGTCCCACAGGCTATAGTCACAGATCATGGATCGCATTTTCACAATCATATGATGAATGAGTTGACTACCAAATTAGGACTGTCGCATGATAGTTCTACTCCTTATTATCCACAATCAAATGGACAAGTTCAGGCTATTAAAAATATTCTTAAATGAATGCTTCAACGAATGATAGGATTTCATAAATGAAATTGGCATTTGATCCTATACTCGGACTTGTGGGCGTACCGAACCTCAGTGAGAAACGCAACCAGATTTACCCCCTTTCAATTGGTGTATGGTCTGGAAGCTATCTTGCCAATCCAATGTGAATACCGTCATTAAAAATCGAAATTGACTTGTTACCTGACACCTCTACTGAAGAAGCACATCTTTTTAACCTCATCCATGTTGATGAAACACGTCGTAAGTCCAAATTGGCCAACGAAAAACATAAGAGACGTATAAAGGCACAATACGACAAGCTTGTCCAGCCTCACATTTTCTCAAAGAGTGACCTGGTCCTTCTTTATGATCAAGAAGCTGATGTAATATGTATAGGGAAACTTGAGCCATTATGGAATAGCCCCTATATTGTCAAAATAGGTCTTGCTAAGGGTGCCTACGAGTTGGTAGATTACGATGGAATTCCGTTGGCACAACCCCGAAATGGGTTGTATCTAAAACGTTACTATGCTTAATCATGAGCGTAGTAATTTTTTGTATTATATTGTATATATGTTGTTGATTTTCATTTACTGTCTTAGTTTTTTTTCTAGAGTTTTCTTGAATTTAGTAATACGCTTTACATTTCATCGCAGATGTATGAATCTTTGGAACCATTTTTTGGGTATGCCGATGGTGCTAATCATAGTACGCAAAATCTATCCTCTACAGCGTGGGCCATTTTAGCTCCAAATGACGAGTTAGTGAGTTTTCAAGGGATTTGTATCGGTCGATCTACAAACAATATCGCTAAGTATAGTGCATTGATCGAAATTCTCTTTGATGACATTTCATTTGGTATTAACCACATCATTATTAGGTTATACTCACAACTTCTGGTATTGTAACTTACTAGTGTTTATACTGTCAGAAATCCAACACTGCATCGTATGTTCCTAAGAGTTTGACTTTTAGAAATAAATATTGATTTCATTCAATATCAACATATTTCCATAAACTTGAACACATTAACTGATTCTTTAGAAAATTATGTTATAAACATACTTTTTCGACACATGTAAAGATACATTCACATAATTGAATATGATTGTGCAATAAACATAGGAAAACATTGAAATCAAATAGATAGATAGTTATAGGTTTTTACAAAATTTGTGCCCAAGACACATTGATCATCTGACCTAAAAATGTATGCAACATGTAAAAATTAAACTAGTGGTTAGGAACGCCAATAGTGTGGAATTTCTATCCTACACAGTAACTACATCTAGCGTTTAGGAACACCAATAGTATGGCATTGCAGTCACATGGGTAACTCTTCAATCCAGAGATTCAGAATCCTTAAGGTGAACCCCTGTATGTGCTGCTGAAGCTCTGCAAGGGTCTCAACCATATCCAAATCCTGAAGGACTACTCTCCCGACAGCCCTCTCTGCTAGCTCATCTGCTCCATGCTATGGCTCTCCCACTGGTCGAACTCGATCCACATCTACATACATAAAAACTTTAGTTTAGTCTGGGAAAAAATCAAAATATAAAAACATGTATAAAACTTAGAAAAATAAAAAAAACATGGTTAAAAAAATCTTACCAATTTCACCCCACTAAACACCTTCTGGTAAAAATAAATCTGGATCTCCTCGGAAGTCGACGCCTGCATATGCATAGTCATCGATGGCGATAATCCATCTCCTGAACCAAACGAAGAATGCAGTTGAGAACACGATGGTCGATTGACCAACATGTCTAGCCATTAGTTCTGCCCATATCTGCATCCTTGGATCTCTAGGGTTAGATATACCCAGCGTCACATGTTGAGGTTGCATCAGTGGAATCTGCTCCAAGGAAAAAGAAATGAGGATCGAACCATAATTGAAAATTTTCTTCCTTCCTCCCTTTGCCTTTCTCAGTTGTTCTTTCATTTGAGAGAGTAAAACTTCAGTCCAGTTGAAAACTGTTGGTTCCATGCACTCTAGTATATACTGCATATAAGATATGTTTTCTACATGGAGCGTAGCGGTACCAACAAGCTTTGCGATCATGAATAAAATGGTTCTCAATATAAAATCATGAACATCGTAGATGTTTATTTTCCCATCCTTGATAGGCTATGCCCCTGGATTGCAATACTACAATATATAGTCTTTCATCGTCTCTCCTCTAAGAGCAGACCTTGAGAGAGAAATGAGTAGGCCTCTCCTCGACAAGCCTGTCAGAAAATAGATATCCTCCACTAAAATTGGGACCACATTGTTCCCATGAAATGTCTCAATCGTTGGATCCCATGCATGAAAAAGGAACTCCGAAAGTTCTATATGTTGCCTCATACCAAATAATCTGATGTACTTCAGCAACCCACGGTCTCTAAGGGCTCTTATAGTACCCGGATCATTTAGGGCAATCATGTTTTGTTCCTCATGTTCTCTTTCCCTCCAAGTATTTTTCATTTTGGTCTGTTGAATCCATGAAACACAACCATAAGACTCATTAGGACCCATTTCATGAAAAAAATTAGGCAAAATTTGAGCACATTGCAAACAAAAAAAATGAAATGCACCCAACTTCAAGGGACAGTGCATTGCAAGTGCACCCGGCCTTCAATTCCAATGCATTGCAACACACCTTTCGACATGCAAGGGTATGTTGCCCTGTTTGCCAAATAAATTTACCCTAAGGGGCCCAAATCCATAATTTTTTTTAATGAAATGAAACAAAAAGACTATTGAAGGAAATATGAGGTTTATGGCACCAACTTGGATCAAACGGCGAAGAAAACTGTCCATAGAATCAATCGCAATCAACAGTTGAAGTTATGGGACAAAACCAAGTTCAAAGCTCCAAAATACAAATGGTAACTTTCAAATGGTAAAAATGAATAGTAAAACTCTTTTAATTAGTCATTTTATTATTTTCAAATCATATTTATTGATGTGACTATGGTTTTTATTCATTTTTTATCATGAAACACATATTTTTAATCCATTTAATGTTGTTCTGAACAGGTTTGCAACTGATAGCAGGTAAGTCGTGCACATTTATTTCGAGAATGATTTGACCACAAAGCATACTTTTATCCTTATTTTTTGAGATTTGATTAAAACAAAAAAGGACTTGATGTGCACTTTTATCTCTCTTTTGAGCTTCAATAATGGCGAAAAAGGAACCCCTCGAGTCTTATTTTAGCTCTTTTCAGACTCCGATAATGTGAAAATATTGTTGAACATTTGTCATTTCGAGCTCATAAAAGTAAATGAATTGACATCTACTCAGTATAAGTTTAACCCTTTTCCAGAATGGGATAGATTATTTACGAAAAAGGAAAACCTTAGTCAAACATGGCTAGGAGGTTATCTCAGATATCATTTTACACTGTTTCGGATCTGAGCAACAACTTTATGAAAAAGGACTCATGGAGTTTTCTTTTGTCCTCTTTTTCAAACTCTCTAAATATGAAAAAGGACCGGGCATTAACTGTCACTAGGCTTGTTAAAACATAAAATAGTGATGGACTTGTCAATTATGGAAAGAATTGAGTTTCATTTATCACTAGACTCGTTAAATTATTAAATAGAGATACATATTCGCTCGAAAGATTGAATTATAGATTAAACATATGTTATCCTCCTCAAGCTTGTTAAAAAATAAAAAAGTATTGGTCGACAAATGACCGGGAAAAATTGGGAAAGTGAAAAAAACGTTTACTGTAGTAGGTCGCTTTTGAAAATGACACTTCACTTCATCATTGTGACTGTTTGGGTTGGGTAATATTCTTGACGGTTCATTCATACCTATGGTTCATCATACCTTCACTTTGGTTTTGGGTCAATGCTTCCAACTCATCTCAGTGTCGCTAATATGTTCAAGAGAAGTCATCCAGTGAATACTCATCCTTCTGCAATACTCATAAACCTTAATTTTCATGACAATCATCCCTGAACATTGCTATATCAAGTCACATTTTGTCTTTGAAATCAATAACTCCCATTTCACGATAAAGTGGCTTCCTCTCAACATCGAATCATCATCCAGGAAGTTTACTTAGAAACATCATCTTCCAGTACCATGAGGCTTGTTACAGCATCGACAAGATCCTTGCTTCCGGAATTTTGACCGAAATATTTAGTTTGTCGTTCGACATCAAATCATCTATTCATGCCTTACGAAATGTACTGCAGTACCTTGAGAGCCATTAACATCAATGGTGGTTCTCTCATGTTTGTTAACAGTGCACATCATTGGTTGGTAATCAAACGATGTCTTACCATGTTCTACTACAAATCATATATTCGCATGGCTAGACTTGTGCCCGAACGATTGAGTGAACGAGATAATAAGACCCCGGATCTAGTTTCAGCCATCGGGGCTGCGATTTCAAGATTGTTGTACACATCATCTGTACGGTGACCTTACATACAGATCATCATCCGAGCATGGGCCTATATCTGTAGGCATGTCTGTATTGGGCAACATTCCAATGTAGATGACTTTCTGCACTATGTACATGTTATTAGATAGTTTATGTGTTGATAATGGGAGTGCCTCCCTCAAAAATTCGTAATCAAAATGGAAATATCATGATGTAATGTATGGTAAAATTGATCTAGGTCGCCACTCCGCTTCAGTTCTAGCTCATCACATCATAAAGCATCTCATTCAAAAATATTGTTATCATTTCGACTTCATGCTTTAGGGGGCAACTATTATAGGTCAATTTTGGCATCATCCCTCATGACCTGGTCAAACTGGACATCATCCCTAGGACCAATGAAATAGGGTCTATCATCCCCTTACATTTCACTTGCTATATGCCCTAAGAGAAGAACAAATAATTCATGGCTTCTATTGTGATATTTCCAAGGTTTGAAGTATATGTTATATCACTTATGAAATCACTAGAGTTGCCTCTAAAGGGAAAAAGTATGTTGCATATGTAGCTTCCTCCATTCAAGGGTGCACTGCAATGGACTTCCCACATTCAAGAGTGTGTTGGTCACCTGGGAGCGGAATTCTCATTGTTCCGAGAATCTCCACATGGCCAGTGCCTTCTAGAAGAGTCCATATGTGTCAAACTTCGAATCCAAGTGTCCATCTAACATCTTTGAGCTTGGGAAAATGTCTTGCTTATTATTATAAATTCATTCATTGAGAAACTACCATCAGTTTCCCTATAAACTGAGCACAAATCCTAGTGCTAAGGAAGGAAGAATTTTGGTAAAGAAATGATGTTGGATTCTCATTTCAAAGAGTGAAAGTATTAATATGTTTTTGGTGTGATGTTGGATGTGATGAGGCTAGGATGAAGCTGGTGGCATAAAATCGATCATTGGTTGTAACCTCCCCCTTCTACTCTTTAATAAATATTATTGTTCATTTTCCAATATATGTATCTGTTTGTGCTTCTATTTCTCATACAATGGATTCTTGAATGATACATATGTTTCACGTTTAATCGATTTAAGTAATTAAGATAAGTAGGCATATGTATATTGCAATATGTTTGATGTTCTCTATTTATACTTGCAAGAAACAATCTCACGATCTGAGTTGGATTGAAGGCGACAACAAAAGTGATGGAAGGAGAAGAAGAAGTCCTTGGATCACAAGTAGGTTCTTCTATCATTCTGTGTGTCTATTTATGTTAGAGAAAGTGATAGAAAAGTCTTTCATTCGTTGTTCTAAGTGCCTAACACCACACTTAGGGAATTTGATTTAACCGTAGATCATAATTCTGCATAACAGTCTTGACTCTAAAATTTGAATTCCGCAGCTTCATAAACAAGCCTCCTACGTTAAATATGCATGTAACCAAGCATATGCAAATTCGAGAAATTGTAAGAAGTTGCTAGAGTCTCTATGTAGGGATGAAGCATTCCTTTATAACCCATTTGTTCAAAAAAATTCTAGATGATCAGCTTGAAAATAATCGTAATATCATAAAATTGGGGCTAATGAAAGCGAGTGGCTATTTTTACACCGATGGTGAGAGTGAAATCGCTGCCATGAATCCCCATTCTTGTAAGTCATGGAGAATGTGGACTCATAACTTCAAATATTAGGGTGAAAACTATTTTTTCCCCTCTCCCTCAAAATAAGCCTACGATGACCCTTCATACCTAGTTTTTAAAGCAATAAATTTGGGGCGAATGATCAAAATACACCATATTTAAAAAATTCCCCCTAAAAAATTGTGAAACCTCCTAATTTTGCCATTGGGTGAAATTTCACCCCTAAAAATTTCCATGATGGGAGTTGTGAAATCTTATGATGTGAGACACTTGATGAACCATGTACGTTAAAATTTGTCCCATGGATCATATCTTTTTATATGGACTTCAACAAAGATATTTGGACCAAGTTAATCTCCCCAATTCAATTTTTAAGGAGGGAATTATTAGGGCAATTAAGGAAAACTTAGACTCGATCATAGAGTTAATTTACCATTAATGGTTTAAGGGCTTGAGGTTTTGGTAACCCATGCTCTTTCTCATGGTATTCTCATATTACATAGCCTATTTAAAGGCATGATGAATCCATTGCAAGATGTCTTTGGGCAATTGTGAGGATATGGTAAAAGGAGGATAATACTGTAAAAATTCCAGAGAGAATGTCAATAATATAATAAAAGTTATAGTTATTTATGTGGATATATCCTATATTGGGTGAACCATGTAAATTTTTCCTTATGTGATTTTTTCATGATTTGTATTTAATATTTTTTATTGACAAAATGTGTAGGTCATAGTAGGAAAGATTCATTTTGATAATTTGTCAAAGTAAGATATTTTTTTTTATAGGGGATATGATATAGTGAATAATTAGATGAGATGTTGTAGTGAAGTATGAGATAAAAAAAAAAAAAATAGTAATAAAACATAATGTTGATTTAATTAAAAAAATAATAAAATTAATAAATAAGCTTAATTTAATTTGTTGTATTAAAATTTTTTTTTATTAATAAAATGATATACAATTTCATAATAGAAAAAAATAAAAATGCAAATCAAACTAAAGAAATTTAAATATGAGGGTTCATGTTTGTAACCATGATTTTTCAAACTTTGGGTTTAGAAGTTAATAGCAATATAAATGTTGAAAGTATTTTTTTTCTAAGATATATATATCTATATATATATATATATATATATATATATATATATATATATATATATATTTATATATATATATATATATATATATATATATATATAATTGAATTAGAAATAAATATATTTCTACATAAACTATTTAGATGCAAATTATATAAAATATAAATAATAAGTATAAGTTATAAATTCATCTTACTATGTAAATTAAAATACCGATGATTTTTATTTGTAAATATGATATTTCATGTTAATGATGATGATGATTATGATGATGGTTACCGTTTTCTAATACCAATGCGGTCTATCGAACCTTAAGATAGGAGAAATAATATAAGTTTGATCCTTCACAATATTGTTTCTATGGTTGAAGAGAAGGGGAATAAGTGCTCCAAGATCGCTATAGGTGGGCTGGCTTAATAGGTCAAGAAGATTGGAAGTGTGGCAGATGGTAGGGAATTGAGAGTGAATGAGAGTAAGAGTGGGGCAGTCTAAGAGGAATGCTTTTCATCTTCCACCTGCTTAGAATCACAAATCTGACATATTCTATCATTCCAAGGTGTCTTGGGGATAGACCACCACCCGGTCTCACTCCGAAGCTCATGGGAATTAGTTCTTATCTTAGCGATGTTCATCTTTTTCTTATTGTTGGAAAACAAAGAGAGATAATTATTATTATCAAGGGGGGGGGGGGTTGATCACTGCCTTATAATATCTTAGCTTCCTTTTACCTTCCAGCTTCTGATCCTCCCACAGGTTGTCCTTAAACTTGGAGGTAATATTATTTTTGATATTATCTTTGCTTCCCATACTGAGCTCCTCCTTAATTCCCCAATGGTTGAGCCAGGACTGGGAATCCTTATTCCACCCACGATTGAGGCAAAGGTGAGGGTTTTGACTACAGTTAGAAGCAATTTTAGGGAGCCTTTTTTATTCCATCTTGTTAAGCTTCTTCTTATACATCAAATATCTAAACATAGTCATACTCTCAATGGGGGGAAAACCAGATTCGATCAAGAGGATAGGATAGGGAGTATTTCCCTTGATCTTAAGGTTGTAGGTGATGAATTTATTTTGAATCATCTCAATCTTCCTCCATGACTCTCTGGATATACTACAAACCCAAAACTCACATCCGTATAAGACAAAAGGGGTGACGAGGGTCTCAAAGATGAGCCTATTTTTACTCCAAATGTAAAGATCGACCGACTTACAATTGTTTTCAAGCTCATAATAGGCTTTCCAGCCCCTAATAATCCTTTTCTTGATGTTATAATTCCAGTTGAGATGATGAGGGAAGTCAATTCCCAAATACTTATAAGAAGAAACCTGCTCTAAGCAATGGTTATTATACATGAAACTACCATGGGTGATCTTTTTGGATTTAATGATCATGACTTTAGTCTTGTCGGTATTAATTGTCATACCCATATTGGAGCAGTAATCATGAAGAATCTGGAGCTTCTTGTCATCATGGATTTTGGCAAGAAAAACGATATCATCGGCATAGAGGAGTAGAGTAATGATAACACCAGCAAGCTCAGTGCCCTTGCACCCCGCAGATTCTAGACACTCCTCTAGCTTATCGATGTATATTCCAAAAAGGGTAGGGGATAGCGGACACCCTTGCTTAACTCCAATATTGCATTAAATGTCTGTAGACCACCCCTAGATGGTCTTAAGCTTAGCAGTGACAGTCTCGTAGAGACGGATCACAACAATCCTCAGCTGAAGAGGGACCATAATCTCTTTAAGTCTCTCCCAAAGTTTCTCTCTAGGGACATTGTCAAAATATTTTCTAAAGTCCACAAAGAAACATAAGAGATCGACTTTACTATTGTGACATTCCTCCGCAATGATTCTAAGAGTGACGAGATGGTCAATAGTCTAGTGATGTCTCCTAAAACCAGCTTGCCCTTTAGCTCTTTTTCCCTGGATTTCAAGCCAAAGGTTAAGATTCTTCTCCAAAATGAGCCCATAAAGCTTGGCCAGGATATGGCTAACCATAATGGTTCTATAGTTGGATGGAACACTCTTGTCCCCATTTTAAAATATAGGAACAATAAGGCTTTGCGTCCAAAGCCCAGGAAGGCCATGCGTTATAGCTAAATTAAGAAGCTTATGGAGATAAGAAATGAGGATAGATCTTCCTATTTTAAGGATCTCAGCTTAGTATCCTTCAATATCTTTAGCTTTCCCATTAGAAAGCTTATTAATACCAGAATCAATATCATCAAGAGCGAATACATCCTCCTTAATTGGAGTGATTAAGGTGGTGCCCATACGGTCGGGAGAGTCATACAACTTCTTAAGATAATTGTCGCAGTTTTCTAAGGGGATAACATGGTTATCTTTGGTTTTACGGACAAGAACATTTCGCCAAATTTTTTTGGGCGCAACTTTAGAAAGGTGGAGAAGATAATCCTGTCTTTTATTAATATATGATCTTTTCTTCCTCTTGATGATAATTTTTTATATATTGATATTTTGCAGCGTAATGATTTCATTAGGAACATCTTTGATCGCTTTTCTCGCAATTTTGCAATCTTTGTCATACCATAGATTGGAAGTTCTATTAAACTACCTAAATATGTGTATAACTATATATACCAAAAATATTTAAATAGAATTAAAAATAATAATATTTTTTATATATAGATATAAAATTTATATATAATATAAATAGTATTATAAAGAACATTATAAATTTATCTTAAAAGTGTTAAAATATCAAATTTCTTCATATACAAATATTTTTTCAAGTTTTATATTTAAAAAAAATATATAAATTATGGAAAATTTGATCCCTTCAAACTAAAACTTAATAAATATGAAATTAAAAATATATATATATATATGAATGCCAACTTAATATATTTTATTTTTATTATTTATTATCTATTTTTAAATGATTGTGAGATAATATATATAGGATTCCAATCTAAATAGTATTATAAACGAAGTCACGTGTCCTTTCACTTTGAACTTATATATCTGTTTTGCTTTTTGTTTAATAAAAATGATCAGTCAACATATTATATTATACTATCCAACAAACAATGTGAAAGTGACACTTTTTTCCCTTTCCATTGAATATTGTACTATACATTACGCCATTATGGCACACTAATAATAATGAGTAAGCCAATATTTCTTACCTTTTTCTTCAATCTCAATCATTTTATTAGATTTCACATATGATATCAAACTCATATTCTAAACTTGAAAACTTAAAAAGAAAAAACAAATATCAAGTGATTCGTTTCCATAAATACCGGAGCACATTCAATGTATGTCTCTCTTCATTAAACCTAATGGTGTTGAGTTGACCTATGTCGTCCAAGCTCAACTAAGCCCCAAACGTTGTAGAAGCTCAATTAATTTAGTTAGTAAGGTAATTTGCCAATTAACTAAATTAGTTTGTGAACTAATTTTCCAAAGTATATTGAGGCCATTTGTGGGTAGTTTGTCTTTGAAAATCATGAATTATATTTATGGAGAGATACACAAATAATTATTTACATATGATATGATTTTCGAGAAGTTTATGATTTTAGAAGTTTAATTTTATAATAATATATATCAATTATTTGGAATAAGATTTTAATGATTTTGGTGTTAAGTATTATATAAGTTTTATATTAACTTTAAAATTTTTTACTAAGTTTTAAATATTAATTGATTATATTTTTATTGTCGGATAGAATAGAGTTTTATATGGTTTTATTTTATTATACTTGTATTTTTCTTTTGTCTTTTATATATATTAAGGAAACCGAGTTCATTAATAGATTCCACTCAAATAAAACTATAATTATTAATTCTTATCTTTTAAGATATTATAATTTTTTGACACATCTTCAACTAGTTTTAGTTACATTTTTATTATAATTTAATTTTTTATAAAAAAATTATATATATATATATATATATATATATATATATATATATATATATATTAAAATTCATGAAATAAAAAATTTAATATAAATAAATAAATGTGATATACCAAATTTATGCTACAAGTTCTTTAAAGAAAAAATCAATTAATATGGATTCCAAAAATTAAGAAATATTGAGATTGGCATTGTTTATGATCAACATTAATTTACACATTTACTTTTTAATAGCTTTAGTGTATATATTATGAAATTGTGTTATGACTCTGATAGCCATAATGTATGAAAAATATTTATTTAAACTTTTATTTATAAAGGTAAGGATCTAGTTTATAAAGATGATTTTTTTTCCCTTTTTTAATAAAAACACTTAATTTATTATTTAATAGTCTTGACACATAAAAATTATTAATGATATAATTGGTTCACGGGGACTTGGATAGATTGTGATTGGATGTTATGTTAAGATATTCATTGATGTAAAGTCATCCCTTTAATTCCTCACCGGCACCAAAGTGATATATTAGACATGATGAAGATGTAGTTCTCCCAAACTTATAAGAAAAAAATATTAATGATATAATTAATATGCATCAATTATTTATTTAGAAAATAATTGAAATACTCTCATTTTTTATATATATATATATATATATATATATATATATATATATATATATATATATATATATATATATATATAATTTAAGAAATATTTAGTTAGTTAATATAGAAATCTAAATATGATGATGAAGATGATGATTAACATCTATGTCTATCCGTCCTCAAGGAAAAAAAAAATTAATTGTGATTATTCAAAATATTATTTCTATGATAAAAAAGAAGTGAAAGAAGTACTCCAAAATAGTTATAGTTGGGCTCACTTAACAAGTGAAGAAGATTGTAAGTGTGGCATATGTTAGGGAATTGAGAGAGGATTTGAGTAAGAGTGAGGCACTCTAAAAGGAAGTGTTTTTCATCTTCCACCTTCTAAGTATAGCTAATCTAAAAAATTCGATCATCCTAAAAAATCTTGAGAGTGAGCCACCACCCAATTTCACTTCAAAACTCATAAATTAATTAATTTTAATTAACCATTCATTAATGTTAAATTAACTTCAACACTCCAAATATTCCTACTACAATCAATTTATAAATAATTTTACTCTACTGAATTTAATGAAGAACCGAATTCAATTAATAATTTGAGTCTTAAATAATTAATTCATAAGTATCTACCTATAAGAATATCATAAACTACGAGTCTATCAATGTTATTTTTTTAAATGTCTTAAATGAGTTTTCCCAACTCTTTTCTAAGATAATATTGGGTCCCCTCATCATTATGTGGTTTAATTGTATATTTTTTCAACAACCATACTTAAATTTTGGGTTAAAAGTTATTCACATGACTAAGAAACCATGTTTATTGAATAGAAAGTTTAAATTTTGGATTAAAATTTATTCACATGAGTAAGAAACAATGTTTATTCAATAGAAAGTTTGCATTGCAAAACTATTGTTCATATAAAAAAATATTTAGTCTTATTACAAATCATAATTTGTGTGTAAAGTATTTTTGAACTGGTAATAATATTAGTAATTGTACCATATGTTGTAAAGGAAACGTTGTAAAGCAATAACGTAAGAAAGAGTAGTATAGAAGAAATTCTCTCACATGAATCATGCGAAGAGTAGTATAAAATAAATTCTCTCACATGAATCATGCAAGATAGCTACAACTATAGAGAGTGAACAACATGATTGGGCAATTCAGTTACGTTAATGGTTGAGTCCATGTCATTAATGTATTTGTCATGGTTATACCCCAATATTCAAAGGAGATGGATCGAAGCACATGATAGAGTGTACCTTCAAATCTCTATAGTCTATATACACATACTGTAAGTCTCTTTCTTCCTAGGCACTATGGTAAAGGTGACCATGTATTTGTCATGGTTAAACCCCAATATTCAAAGGAGATGGATCGAAGTACATGATAGAGTGTACCAATTCTTGACAGTGCTTTTATTCAAATCTCTATAGTCAATATACACATACTGTAAGTCTCTTCCTTCCTAGGCACTATGGTAAAGGTGAACCATAAGGTGAGGTGCTTGGTTGAAGTACTCCCTACTCCAACAATGGTCCTAAGATGAAATATCATCCTTCAAGAAGTTTAGAAAATAAGGTGTTTGATTAGTATAACCATTTCTTCTCTAAGAACCATAAGTATCGAAGTACCAAAAAGCAAATTTTCAATGGGAAAAAAGAGATTAGATAAAAAACACAAAGAATAACAACTCATCTATGGTATAACTTAGGTATTTAATGATATAACTTACAAAATCTCTTGATAAACACATAAATAATTTGATCATTTTTCCTCTTGAGTAATCATAATTTTATCATTTTTCATAAATTTAAACCCAACAAAACTAATTACATCATTTAAATAATCCAACATAAACCTCAATGTGTAATTATAATCTTTACCTCATATCATTGAAAATAAATGAACATTAATTTACATCATAGCATTAAAAATACAAGAACATCCTCAATGGATACTTAAAATGTTTACGTCATATCCCTCATGAACTACTTTTACAAGTTAGAGAAGCACTCAATAACCCTTTCAATTTAAAAAATATATTATCACATTTATCAAAGGAATATGTGTTACAAATAAAAATTCGTAACGATGTAATATACAGTGTAAGCCCATAATAATTTAAATTAGACGTTACAATCCAAGCCCAAACACTTTGAAACTATTTAATAAAAAAATATGTACACCGACAAAAGTAAGAGTGCATTTCACATCCTAGAGTGAATGAAAAAAATGTTCAATCGTTGGCAAATTTCTTAACCAATCATGTGTGCTAAGAATAAACCTTATAAAATGCATATATATTATATAAAAAAACATATATATTTGGTTAAAAACAATTTTATAATTTTCAAATATATTTATTAGGTTATAGTTTAAGATTGTGTGAATACAAACATATAATATAAAAATTAATTTGAATAAGATATAATAAATAATATGAAAGAAAAGAAGATTACATATAATATAAATATAATAATAAATAATATAATAATCATATTAATATAAAAGAAAAGAATATTACATATATAATCTCTGATTCGCTGTAACGTTATTTGGAACTGTGGGACATGAACAAACCAGAGATTTAACCATCATCGACTTTAACGCGGAGGGATCACTGTGAGTCTTTGAATGCATTGACAGCAGGCAAGTATTATCCTAATTGTGCTAAATCCCAACGTAACTCTCTAAGGTCTGCGATACTAGGGGCTAAACATTTTCCAATATGCCCTCTGATTTTGTCACACCTATTAAAACTTCACCTTGAAACTTATAAATTTGTCCGCACTCCAAGAATAGAGAGTTATCGAAAATCGAATTAAGCATTCAATCTGACCGTCTTCTGCTCGATGTTTCCTCGCCAGACTGGTCACCTGTATAGATAAATAGACCAGTAGCATAAGTTCAATAGTTTATGATTACAGATATTACACATGGCCATTGCCACTTTCAGACCTGGACTTTATCCAGGTTCTGCAAGGATAAAATATCATTCCCACGAGACTTTAAAAAAGATACTTGGATTTGACAAATCAGGAAATTTTGAAGCTTGACCATCCCAAAAGACTACCCACACTGACCTGAGTCAAAATAATAAATATACAAGTAAAAAAAATCCAAAACTAAAGCACTAAAACAAATCCAAAGCTAAAGCACTAAACTCTCAGACAACCCTTGTTTTCATGGAAATTTTAATACAATTTTAATACAAATTTCCACCATGGTTGATCAATTATCTCATAATCAGAGTGATTTTCATAATAAAAACACGCCCAAAGGGTTTTACCCCTTTTCAACATCAACAAAAAATAGCTTCAAAAATTATAAAAATCCACTGAATTGATTGGAACTTTGGCACCTTATTCCCGTATTTTGACACAAATATTGAAACTGAAGCGTTTTCATGTGTAATTTCTCAAACACACAACTTGTTTCTGACCCTATTTTTGCAACAACAAAATTAAAACTTCAACAGATGATGTTTGACACTTGGTATTCTTCGCTGAAACATCAAACCACTATTTTAATATTTCTTACAGTAGCAATAAATACCGCAAAACTCTCCGAAATCATATTGTTATTATTTCCATGAGAGGAATGATTTTTCCCAAATCCTATAAAAAACTTACACGCTTGACAGTAACACACACAACCTAAAATGCTAGGGACAAAATAAAAAAGGATGAGGACACTCCACACAAAATTGAATCTAACATTGCTCGACTTGAATCTGCCTTGTTGGATGGGTCGGCCAATGTAACTATCAGGACATAAATCACTCAGCTTGCAGCAGAACGAAACTAGATACTCAAGGATCAAGAGGAAAGCTGGTGCCTCCGGGGCAGAGCCATCTGGCTAAAATTTGGTGGTGAGAACTCCAAATTTTTCCATCATTTCGCAAATGGGCGCAAAGCCATTAATACCATCTGGTCTATGAAGGATGAAAATAGTAACCAGGCCCAGAATTTCCATCAATTGGCTCACATGGGGGTGGAGCATTTTCGTAATCTATACAAGGCCCCTGTTAACACTAATCTGGCTGAAATCATAAGAGTGGCAAGATTATTCCCCAGATTTGTGGACCAGGACGATGAGGAACAATTGACTCGACCCGTCGCCATTCAGGAACTTCAGGACACCCTAAAATGGTTCCAGAAAGATAAGAGCCCTGGACCAGATGGTTGGCCCATTGAATTCTACTTGGCCTCTTTTGACATTATGGGACAAGACATCCTCAATTTGGTCGAAGAGTTTCGTATGAAAGGAATATTATATGATGCCTACAACTCCACCTTTATTGCACTCATTCCCAAATTTGATGATCCCCAACATATTTCTGATTTCCGACCTATTTCCCTCTATAACTTCTTATACAATATCATTTCCAAAATCATTTCCAATCTCATTAAACACATCCTCTCTGCCCACATATCCCCTAAACAATTTTCCTTCCTCCATCATCGCCAAATTCATGAAGCTATAGGCACAGCATAGGAGGTGCTCCACTCTGTTAAACTCAAGAAGCTCAAAAGTATCATCCTAAAACTGGATCTCGCTAAGGCATTTGATCAATCAAATTGGCTCTAAATTCGCATGATACTCACCCACCTGTGTATCCCCTATGGCTTCATCAAATGGATCATGTGTTGCATCACCAATGTTTCATTTAGTATACTCATCAATGGCTCTGCATCTCCTTTCTTCCACTCTGAAAGAGGACTTCGACAAGGATGTCCCCTCTCCCCACTCCTCTTCCTTCTCATAATGGAAGCTTTAAGCTAGCTAATTATGAATGAAAAGAATCAGGGTCGTCTACAGGGCATCAAAATTGCTGAAGGATGCACACTTTCCCACCTTCTATTTGTAAATGACGTTCTCATTCTGCTCAATGGCTCCATTGGTGACATTTTATATTTCTCAACAGCCCTTGTAGAATTCAGCATCGTAATGTTGTAAAATCGACCATTACTATTAATAGATGCACTCCTCAGGAGAGAAGCATTTCTCTGAACAGATTTACATTCACCCCCTTCGATCCTCAGGATGGCCACAGATATCTCGGGTTTAGACTAAAACCCTCCGATTATCACATTGTAGATTGGACTTGGCTTATTGCCAAATTGGAAAAGAGGATATTCATATGGCACAATAGATGGTTATCACGGGCTGGTCATCTAAACCTCCTCAAATCTATCTTGGGGGCCACTCCACTTTACTGGATGTCTCTTGCCTAGATACCTCAATCCATCATCGACTGAATACAAAAATTATGCGGTAGATTTCTATGGAATGGGAATCGAGAAGGACAGAATTTTGCATGGATTAAATGGGACAACATTTCTCTCCATAAAAAATGGGGGGGGGGCGCGATGGTGGGGTATCAAAAACTTGGATATATTCGCCAAAGCTCTTGCTGCAAAAATGGGATGAACGATTATGACATCCAAGAATCTCTGGACGCGGGTGGTCTACATGAAATACATCTAGCCCATGGATATTGTTGACTGGATCAGACAACCCTCTTGGAGCCACCGAAACATTTCAACCATATGGAAGGTTTTTATCACCTCACTCCCGCACATTCGAAATGGTCTGATGTGGAGAATCAAAGCTAGGAATCAAGCGTGCATTAGAATTGATCTCTGGTTTGGAAGTGGGAATGAACACACCTTACCGCGTGATATCATCAACCATCTGTCAGAAAAAGGCATCCAATTCATTGCACAGATTGCTGACCCCCATTCCTTGACCCTCTATCTGCAAGGATGAAAAACTGCTAATCAACTTGGAATCTCAGGGCCATTGCACCAAGCTTGGTAGGCCTATACAACCTCACTATCTGAAAGTCATATCCGAATTAGCACAAGGGATGATGAAATAATCTGGTCTCCTTCAAAATCTGGGCTATATACATCAAAGGAAGGCTATCTACTCATATTTTCGGATCACCTCCCACAGGTGCAATCTTGGTGGTGGAGGCTCATATGGAAACTCAAGGCATCCCCGCGCACCAGACTTTTCATGTGGTTCACTCTCAACTATATTGCTCCCACTATGGACAACCTGCACAAACAATATATCGATGGTCCCTCTTGGTGCACACTCTGTCGAAATGACTCTGAATCAATTGATCATCTATTCATTCACTGTCGCTCCACCCATGCTCTTTGGACTTCCATCCTATCTGATCTAGGCTTAAATCTGCAGTGGCATGGACTAAACATTGGGGAGGCTTGGAAACTCTGGTGGAACTCTGTATCCCTGTATAAATCTAGAAACCTTCCTCTTCTCATCTGTCGGGGAATATGGTTGGCTAGGAATGGCTCCATATTCTAGGACTGCCTCCCCAACTGGAATTCGATCTCTTCATGTATTTTATCCATCTATTCCAGCATTCCAGATGATGACCCTCCACAACCACCCAGAACTATCATCCCCGAAGTTATAAACTTTGGCATACCCTGGGCTTACTTCGATGGCTCAGCCCAACCCATTAGATGTAGGGTGGTGCCCTCCTACAAATTACCCCTCAGGACTTTTTTAAAATCAAGATGGGTCTGGTTCCAGGCACGAACAACTTCGTTGAGCTCATTACATTTCGCCACCTTCTACAGTTTTCATTAGAGCATGAATTCCACCATCTGCAAGTCTTTGGAGACTCTAAATCATCATTAACTGGTTCAATAAATCTGCAACATGTCACATGCACACACTTCAGGCTATATTGGAAAATCTTTGGCATATGAAAGCCCAATTCTCATCCATCTCATGTCCTCATATTTACAGGGAACACAAATGCATTTCCAACAATATTTCCAAGGCGGCAGTGATCCAGCATAGGGGGCTTTGGCATATAGATGAGCAGAGGGATGAACAACACTATAACTATTATCACTGCCCCTTCATAGACCAACCAGATTTTTGAGGATCAATAGCTCTGATTTTTGACAATTTTTTGACCATGATCATGATATATCCGAACTTAAATTATTGTATTTACTGTAATTATTTTTAACAGACTATGATGTAAACCCATTTGGGGATTTTGTAGAACTATATGGTGTGACCATAGTCACAAAAATGCTTATGCAATGCATTTACAGCATGTAATTTTCAATACTAATGGAAATTATGATTTTTTCTTGGGAAAAAAAACACACACAACCTAAAAGACAGGACCACATTAAGAAACCAAAACCCAGACAATGAAGTATTTAATATTCGAATTCAAAAATATCACGAAGCACGCTAATGGATATTAAACATTGCACAATTACTGATAGCAAGGATTAAAGCTATTGGATGGGCAATATAAATTGTTTACAGTTCTTGATAACCATAATTCAAGCGATTGGATGGCCAACAAAATTTTCTGATTTTTTACTTTATCTCCACATTTGAATACGACTCATCTCCCATCCCATTCCCTCACATTCCATGACCAGGAAACACCAAAAGAGAGCAGAAAACTATTTCCAGTCTGGCTTTACCCAAAACGAATCACAGGAAAAGAAAAGAAGGAAAATCCAGCCTTTGCTTTGCTTTGCTTTGTATAAACTTATAATCAATCAAATTATAGAGTCAGTAGTAGAAAAAAAAACATGCATACCCATGATAATCAACAGAAATAATAACAATTAAGCTACAATTTTTCAGTCTTTTGCAGATCATCCTTGCTTTGGACGATGAAGAAAATAGGTTTAGGGCTCTGTAATATTATAATAATCAAAGCAAACCTTTTATTCATCTGATCATTGAGAGCCAACATATTGAAAAAAGGATGGATTGGAAAGAGGAAGAGATAATTTACGTATAACAAAGGATTCTTATTGTGATCATATAACCGAGTGAGGACGAAGTCTATTATTTGTAAAATGGTTTTACTTATTCTATTATTTCTGTAACTGATTAATAACAGTATTTAATCAGAAATTAGACACTATTTCAATCATTTAACATCAAAATCATTAGTACAAACTAATAAAGAAAAACACTTTACAACGTAAATATTGAAATTAATTTTATAATGTCAAATAATTTTACTATAAATGCCAAAGGTCTCTCTCCCTCCGGATGGACCTATTCAGGTCGCTCTAACTATGACTGAGCGTGCGCTCGTGGGACATTTTACAGGCTTGTGGTCGTCTCCCAAAGCCACGAAAGCCTGGGTGATAAAGAACTGGAAGTCGCTGATAAACCAAAATGTCACCTCTTAAATTCTAGGAAGAGGTTATTTCTTATTCGAATTTACCTCCAAAGAGGATAAGGAGCCGATCTTCAGGAATGGCCCTTACTTATGGGGCCACAAGGGCTATATCTGAACAAGTAGACTTCGTATTTTGACCCAGCAGAGGACATTCCTTCAGCTGTGCCTATTTGGGTCAGATTGCCCAATCTTCCAATAGACTGCTGGAACTGGGTCTCTCTAAAACACATAGGGAATTTGCTGGGCAAATTCATCGACAGGGAAAACAATAAAGACCAATACGACTATGCTCAAATCTTTGTGGAGGTGGATCTTGAAGTAGGGCTCCTAGAAGCTATAAAAATTAATGTCAGAAGCTGGTCTCATATTCAAAAACTGGATTATGAACAACTCCCATTCAAATGCTGGGGGTGTCATGAATAAAGGCACTTCGCCAGAAACTGCCCAAAAAAGAGTGAGGAGGATAAGGAGAAAGAGGAAGGTTGGAAGCAAGCCAAGAGATCCAAATCAAACCCTAAGACCTCTAATACAATAGGATAAGAAAAGGGAAAAGGACACCAGCTTAAAGGCAACAATGTGGCTCAGCAAGACCATCCTACAAAAGATTCAGGGAACATGTTTGGGCCCCTCAAATCATCTTCACAAGAAATTCCTGAAATGGATCTGCCTCTGAAGGAGGCAACGAAGAATGCAAGGACAGAAGATAAGGAAGTTAATGAGATTGTAGTGACAAAGGATTCAAGCCAAGGGGCGGGAGAAACAGAAATATCCAAAGACAAGCACACAATGAGTGAGGTGGAAAGCCAAGGCTCAAAAGAATCCAAAGAGGAAGGAGAGATCAAAGACTCTTAATCCATGGTAAGAAGGTCGGAAAGGGGAAGAATGTCAACCAAGGAGAAGAGAGAGAAAGAAACGTACAAAGACAAAGTACAAGCAAGTCAGCCTACATTGGAAAAACTTCTGGCCAAAAATCCAAAGATGGCAACAAACCAGGGACAGGGCTCCAAGGGTGGCCCTCACTCTCATAAAAATAAATAATGAAGGTGATCTCCTGGAATTGTAGGGGTTTGAGGAGTAAGAAAAAATAAGAAGGCGTGAGGAATCTAAACATGACAGAAAACCCAGACATAATGGTTGTCCAGGAGACAAAATTGGAGGAAAATGAATTCCTTCAAAGGAGCAAGAAATTTTGGAATAAAGGAGGGACAATGGTTGTCTCAACTAGAGGGGCCTCGAGAGGTCTGGGCACTCTCTGGAATACTTCCAAGCTCAAATTGGTAGCTGAAAAGGAGCACGAACATTGGTTGTTCACAAAGTTTCAACACCAAGAACCGAAGGAGGTTTTCAGCCTTTTCAATGTGTATGTCCTGGTTAGTGGCAAGGAAAAGGATATTTTCTTGGACTCCCTGAGAAACATGGAAGATGGGGAGGAGCTGGAAAACATTCTTATTGTAGGAGACCTTAACATTTCCCTAAGCCAAGGAGAAAAGCGAGGAGGATGTATTGTGAGAGATCCATCTCGTGAGTGGGTGGAGGATCTTATTCATGAAAGGGATCTGATCGACATCAATCCTTGTCATGGTAAGTATACCTAGTCTAATAAACGGGTAGGCCTCAGGCATATTGCTGCTAGATTAGATAGGTTCCTCATTCAAAGTTCCTTTCTGTTGCTGGGCCTTGATTTTAAGATGAGTATTCTCTCTAGTAGCACTTCGGATCATAAACCAATAATGTTGGAATTATCTTCCCAGACAAATCTTGGCCCTATCCCCTTTCGATTTTGTCCACTCTGGATAAATCAAAAGGACTTCTTGGAGAGGGTTGATGAAATATGGAAGATTCCTATCATGGGTTCCCTGTTCTATGTTTGGGAGGAGAAGTTGAGAAGAGTGAAAATCGCTTTGAAAAGCTGGGCTAAAAACATCCCTAGCCTGGTGGAAGAAAGAAAGAAATCCCAAACAGCTCTTGAAACTCATCAAGACTTGATGGAAGACGCAAAAATATTGAGTGAGTCTTTAAAAATGGAGGAAGACCTTCAGCACAAATTTCATAGTGCATGCACACAGGAGGAGGAATATTGGAGGAAAAAATCTAGAAGCCTCTAGCTGAAATATAGAGACACAAACACATCATTCTTTCAAAAGCAAGCCCAAGCTAGGAGAGGGTTCAATTCCATCTCAGATATTAAAGATGAAATCCAAAATTATGGTGATTTTCCAAGTATCAAAAAGGCTTCCTACAACCATTTCAAAAGCCTTTTTAGTGAAGAAGAGGAGCAGGGATGCAGTGATGGGCTCTTAGATGAGATTCCACTTAAAATCATTGCTAGAATGAAATAGAAATTAGAAGCTAAGGCTACCAGGAAAGAAATAAAGGAGGCCTTGTTTGCCATGGGTCCGGATAAAGCCCCAGCCCCGGACGGGTTCACAAAAAACTTTTTGCAAGTATGCTAGCATATTGTAAAAAAATACTTGCATAGAATGGTTCTGAAATCCCAATATTGTAAGAATATTGGGGGCAGTACAAACTCTACCTTCCTTGCACTCATTTCGAAAGAAAAGGGGGCAAATTCCCTTAGTAGATTCTGACCCATTTCCTTGTGCAACATTGGGTACAAGATTATTACTAAGGTGATTGCTAGCAGATTGAAAAGGATACTTCTAGACGTCATTCTGGAGAACCAAGGGGGCTTTGTTCAAGGAAGACAAATAGCAGACAATATAATCCTAGTACAGGAGGCGGTTCATTCAAGCCTGAAGAGGAAAGAAAAAGGTATGATAGTTAAGCTTGATTTTGCAAATGCGTTTGATAGGGTTAGACATTCCTTTCTGCTTAAAGTATTGCACCAATTTGGCTTTGCATATGGATTCATTAGTTGGATCAGAGCATGAATTTCTGAACCTTGTGCTCCGTTGGTGAATGGAAGAGCCGCTGATTTCTTTAAAGCCTCGAGAGGGCTAAGGCAAGGATGCCCACTTCCCCCTTGATGTTTGTCCTCCATGCCTCTTCTTTAAGCTTTATCCTAGAAAAAAGAAGGCTAGATCAGGATATAATGGGAATCCAAATTGTGAGAGGAACAAAAGAGATCAACCATGTTAGCTATTTGCTGATGATTCCCTTCTTTTGGGAGCTGCTTCTGTCCCTACTGCCAAGAAATTTAAATTGGTAATGAATGAATTTTACGCTGCTTCAGGTTGTAGCTTGAATGTTGGAAAGTGCCACATTTATGGATGGAACGTGACTCAAATTGAGATGAATGCAATTTCCAGGAGCTGGGGATTTTCCTAGTCCATTCGATGGACATCTTTCAAGTATCTAGGACTGCAAATATTTCAGAAAAATCCTTCAGGCAAGGATTGGATTCCCCTCCTTGACAAGTTCAAATCCAAATTGAAAGCATGGGGGATTTCTTCGCTTAATCTAGCAGGAAAAACTGTTCTAATAAAGTCAGTTTTGAACAACCTCCCAACCTTCCAAGCCTCGCTTATGCTAGCCCCTCTTGGAGTTCTCCGAAAAATAGAAGACTCTATAAGAAGCTTCTTTTGGAAAGGTGGAAAAGAAAAGCAGGAACAGACTGCCGCTCGTCAATTGGGACAAATTCATCAAACCAATCCTGGAAGGTGGCCTAAATTTTAAAGACTTGAGAATGAAAAACTTAGCTTTGGGGGCCAAAATTCTATGGAGGTAAGTTGCCCCTAAGGCCGGTTGGGCACAGCGGGTTCTCTGGAAGAAATACTTCTCAGGGCAAAGAAAGCGAAGTTTGGACAGGCCTGTTTAAGCCTCAAATTGTTCACAAATTCTCAAACTGTGTGTGCAAGCCCATGCACTCATTCAGGACAATTTGTATTAGATTCCGGGGAATGGGAAAACCATTGACATCTGGGAGGATTGAATCATGAATGATGTGCCCCTCAAGGAGGTTCACACGCTATAAGATTTGCACCTTTGGATGAAGAATGCAAGTTTTTTCTCACTGTGGGACATATCCTCTTGGAATGATAGTGCCTGGATGGGATGGAGAAGGCCAGATTTTCCTAGAGATCTGGATTACACTTGGCAGATGTTGTGTTCCAGGCTTAAAGGGAAATATCCTTCATTAGTAGGAAAACACAACCAACGTGGTTGGGGGACATCTTCTGGAGCATATATAGTGGCGCAGGGTTACAAATTTTGTTGCACAATTCCATACGCTCCTCCATGCCCAACACTATGGGAAGGTCTATGGAAACAGAAATCGGTCCCTAAAATTGACATTTTTAATTCGTTGCTTTGTCATAATCGAATCCTCACAGCAGATAATCTCAGGAATAAAGGTTTCCTGGGACCTTCACGCTGTCCATTGTATTTGAAAAGCGAGGAGAATGCCCAACATATCATGCTGGACTGCAATTTTGCCTCAAAGGTCTGGAATGAAGTGTTGAAGCACTGGTCTACGGCAATTTCGCTCCCCTCCTTTATTTTTGATTTGCATGCTTGCTGGCTTCATCAATACCCTGGAAATCTACCAAATAATATTTGGTTCAAGGCTGGTTGGCTAGTACTCCCAAAATTAGTCTGCTGGCATATTTGGTTGGAGAGGAATTACAGAATCTTCTAGGGGAAAACACATAATGCACTAGTGGTCATGGCAAGATAAAAAGTATCCTCAAATAATTCCTGTGTGAGCATGTGGGGTCTATCTCAGATGAAAACCTCTCCCCTCATGATCTAGAGTGGGGTGACATGCTAGGATTACAATTCTCCCAGACATATTCAAAAGAGAAAAAGAAAAAAGACTGGCAGATCAGGATGTCCAAAGAGAACTTCCGCAACTGGAATAAGAATGTGGCTTGTTTTTATCTGTTCTTTGATGGAGCAACGAAAGGAAACCCGGGGAATGCAGGTGCAGGAGGAGTAATCAAGAACATGAAGGGTCAAATTGAGCACAGATATGCTTGGGGTCTAGGCCAAGACACCAATACCCAAGCAGAGGGGATGGCGCTGCTACAAGGTCTCAAGATTTTGCAAAAGATCTACATCAAAGAGGCAAAAATCATTGGTGATTCTCAAACTCTCATAAAAATGCTTGTGGAAAACTCAAGTCCGAAGGGCCTTCGAATATTCAGGCTGATGACAAGAATTAAAAAGATTTCTAGCTCATTTCAAAAGGCAAGCTTCTTCCATGTTGTTAGGTCTCTGCAATAAGCAAGATTGGCAAAGTCCGATCACAGATTTAACATCATTTCAACCACTTTGGGATTCTAGGATCTAGCCCTCCTGAATCCGGAGAGGGATCTCTCCAATATGCACAAAGATTTGTCTTGTTTGCTTTTATGTGTGATTTTAGGCTAGTTATTAAGGACAAGGGTTTTGTTTGTTTTGGTTGGAAAAAGATAAATGAAGGTGAAGGAAGTCTAAATGAAGGGTGAAGATGAATGAAAGAGAAAATTGATTCAGCTAAGAAGATAGGCAAGAAACAGCTTCAATCCATTGGGCTATGGAGTCATAGTAGGGTTTTAATTGGAGTAGCAAGGGGCAAGAGTGGTCCATGGGGCAAGTCATCTATGTCTAAGGATCTCTTTAAAGTTTGAATTATGGAATGGAGTGATACATCAAGAAGGGGAATAAATACTTTTAAACCAGTCAGCCTTTGAAAAACGCTTAAGAAGAACATAAAAGCAAACTAGGATCTGGTAAGTACTTTTAAACTAGCCAGCCTTTGATTCACTTTCAATAGAAAACATTTTAAAACAAAGGGAAACTTGAAGGTAACTGTTGGAGTAGAAACTAGCAGGCCGGGCTCACCACAAATCCTCTCCTAGCTCTTCTCTACTTGGTTACTTTCAAGACAATCACTAAGATAACACAGAATGGCCTAAGATCTGGTAAGTACTTTTAAACCAGCCAGCTTTCAACACATTCCAAGGGAGACTTTCAGAATCTGCCTTTGGAGAAAAGAATCTAGGAATCAGGGCAAACCATATCTTCTCTAGTCTAACTTTAATAGCAAATAATGGAAACCACATTCAAGAACAATGTCCAGCTAAGACAATAGGACGAGGGAACGCCAGCATTCCTATGCTTGAACTGAATTAAATCATTCTCAAATACACAGATTGAAAGAAAACATTTAGATAAAGATTTCTCAGCCAGAGAAGGTTACTGATATACAGCAGGTCCTAACCCTGTTTAAACTATTCTTTACAGCAGAAAATGAAACAAAATGAAAACAGAAATAAAACACAAGTTACAATGAGAATAACATCACCGTCAACATAGACCAGGATCCCATAAATCAGCTTGTATTGATGCTCCAAACCAGTTACAATCTTTAAGTCAAATGGTTCTTTACAGCTTCAGGCTTCTCAGCTCAACTTAGGTATCTTCGCTTACAAACAGAGCTTACAGCAGCTTCAGAAAACTATTTACATGCTACAGATATGCAGTGACCAACAGTTTCTCATCTTCTACAGAAGTATTTATAGAAGAATGAGGAGAAAATATCTGAGGAAAAGATCTCTCAGGAAAATTAATACAGGGTGATGACTTCTCGGCCTTTTTAGGGGCTCGATGGAGAATTTTACAGGTGTTTCACTGTATTAACTTTTTTACAATTAATATCAAAGCTCGGTGGGAGCTTTATTTGAATTTGATGCTCCGTGTACGTTTGGAGTAACTTCTGCAGATAGTTCTGCATTTATTTCCTGGCAGAAATAACTCCCTAGCTGTGCTGGAGGCGAAATATCTGTCTCTGGAATAAGTTCAGCTTCTGTTCGAAGGCTTTGAGGCAACAAGTGGCTTTTATGGCAGCTGAGAAATCAATGCGCCTCAAGTATGGCGGTGGAGACCTTTCTGTTTATCAAACACTTGTGATTTTTCTTTAACCGCGTTTAACTTGGGGGGATTAGGCTTTTGATAACCATCTTAGCTGTAATCCCTACAAATTTGTCTTCAATATTCCTTTGCTATGCTTCATCTTCAAATTTATACTCTTTAACTGTTCCTTTGAATAAAACAATGTCTTGTCGATGTGCAGGGCCGCGCAGGGCTCTTTAGGTTATCAACGCTCATGAAACATTGATAAATCATGGAATGAAGCCCCGCAAATGGTTCTTTTTTAACAGCACGAAGGCGCAGGAAACGTCTTTCCCAACCCTCAGCTTTCTTTCATTATACAACGGAAAACCATTAAAACACCTGCAAAACACAAAAACAATTAAGAAATCCCGCGCTTAGGTTAAAACTGCTTTGGAGGTTTTGCGGAGGAAGCAGGGTCGTTAGATCATGGAGCGGGGGTGCAGATCGACGGAGGAGATGCAGCGGCGGGATGTAATGGGTAAAACCTTTGTAAACCACAAAATATGTCATTTCCGACTTTACAAAGGAAAAAAGTGTTTTTTATATGAAAGGCGGGGGCATCATATGGTGGGCTCGGCGGGACTGGTCGCAAATCGCAAAAGTGGAAAACGCGATGGCGGATTATGTGACGGAGAGAAAATGCGATATTGCGATTATGCGATGGGCGGAAACTGCGACGGGACTAATCGCAAATGGCAAAAGTGGAAAACGCGATGGCAGATTATGTGACGGAGGGAAAATGCGATATTGCGATATTGCGATTTGCGTTGAGCGCCAAAGGGTTTAGAACTTGGTTCCAGGGTCTGGGCATATGGGAGAAAAAGAGTTAGGGGCTTAAGTCCCATACTTATAAAAAAGCGTTTTTTGGGTGTTTTTCAAAGGAAATGGAGGTTTTTAGGGGTTTCGATAAGGCAAAGAAGGAGTCTTTGAACCTTAGAAAATGGATTTTCATGAATGGAAGAAGGGAACTCATGAAAAATAGAGGAATTCATGGAGAAAAAGGGGAGGCAAATGAAGGTTATTTCTGAAGTGGGGGAAGGGGAAAATGGCCTTTGCAGCAGTGATCTAGCTTGGAAATCAGCAGGATTTCTAAGTGTAAAATGGGAACAGCAGTGTAGTTTTGGACAGAGGGAAAAGACAGGAGGCCTTAAAGAGACTTCAAGAGCCAACAACTTTTAGTGATAAAATTTTTTCCTTGGAGGCTCTAAAAAGTTTTAGCCACCTTTTGGTATAACAAAATAATATAGGTGGCTAACACATGTTTTGCGGATCAACAACAAAGATGCAGATGCGGAAGCTATTGGAGTTGCCCTTCTTCCTGCGGGAAATCTAGTATGGAACGAGAAGGAAAACTGGGATCCAATTCCATAGATGTGATTTTATGTTTTATTATTTATTACTTCAGTAGTTTGTATGTGTCTTTAAGTTAGGGGAAATCTCATTGATAATATGGATCATGGAATTCAGGAAATTTCATTTTGTCTGAATTAAAGATGGATGGACTTTGGTTATGGGGGAAGCTTGTGAGCTGTCCTGGAAATGTTGGAAGCCTATAAATGGGCAATTATGCCGAGAATTTTAATACAAATCATAACCATTTCTGTCAAAAAAATATATATATATCATAATCATATTAATATAAAAGAAAAGAAGATTAAATATATAATCTCTAATTTACTGTAACGTTATTTGGAACTGTGGGACATGAACAAACTAGAGATTTGACCATCATCGAATTTAACACAGAGGGATCATTGTGAGTCTGAATGCATTGGCAATGGGCAAGTATTATCCTCACCGTGCTAAATCCCAACCTAACTCTCTAAGGTTTGTGATACTAGGGGCCGACAAATTTCCAATATGCCCTTAAATTATGTCACACCTGTTAAAGCTTCACCTTGAAACTTATAATTTTTTATGCGCTCCAAAAATGGAGAGTTATCAGAAATAGAATTAAGCATTCAATCTGACTGTATTTTGCTCGATGTTTCCTTGCCGAAATGGTCACCTGTATAGCTAAATAGACCAATAGCATTAGTTCAATAGTTTATGATTACAGATATTACACACGACCATTGCCACTTTCAGACCTGGACTTTATCCAGGTTCTACAAGGATAAAATATCATGCCCATGAGACTATAAAAATGATACTTGGATTTGAAAAATTAGGAAATGTTGAAGCTTGACCATCCAGAAAGACTACCCACACTGACCTGAGTCAAAATAATAAATATAGTCAAAATAATAAATATAGTCAAAATAATAAATATAAAAAATTCCAAAACTAAAGCGCTAAAGCAAATCCAAAATTAAAGCACTAAACTCTCATACAACCCTTGTTTTCATGGAAATTTTAATACAATTTTAATACAAATTTTCACCATGGATGATCAACTATCTCATAATCAGAGTGCTTTTCATAATAAAAACATGCCCGGAGGATTTTACCCGTTTTCAACATCAACAAAAAAAAAAACTTCGAAAATTCTAAAAATCCACTGAATTGATTGGAACTCTCGCACCTTATACCTGGATTCTGACACAAATATTGAAACTGAAGCATTTTCATGTGTAATTTCTCAAGCACATAGCTTATTTCTGACCCTATTTCTGCAACAAAAAATTAAAACTTCAACAGATGATGCTCGACACTTGGTCTTCTTCTCTGAAACATCAAACCACTATTTTTTATATTTCCTACAGTAGCAATAAATACCGCAAAACTCGCCAAAACCATGTTGTCGTTATTTCCATGAGAGGAATGATTTTTCCTAAATCCTATAAAAAACTTACATGCTTGACGGTAACACACACAACCTAAAAGATGGGACCTCATTAAGAAACCAAAACTCAGATAGTGATGTATTTAATATTCGAATTCAGAAATACCACGAAGCACGCCAATGGATGTTAAACATTGCACAGTTACTGATAGCAAGGATTAAAGCGATTGGATGGCCAATATAAAATTTTATAGTTCCTGATAACTAGAATTAAAGTAATTGGATGGCCAACAAACTTTTCTGATTTTTTATTTTATCTCCACATTTGAATACGACTCATCTCCCATCAAATTCCCTCACATTCCACGACCAAGACGCAGCAAAAGAGAGTAGAAAACTATTTCCAGTCTGGCTTTACACAAAACGAATCACAGGAAAATAAAAGAAGGAAAATCCAACCTTTTCTTTTCTTTTCTTTTCTTTGTATAAACTTATAATCAAATTACAAAGTTGGTAGTAGAAAAAAAACCTATATACCCATGATAATCAACAGAAATAATAACAATTACACTGCAATTTTTTATAGTCTTTCGCAGATCATCCTTGCTTTGGACGATGAAGAAAATAGGAACAGGGCTCTATAATATTATAATAATCAAAGCAGACATTTTATTCATCTGATGATTGAGAGTCAACATATTGCAAAAGGGATGGATTGGCAAGAGGAAGAGATAATGTACGTATAACAGAAGATTATTGTTGTGATCATATAACCGAGCGAGGACGAAGTCGATTATTTGTAAAACGGTTTTTCTTATTCTATTATTTCTGTAACTGATTAATAACACTATTTAATCCGAAAGTAGACACTATTTCAATCGTCTAACATCAAAATCAATAGTACACACTGATAAAGAAAAACACCTTACAACATAAATATTTAAATTAATTTTATAATGTCAAATATGATCAATATTATTAATGCGATCATGTAACCTAAATGAACATTAATGCCACAATATTACATAACCCACACCTAATGAGAGAGAGCCAAGTTGACAATAGGCGACCTTGAATCATCCTCGGCATGGCACACAACACAGGTACGACACATGCCACAGGTGTTAGCCACCTATGAATTTTTTGACAAGCAAACAGGTGGCTAAAATGTTTTTGAGCCTTCAAGAAATACATTTCCTTTGAAAACATATCATTCTTGAAGCCTCCTGTGTCTTTTTCCCTTTGAAGAATCCTCACTGTTGTTTCCAGTTAAAAATCCTCTCTGTCTGTGAAAGAATTTTGCTCAAAAGGCCTCCATCTGCTCATTTTGTCCCCTCAAAACCTCATTTTTCATCTCCTTTTCCACTCACAAATTTCCTCTCAAAATCCCTCACTAACCCTCATCTCATCCTAAAATCCCCTTTAAAACCTTATAATATCCCTTATTTGGTCTTAAAAATCCCTTATTCCCCCTACCGAATCCCTCTTTGGCCTTAAAAACCCTCTGTTTTGGCTTAAAAGCATCCATTTTCCATATGACAGGCTAAGCCCCTTTTCGGCCAGCCCCCTTAACCACTTCCCCATATGCCCTGCGCCCGAGACCAAGTGCTAAAGGCCTGGGTGCTAATCGCAATCGGAAGAAACAAGGGTGCACATTTTCTGTGTTTCGTTTGATTTTCCCCGATGCGAGGTTTTTACACTACAGACCGTGGGCGAGATCTCGACCGTCGATCTTTAAAAGATCCAACGGTCAGCACTTATTCCGCGGCGAGCCCATTTCCTTTCTCCTAACATCCTCCGATTACATGAGAGTTGTTGATCTGTCTCCAAATTGGACGGTGGTCGCTCAATCGCTCATCGCCGATCGCGCTAATCACATTGTTTTTGACCCTCCCCGATTGGTGAACTCCAACCCAATCATAGACGTTGATCTGAAGCCGATCCAATGGTCTAGAGCCAATCACAACCATCGCTCATTAGAGTTTTTCCCTCCATCACTCTCCCTCCGATTGGATATCCACCATCCAATCCTTTGGATTCAATGGCCCAAATTACCCCTCACTCCGCCTCTGTACCCCCGTCCTTCTCCCCTCCGATTTAATCTCTGTCGTTGATTCCCTATGTGATCCAACGGTTGGCGCTTAATCGCTGATCGCCAATCAGAAGTTCTTAAAGTGTCACCCACTGCCTCCCCCGATTGCGATCCTCTGATCCAATCGTGACCGTCCATTCAAGCAAATCGACGGTCCATATCTCATCTCGCATTCCATCCATATTAGTTCATCGCGCGACCGTATAACTTCATCGCATAATCCCAACCGTCGACCTCCTCCTGAGATCCAATGGTCCATAGTAAAATTTCCCTCCGCCCATGACTGGGTCCCACCTCATAGACCTCGCTTCATTCATTTCCCATGATTCCTTTGTAGATCACCCGAAACCTTAAGACTTTGGGTTTACATTAGGTCTTATTTCTTCTGCCCGATTTATTCCTAACCCCTCCGTTCATTGATCCTGACTGTTGATCATCGTTCCAGCATATGATCGGACGATCTGCGACCCTAATCATACCAGATTTTCATCAACTCATTCTTCAGCCATCTGCAATGTTTTTTCACTGCCTCTGCCATTTCCACCATTCCTCCAAGCCTCCACAGCATTGCTTCCGCCACCCCCTAGATTTTATAATTAGTTTATTTCATTGTGCAGGGTTTAGAGAGTGAGAAATTCGATCTGTCTCTACGGTCATGGTCACTGTGACTCAGAGCGCAAAGATGATCATCGCCGAAGTGGCAAAGTATATCAGCAGAAGATATCAAAGGGGTTAATGCCTATTATTGAATAATTAACGCTTAATCCCGCGTTCAAAGGAAGAAGGCGCAATTTGAAGACTAAGTACACTAACGAGTTACATCAGTGCATTCATATCAGCAGAGCACTGTTTCTCCAGAAGGACACCTTCCTTCAGACGTCTCCATGCCTCCTCGAGCCCTTAAATATGTTACACTGATAGAAGCTTATTTAAGACTGTCAGACAGCAATTATGGAGGTATGGAGAGGCCTGTAGACCCTTCGATCCAGGTTGCTAATTCCAAAAGGCAGTGCAAAGTTCCAAACAGCCAGAAGGACTTCAAGAACACATCCGAGGTCAATATCGACCTGACATAGAACTTTGAACCAGACTATAGGATACACACAGTCAACAAAGAAACATTAAGCAGTATGGGCGTGAACACTTCCCCCCACACTGTCTTAATGAACCAATTAAATGTACATCTACTCCTACTATTACTCATTCTCCTATAAGAACCCCTGAAGAACATAATGTAAAGGTTGTTGTTGTTGTTGTTAATTGTAGGGATTCATTCGACTGTCAGAATAGTTATTGGGGAAGTAGCTGAGTAGTTTGTAATTTAGTAGGCTGGGAGGAGAAGTTTGGACTGTATTAGCCATTGTGCTCAGTGTATGTGACTGGTTTTTCATATCAATAAATCAAGCAATTTCACAGGATCCTGGTATATATTACGGGTGATGTTTCTCTTATTTCATTGTCTATTTACATTATTCATACTTTCCACTTATTTCTCTGGTAAGCATAAGAAATCTGGCTTAGGATATGCCCTTGCATGGTACCCTAATGCTTCTGCTCTCCTTACCTTTCATGTTTTTTGCTGATTGTGTTATTTGAGTATTGATTCAAGATAATTTAACCAATGTAGTAGTTGTTTTCCATTGCTAGCTGATGTATGAATTTGTGAATCTGTTCTTAGATGTTCTTGTTGGGTTTAAGCTGGAAGAATTGGGATACCAGGAATTTAGTGTGAGCCCTGTCCACTGGGGTCCTTTTCTAACAGATTGGCCTCTCTGAGATCCCATGAGCTGGTGTCAAAGCATTGAAGGTTCAAATTCCTTCTCTGATCTTAGGCCTAGTTCTGTGTCAAATCTTAACTCTATTTTTCTCTTGGAATATGCTGAAGCAGGCCTGGAGTTAAATGACCTCTGACCTGATCTTAAAGTTTCCCTTTGTGTCTTCATTGAGAGTTTCCTCTGAGTATTTCAAAGCAGGTTTGGATTTAAATGACATCTTACCTGATCTCCATACTACAATTGGGTTTCTTTCCTTCTTTCACCTTCACTCTTTATTGTTCCATTCCACCATCTATCTAAAAATATCCTTTGTTATAGATGACTTGCCCTATGGAAGCCTTGGTTAGTTGCTATGAAAGTAATCCCCTTTCATGACTCCATATCCCAATGGATGGCACATTCCTAATCTATCCTCTTTTGCTGAAACATCCTGCTGCTTTGCTCCTTCCTTCGATAACCTTCTCAGTTAATGATCTTCGATCAACCCAACAACCAACCAAATCATTTAAAATCCCCCTTTGTGCTTCATACCTAGCCTAATATCTCATTTTGAGTTTCAAATATATATCATTCTTTTTTTTTATGGAGAGATCCCTCTCCGGATCCAGGAAGGTTAGATCCTAGGATCCCAAAGTGGTTTGATGTTGTCTTATCTTTTGGTATTGCCAAATCTGCCAAAACATAGGAACCCCAACATAATGGTGACTCCGATGGGGAATAAAGGACCAATCAGCCTTGATTTGGTAGTAAATCACTGTGGTGGACAGTAAATCTCCTTGAACATCTTAAAAATCCACCTGGCGACTCCACAGTTCCTAAATGATTAAAAGACTCCACTGGTGATCAGTAGGCCACTGATTATCTTTTTTTTTACAAGACTCCACTGGGAGACTAGTCACATTACAACATCATCCCCACCAATGGAAGACTCTGAGCTAAGTCCCCTTGAAGAGTTTCGTTTTGGAATAACAGATATACTAGCTAAACTCAGAAGCAAGGACCTTCCAGAGGTTTTCCTTTCCAGCTCAAGATTCAATAATTGACCTGAGCTAAAGAAAGTTTTTCTAGAAGTGCTGGTTGAAAGGTATGAAGCTGAGATTGAAATATTGAACTCACAAGAGAAATCATACCAGTTCAGAGACCCCAGAGCATTTTTGGAAAGTCTTCTTCCCCCTAGGAGAGAGGAGATTCCACTGCCTTTCGATGTGCAGAGAGAAGGTGATCAGGATTTCAAGAGCCACACTAAAGATGCAGTGGAAGATGCAATAATCAAAGCTGCCCAAGATGAAGACAACCTACCAGTCTTGGGAGGCCTGAGAGAAGAAAGTGTACATCATATGTTCTTCGATCCTGTGGCAGAGTATATGGAGGCCCGGATTAGCTCAGATCCTCAAGCGTCGATCCTTCAGCAGGAGTGGTCACCATCAAGGAGTGGTCACCACTGATGGTGACCGCTGTTTTGAAGAACCACGTGCAGAGCACCCTGTGGTTATCTCTGACAAGCAGTCAGTCCTTCTGCCCTTTTTTGTTACAGCTTGACTGGCTGCACTGGCATTATTGTATCACCTAAAAGCATCAAATATTTCCAAGTAGAGTAGAGTAGGTAGGAAATCTAAAATAAAGCTCAGTCTGTGAGCATTTAGTTGGTTATTTTTTTATTTTATTTTTTTCTACAGAGTCTCAGCCCATGAGAAATTTTTTCTTTATGCCATGGCCCATATCATGCCAAACAGTCTAATACTGGCTTGATTGTTTTTCAATTTCTGTCTTAGAATGTAGAAAAGAAATCTGCTAGATAGTTTAATCCTAGAAGATATAGTTTAGGTAGAGAAACTATGAGACCAACAGTTTAATCTGGTCTCATGGAGAAATAAGGGTACCAGTAGAATACGTTTATTTTCTTGTTTGTAAAAAAATTGATGATGTAAAGGATCTGCAAGTCAAAATGCACCTAGAAGAAAAAATGTTAGGACTATAGTTTGGGTAGGTAGTTGTTTGGGAGAATATTACTGCTGATATGATGTCTTCATGATTTGTGGCAGCTAATCCGAGAAAGAAAATGGATGTGTCAAGTACCAGGCATCTGGTCTACTCCAAAGATCATTTTCTGAATTCTTGACACCTTCAAGAAGATGCCATCCCCATGTGGAGCCACTGTTAGCCACCTATGAATTTTTTGACAAGAAAATAGGTGGCTAAAATGCTTTTGAGCCTTCAAGAAATACATTTCCTCTGAAAACATATCATTATTAAAGCCTCCTGTGTCTTTTTCCCTTTGAATAATCCTCACTGTTGTTTCCAGTTAAAAAGCCTCTCTGTCTGTGAAAGAATTTTGCTCAAAAGGCCTCCATATGCCCATTTTGTCCCCTCAAAACCCCATTTTTCATCTCCTTTTCCCCTCACAAATTTCCTCTCAAAATCCCTCACTAACCCTCATTTCATCCTAAAATCCCCTTTAAAACCTTATAATATCCCTTATTTGGTCTTAAAAATCCCTTATTCCCCCTACCGAATCCCTCTTTAGCCTTAAAAACCCTTTGTTTTGGCTTAAAAGCATCCATTTTCCATATGACAGGCTAAGCCCATCTTTGGCCAGCCCCCTTAACCACTTCCCCATATGCCTTGCGCCTGAAACCAAGTGCTAAAGGCCTGGGCGCTAATTGTAATCTGAAGAAACACGGGTGTGCATTTTTTGTGTTACGTTTGATTTTCCACAATGTGAGGTTTTTACACTACAGACCGCAGGCGAGATCTTGACCGTCGATCTTTAAAAGATCCAACGGTCAGCGCTTATTCTGTGGCACACCCATTTCCTCTCTCCTACCATCCTTCGATTACATGAGAGTTGTCGATCTGTCTCCAGATCGGACGGTGGTCGCTCAATCACTCGCCGCCGATCGCGCTAATTGCATTGCTATTGACCCCCCCGATTGGCGAACTCCAACCCAATCAGAGCCATTGATCTGAAGCTGATCCAACAGTCCAAAGCCGATCGCAACCATCGCTCATCATAGTTTTTCCCTCCATCGCTCTCCCTCTAATTGGATCTCCGCCATCCAATCCTTTGGATTCGACGGCCCAGATTACCCTTCACTCTGCTTCTATACCCCCATCCTTCTCCCCACCGATTTAATCTCCATCATTGATTCCCTACGTGATCCAACGGTTGGCGCTTAATCACTGATCACCAATCGGAAGTTCTTAAAGTGTCACCCTCCACCTCCCCCGATTGCGATCCTCCGATCCAATCGTGACCGTCTGTTCAAGAAGATCAACGGCCCATATCGCATCTCACATTACATCCATATTAGTTCATCGCGTGACCGTATAACTTCACCGCGTCATCCTAACCATCGACCTCCTCCTGAGATTCGATGGTCCATAGTAAAATCGCCCTCCGCCCATGACCGGGTCCCACATCATAGACCTTGCTTCATTCATTTCTCGTGATTCCTTTGTAGATCACCTGAAACCTTAACACTTTGGGTTTACATTAAGTCCTATTTCTTCTGCCCGATTTATTCCTAACCCCTCCGTTCATTGATCCTGACCGTTGATCATCGTTCCAGCATATGATCGGATGGTCTGCGACCCTAATCATACCAGATTTTCATCAGCTCATTCTTCAGCCATCTGCAGTATTTTTTCACCACCTCTGCCATTGCCACCATTCCTCCAGGCCTCCACAGCATTGCTTTCACCACCCCCTGGATTTTATAATTAGTTTATTTCATTGTGCAGGGTTTAGAGAGTGAGAAATTCACTCTGTCTCTACGGTCACAGTCACTGTGACTCAGAGCGCAGAGATGATCATCGCCGAAGTGGAAAAGTATATCTACAGAAGAGATCAAAGGGGTTAATGCCTATTATTGAATAATTAACGCTTAATCCTGCGTTCAAAGGAAGAAGGCGTAGTTTGAAGACTAAGCACACTAACGAGTTACATCAGTGCATTCATATCAGCAGAGCACTGTTTCTCCAGAAGGACACCTTCCTTCAGAAGTCTCCATGCCTCCTCGAGCCCTTAAATATGTTACACTGACAGAAGCTTCTTTAATACTGTCAGATAGCAGTTATGGAGGTATGGAGAGGCCTGTAGACCCTTCGATCTAGGTCACTAATTCCAGAAGGTAGCGTAGAGTTCCAAACAGCTAGAAGGACTTCAAGAACACATCCAAGGTCAATATCGACCTGAAAGAGACCTCTGAACCAGACTACAGGATACACAGAGTCAATGAAGAAACATTAAGCAGTATGGGCGTGAACACTTCCCCCCACTCTGTCTTAATGAACCAATTAAATGTACATCTACTCCTACTATTACTCATTCTCCTATAAGAACCCCTGAAGAACATAATGTAAAGGTTGTTGTTGTTGTTGTTAGTTGTAGGGATTCATTCGACTGTCAGAATAGTTATTGGGGAAGTAGCTGAGTAGTTTGTAATTTAGTAGGCTCGGAGGAGAAGTTTGGACTATATTAGCCATTGAGCTTAGTGTATGTGACTGGTTTTGCGTATCAATAAATCAAGCAATTTCATAGGATCCTGGTCTATATTACGGGTGATGTTTCTCTTATTTCATTGTCTATTTACATTATTCATACTGTCCACTTATTTCTCTGGTAAGCATCAGAAATTTGGCTTAGGATATGCCCTTGCATGGTACCCTAATGCTTCTGCTCTCCCTACCTTTGATGTTTTCTGCTGATTGTGTTATCCGAGTACTGATTCAAGATCATTTAACCAGTGTAGTAGTTGTTTTCCACTGCTATCTGATGTATGAATTTGTGAATCTGTTCTGAGATGTTCTTGTTGGGTTTAAGCTGGAAGAATTGGGATACCGGGGATTTAGTGTGAGCCCTGTCCACTGGGGTCCTTTTCTAACAGATTGGCTTGTCTGAGATACCGTGAGCTGGTGTCAAAGCATTGAAGGTTCAAAGTCCTTCTCTGATCTTAGGCCTAGTTCTGTGTCAAATCTTAACTCTGTTTTTCTCTTGGAATATGCTAAAGCAAGCCTGGAGTTAAATGACCTCTGACCTGATCTTAAAGCTTCCCTTTGTGTCTTCATTGAGAGTTGCCTCTGAGTATGTCAAAGCAGGTCTAGATTTAAATGACATCTTACCTGATCTCCAAACTGCAATTGGGTTTCTTTCTTTCTTTCACCTTCACTCTTTATTGTTCCATTCCACCATCTATCTAAAAAGATCCTTTGGTATAGATGACTTTCCCTATGGAAGCCTTGGTTAGTTGCTATGCAAGTAATCCCCTTTCATGACTCCATAGCCCAATGGATGGCACATTCCTAACCTATCCTCTTTTGCCGAAACATCCTATTGCTTTGCTCCTTTCCTTCCATAACCTTCTCAGTTAATGATCTCTGATCAACCCAACAACCAACCAAATCATTTAAAATCCCCCTTTGTGCTTCATACCTAGCCTAATATCTCATTTTTAGTTTCAAAGAGATATCACTCTTTGTTTTTATGGAGAGATCCCTCTCCGGATCCAGGAAGGCTAGATCCTAGGATCCCAAAGTGGTTTGATGTTGTCTTATCTTTTGGTATTGCCAAATCTGCCAAAACATAGGAACCCCAACAGGAACCACAAGATAGGATGAAGATTTATGTAGATTAGCATAGGGAATTTAAGTAGTTTCAGGTTGGGGAACAAGTGTACTTGTGCATCAATCCCAAGGAGAGATCCTTGAGGATTGGGTCTTGTACCAAGCTAGAACCTCAATATTGTGAGCCTTTTGAAAACCTTGAGAGGATTGGATTAGTGGCCTATTGACTTGCACCGCCTCCGATAGTGAAAGTCAATAATTGTTTCCATGTTTCATTGCTTAAAATATCTGTAAAGGATGTTTATCATGTTATTGATTGGTATGTATTGTAGGAGGAACTAGAAGGAGAATTCCAACTAGAACCTTAGTGTATTTTGCATAGAAATATGCTCATGCTAAAAAACCGAGCAATTGAGCAAGTTAAAGTGTAGTGGAAGCACTTTGGGTGTGATGAAGCTACACGAAAGATGACTGATAATATGTGCGTTATTTATCCTTCCTTGTTTGTTGGTTGAGGAAAAGCAATTTTAGTAAATTTTTGGTCACGCTTGTTAGACTCAGTCTTGTCAGTCTTCCGTCAGAGTCAAATTCACCAAAGTTCATTTCTCATCATTTGCAGTCATTAAATGCCATTTTGGTCAAAAAGAGTCATTTTCAGAGTCTAGGTCTAGTGGTTGGTCTTTAAACATGTCGAATAATGCCTGCAGGCTAGAGGAAGGTTCAATAAGTTTCTTATTTCAAGAGTTTCATCATCAGTAATGCGCAAGGCTGATTCTTCTCCAAAACTCTGTTTTGGAGAAGAAATCGTCCAATTTGTTTCTTGTAATAAATTTGTATTTTAAAGTCTTCCATCATGGATTACTTCGGATGCAGCTTTCTCTGGACTCATACTCTATAGCTTCATCATCTGACAGTCATCCAAGTGATTCAGATCCTCTGGTATTCGAGCAAACAATTGGGTACAGTGCAAATGTTATTATCATTACCATAAAAAATGGAAGGAGGATGGGCTACTGTCTACAATGGTATCTTAGAGTTAAGAAGGAGATTTCTCTCTCAGATTATCATATTCCTCAGACTAAGCATAGTAGAGTTAGAGAAGCAAATGATTGACTGAAATTACTAGGACTGAGCGTGTCTTCTATTTTTGGTTCCTGGTAGTTAATGAGAAAAGTCCACCAGAAGCAATTGATTTTATTTTGCAGTTGTTAAAGTATAACGACAATAGTGGAAATTCATACTCAGATGTATATTGGCTGGTAGCACTTGTGGACTCGATAGGCAAGATTGAATTTTGGCAACAGAGTATTCAAGCATTGTTGCCACTCTTGAAGCGAATAAACTCTCTCTTGCAATTTAACAGGTTGATGCCAAGCCACAATGGAATCTTAACCATCAGTTGCATTCGTACTTTGACACAAATTGCATTGAAATTGTCACACTTTGTACCCATGGGACACCTGGAAGAACTTATAAAACCATTCCAAGATGTGTAAAGCAAGCCATGGAAAATTCGTTTGAAAACAATTAAGGCACTTATTGATCTCGAGGCACATAAAAATGGCCTTCTTGTTGCTCTGTCTTCAGCTGTGAAATTTATAATAGACGAATCATCCTTGCAAGTACAAACGAAAGTTGCTATGCATTGTCTACACTTATGTCAAATGCAAAGGAACTTCGAAAACAGGATCAACGGTTCGGTACTTTCAGATTTACTTCATCTGCTTGAAAGCCGCAAAGCTTTTGTAAATGTTAATCTATGGCATCATTTTTTCTGTGTTTTGCATATCCTTGCAGGCCGATCTGCAACTCTTTTTGGTGTTCCAAAGCCAAATATGCTTTTCATCTCAGAAAAAGCCATGGATGTTGAAATGCTCGAGGAACAGAAGGGAAAGTCGGGTTCAATGAAGATACGGTTTTCAAAATGTCAGGAAGCTAATGTTGACCAAGTTCATGTGAGTTCTGAGGTATTAAATTCTTTGGAGGCTGTAAAGGAAATGGATACTACAATAAGTGGCAGTTCTGGTGGTAATAAACGCAAAGTGCATTCCGTTAAGTTGTGGATTAAGCCTCCGGAGGCAGTAGAAGATGAGAAGATTATGGATACCACTTGGGGTGGTGGTCTAGATGAAAGAGGATTTCCCATGTACCCAGTTGCAAGCTCCTCAGTGTCAGTCCATGCTGCACAAGAAGAAATTCCGTATACACTTGGAGTACAGAGAGTTCGTGCGCCTGGACTAGCGAGCTAATCTCTAGCACAGAATTTGAAATTGTAGCACAGAATTTGAAAATTTTTGGGGAAATTGTGTTTCTGTCATCTAAAACTTCAGATTCATAAAGAAAACACAGATTTTAACTGCCAGGAAATTTCCAATTGTATATGTGAAAAGCATACGCTTAAAATATCGTGGAAGGCGAAGTCAGTAATTTGCAAAACCAAGACTGTGTTGAGACTCTGCGCAGCGCATAGGAGAGGGGTGCGACGCAAAAGATTGATGCGGTGCACTGGGCGCTCCTCCGCATTGTAGAAATACACTGGCGTGGTGCACTCACCTATGTCAAATGCAAAGGAACTTCGAAAACAGGATCAACGGTTCGGTACTTTCAGATTTACTTCATCTACTTGAAAGCCGCAAATCTTTTGTAAATGTTATTCTGCGGCATCATTTTTTCTGTGTTTTGCAGATCCTTGCAGGCCGATCTGCAACTCTTTTTGGTGTTCCAAAGCCAAATATGCTTGTCATCTCAGAAAAAGCCATGGATGTTGAAATGCTCGAGGAACAGAAGGGAAAGTCGGGTTCAATGAAGATACGGTTTTCAAAATGTCAGGAAGCTAATGTTGACCAAGTTCATGTGAGTTCTGAGGTATTAAATTCTTTGGAGGCTGTAAAGGAAATGGATACTACAATAAGTGGCAGTTCTGGTGGTAATAAATGCAAAGTGCATTCCGTTAAGTTGCGGATTAAGCCTCCGGAGGCAGTAGAAGATGAGAAGATTATGCATACCACTTGGGGTGGTGGTCCAGATGAAAGAGGTTTTCCCGTGTACCCAGTTGCAAGCTCCTCAGTGTTAGTCCATGCTGCACAAGAAGAAAGTCCGTATACACTTGGAGTACAGAGAGTTCGTGCGCCTGGACTAGCGAGCTAATCTCTAGCACAGAATTTGAAACTGTAGCACAGAATTTGAAAATTCTTGGGGAAATTGTGTTTCTGTCATCTAAAGCTTCAGATTCATAAAGAAAACACATATTTTAACTGCCGGGCAATTTCCAATTGTATATGTGAAAAGCATACGCTTAAAAGATCGTGGAAGGCGAAGTCAGTAATTTTCAAAACCAAGACTGTGTTGAGACTCTGCGCGGTGCATAGGAGAGGGGCACGATGCAGAAGATTGACGCGGCGCACTGGGCGCTCCTCCGCAGTGTAGAAATACACTGGTGCGACGCACTCATCTAAGTCAAATGCAAAGGAACTTCGAAAACAGGATCAACGGTTCGGTACTTTCAGATTTACTTCATCTACTTGAAAGCCGCAAAGCTTTTGTAAATGTTAATCTACAGCATCATTTTTTCTGTGTTTTGCAGATCCTTGCAGGCCGATCTGCAACTCTTTTTGGTGTTCCAAAGCCAAATATGCTTGTCATCTCAGAAAAAGCCATGGATGTTGAAATGCTCGAGGAACAGAAGGGAAAGTCGGGTTCAATGAAGATACGGTTTTCAAAATGTCAGGAAGCTAATGTTGACCAAGTTCATGTGAGTTCTAAGGTATTAAATTCTTTGGAGGCTGTTGTTGAGTCTCAAATCTGCATCTTTCCTATACACTTTTCTAAACCTTTTTCATTCACCTGGACCTTCTAAGTCATCAATATCATTGCATATTAATTGTAAAAGAACATTTAAAATAGTTTTTAACTATTTTTTGTGTATGTTGTTTGAATTATATTTTTGCTCATTAAGCTGCAGAATCTTGTCACTTTCCGCAGCTGCTGCAACTTTCCGCAGCCATTTTGTTAAAGTCTATATTGCAGGTGTCTTCAGGAAAATCGAGCCACATGGGCAAGTTAGAAATGACATGGACATGGATCGTGTCCTATTGGCTCAGTCGAATTCACCTAAGAAGGCTGTGGTCAAAGGCGGCCAAGTGGTGGTCAACCGTAGAGTCCCACGGTGACAGAACTCTGTTTCTCATCACGTGAAGATTTGTGTGGCTGTTTCTAAAATACGGGAGACACATCAACACTTGTAAACGGCTCCATAAGCCAAATCCAACAGCCACTCTCCATAGATTTAATCCTCACAGCAGCCATACTGCTAGATCTCTGGACGTGGTGGTTCACGTGTCTTCTATCAGCGCAGACTTTAGGGAATTAGTTATGTCACTCTTTGATTATAAATAATGCGTTCTCATACGCATAATAGTTAGCTCTGTATTGTAATTGCATTGCCATTGTGCTGTAATATCATTTCTCTGTTATGACTGCATTTTAATATATGAGAAGACTCTGTTCATAAGCGTAATTCTTATTTGAAGGCTGTTGCCCGAGGTTTGTGCAGAGGGCCCCTGCACACACTGAGGTTTTGTGTATTACTGTATAGTTTCATGCTTCATTTCTTTAATTTCATTGTGCCATAGTCATTCACGTGTATATACATTACATCTTTCATGGTATTTACGTTTCATCTTTGTCCATAATCTTTCATGCTTTACATTTTACTTATGTCCATAATCTTTTATGTTTTATGTTGTTGTTAACTGATCAATGTTTTTGTTCCAGATTACAATAGGAATCCCGGGCATTTGCACATCATTTTATAATGACTAATGACATGGAATCAATATTATCCTTCTGCTGATTTCTTTTTCTTAGTTTTCGTTTAATTCCAGCACTGTTTTGTTTATTTCAGTCTTGTACATTTTCTTTAGTAGTTAGATTAGATATTAAATTTCTCATGTCATTTTCAGTTACCTCCGAAAGCCATAGCGAGACTAATGGTGAGGGATTGAAGTATGAGTGTGTAGTTTGATATTAGTTTACTTTTCTGCAAGTTAGATATTAAATTGTTCATGTCATTTTCAATTACCTCCGAAAGCCATAGCGAGACTAATGGTGAGGGATTGAAGTATGAGTGTATAGTTTGATATTAGTTTACTTTTCTGCAAGATAGATGTTAAATTTCTCATGTCATTATCAGTTACCACCGAAAGCCATAGTGACACTAATGGTGAGGGATTGAAGTATGAGTGTGTAATTTGATATTAGTTTATTTTTCTGCAAAATTAGATATCAAATTGCTCAAGTTGTTTATGATTACCTCCGAAAGCCATAGCGAGACTAATGGTGAGGGGTCAGAATATGAGTTGATGTAATTTGATTTTAGTTTTACTTTACTTGCAATATTTTCTTTGAGTACATTTTCTTTTGTGTTTAGACAGCAGCAAGGGTAATGGTTTTCATGATCAATAGTTCACTGTTTGTTTAACTAGAATAGTGGCACATTTTCATTTCCTTTTAATTTTGTCATTGTATGTTTCAAAATCCTTTTGAAGTTTGAAGTTTGGTAAATCATTATAAAGGACATAATTTCCTTGAACAATCATAACCATACTTGTCTTTTAAAATTTCCATCTCACATTAGGAAACCAACCAAGATAAATAAAAATCCAAAAACGACAAAAAGTAAGAGATAGGTTATCTTGCACATATAGTGCGCCACACTTCGTCAGCTTACGAATTCCGGATTGACAAATTAATGTAGCAATTTAGGACACACTAAATTGACCAAACATTTTTGCGCCGTTGCCGGGGAAGTGTAACTAGGTAGCCAATTTCTTTAAAAAAAAAACAATAAAAAGAAGGGAAAACTTGATAACTTCTTGAAGTATGCTCTCCTCTTGCACCTAGCATGATTTGGAGGATCAGAAAAGAGAGTTATTGGTTCAATAATTTCTTAAGTATGCTCTCTTCTTGCACCTAGTGTGACCTGGAAGATCAGAAAGAGAATTATTAGCCCAACTTTAAAAATAAAAATAAAAAAATGACATGCATAGAGCAAGAGATTCTAGGGGAAGGTTTATAGCTAGAGCCAAGAGTTCGATATTCACAACTCCATCTTCTTCAAGGCATAGACAAGATTCACCACCATCTATCCCTAGCCTTAAGATTCCTAGAATTCAAGGAGCAGCTGAACTAGAAGATTCACCTATACCATCTACCAAATCTCATTTAGAAGAAAGGGAAGAAACTCCCACTCATCCTCCCTTGATAGAAGAACCAGAGGACTCTGAGGACTCTGAAGAAACTATCATGGCAGAGGAAATAGTAGATAAATTTGGAGGTAGAGGTAGAGGAGGAGAAAATGATGGAGGTAACAATGGTGGAGGTGGAGGTAATAATAGGGAAAGAGACAACTCGTTTGGATTCCCTATAGTTGATGTGGAAACTCATACAACGATGAAAAAAATCTCACCATCTGTCCTCCCCAAATTTTATGGATTCCGAAGTGAGGATCCTAAAACATTTCTGTTTGAGTTTGAAGTCGTGTGCCGAACCTATGACTATATGGAAGACTCTCAAAAACTCAAATTGTTTCCTTCAACATTGAAGGGAGCTGCTTTGAAATGGTTCATGGGATTAATCACCCAATCTATTAGGACTTGGAATGATATGAAACAAACATTTTTGGATAGATACTTGGACTATTGCATGCCCACCAATCACAAGGATGAGGTATTCAAAATGATGCAAAAGAAGATGAAAATTTGGAGGATTTACTTGAAAGATTTCAATACAACTTAAAAAGAGCAAAGATGAACAACTTAGATCAGGAAACATTGAAAGCCCTTCTATTAAAAGCCATTAGAGATGAATGGATAGATATTTTAAACATGATGGGGAAAGGAGACATTTCTCAACTTCCACTTCGTGAAATAACGGAACTATGTGTCCAACTCTCAAGAGGAAAATCTAAAACAGGAAAAGGGCCTGGGGATCCGTCTCTTATCAGGGCTAACAAATCTGCAACTAGATCAGTAAGTAGGGCAGAGATCGGCAATATGCTTGATGAATTCAAAACCGATATCTTAGGGAGCCTTAGTGAACAACTAGACACCCTTAAGATCCAAAACAAGCAGAAAGTAGAAACAGATGCTCTAGCCATCTTTTGTCCGAAATGTAGAAAAAAACATGCTTTAAGGGAATGTCCCTTGGATGCAAAAGTTGTAGAAACATGCATGATTTGCTCAGAGAATCATGAGACCAAGGATTGTCCTTCAATTCCTGGACTCAAAGTTGTCTTTCAAGAAGACCCAAATTCAGTAGAATCTCTCTGTTTTGTTGCAAGAAGACCTTGGCAGGGACAACAAACTCAAGGGTTTAACAACCCTATGAATTTTCAAACCCCACCAAATTGGAATCCTTGGCAACAACCTTGGCCCCAACCTCAAAATTCATATCAATCATGGGCACAAGGTATGCAAAATCCTTATGGGAGATTTGCTCAATTTTATCAATATCCTCCATCTTTTCAAAATCAACAAGCTCCACAACTTCCAAACCCAAATCCACAACTTTCATTACCATTTCCACAACAAGCTCCACAACTTCCAAACCCAAATCCACAACTTACATTGCCAGTTTCACAACAACAACCTTCTCAACAAAATCCAAATTCTCAACTCATGCTTCCATTCCAACAAAAGACAAATCAACTTCCAGCTCAGCCATTGCCAAATCCTAACAATAAAAATCCTCAGAATACTTACATGATAGAAGGACAACAATTTCCTACCTATATGATTGTTCCTCTCAATGATGTACAACTCAGATCTGGTAGAGTTTTAGAAAAACATTCTATAGATATTCAAGAACAAGATACCTCTGAGGAGGACTCTCTTAAAGTCAATGAGGGTTCTGAGGAAGCATCTCTTCAAAATTCAAACATTCAAAAAGAAAAAGAAAAGTCAACCCCCACAACTCCTATAGTTGAGCAACCTGCATCTTCATCCACACCTCCTTTTCCTGAAAGATTACAAATTGATAAAGGGGTGGAAAAACAAATCTTGTTGCCTAACTATGATTTTCTAGATGAATTAAAAAATGTTTGTATCAAGATTCCCTTGCTACAAGCCATTCGAGAGATTCCTATTCTAGCAAAAACAATAAAGGAATTGAGTTTCAAAAGACCAGGAAGGAAACTAAAAGACACAAGAAGAATCCACCTGGTAGGAAAGATTGTAGATATTATGATGGGAAAAATTACCATGCAAAAGTATGTAGATCCAGGAAGTCCAATTGTCAAGACACATATAAATGGGATAGAAATTCCAAACACATTGATTGACTTAGGGGTTGCTATCAACATTATGAGTAGACAGACTATGGACCAGCTAAAACTTCCTAACCTTGTTTTTACACCTACTTTACTGCAACTTGCAGATCGATCAATTATTAAACCAGATGGTGTATTAGAAGATATTTCAGTCTCCTTAGATTCTTGGGAATATCCAGTAGATTTTATGATTTTGACTCCCAAGAGTAATCTAGGAGGGCACCCACTTATTTTAGAAAGACCTTGGCTAGCCACAGCTGATGCTTTTATTAGTTGTAGATCTGGGGACATGTACATTTCTAATGGTAATTCGACAAAGAAATTCAATTTGTATCCTCCAGCAAGAGCAATCACAGAAGTAGGAGACAATGAATGGGTTGATGATGAGGATATTATACAACCTATCTTTACCATTTCTGAAATCAGTGAGGATAGTCAAATTCTGAACACATTAGAAAATTTTGAGACATCTTCAGAATATGACCCCACACAATTTCAGTTGGAATCCGACATAGAATATTTATCATCAAGACAAATGTCTCTTTACTCTATGGAAGAGTTTGGTAGTTCTACTATTGAGATTTTTCCAGGAAAAACATTGAATATCAACAAACATTTGGAAAAGTCACAACAAGAAGAACTAATCAAAATCTTGCAAAAACATTCTATTGCATTTGCATGGGAGTATACTGACATGAAAGGTATTGATCCTAAGACCTGCATTCATCACATCTATACTGAAGAAAACAGTAGACCAATCAGACAACCTCAAAGAAGGATGAATCCAAATCTTAGGGAGATAGTGAAAGAAGAGCTCCAAAAATTACTCAATGTAAACTTCATTTATCCAATTTCAGATAGCCGATGGGTTTCTCCTTTGGTTATAGTCCCTAAAAAGAATGGTAAATGGAGGGTATGCATTGATTACAGGGAATTGAACAAAGCAAATTTGAAGGATCACTTTCCTTTGCCTTTTATCGATCAAGTATTAGATACATTAGCAGGTAAAAAGTACTTTTCATTCTTGGATGGTTTTAGTGGCTATAATCAAATTCAGGTAGCACCTGAAGATCAAGATAAGACCACATTTACTTGTCCATGGGGAACTTTTGCCTATCGAGTACTTCCTTTTGGGTTATGTAATGCACCTGCAACATTCCAAAGAGTAGTACTAGGAATTTTTTTCTGATCTAATCCATGATTGTGTAGAGGTTTATATGGATGATTTTACAGTTTATGGTAATTCATTTGAAGAGGCATTAGAAAATTTGGAAAAAGTTCTCATAAGATGTAAAGAAACAAACCTTTCATTAAGCCATGAAAAATGCTTTATGATGTTTACCGAAGGGATTGTTTTAGGACATCATATTTCAGGAGATGGGATTAAGGTTGATAGATCAAAAGTTGAAGTCATCTCCAAGTTGCCTATTCCAAATTGTCAAAGAGATGTTAGAAGTTTTCTAGGATTTACTGGTTACTATAGAAGATTTATAGAAAACTTCACCAAAATAGCATCTCCACTCTTCAAACTGCTTACAAAAGATTGCGAATTCAAATGGGATCCTGATTGTCAATTAGCCTTTGAAACTTTGAAAACAAGAATATCTGAAGCACCTATCTTGAGGGGACCAAATTGGAAACTCCCTTTCCATATTTCTATAGATGCTTCAAATACAGCTCTGGGAGATGTGTTGGGTCAAAAAGATTTAGTCCCTTATGCCATTTATTATACCAGTAAAAATTTAACTCCCACTGAGCTGAACTATACTGTAACTAAAAAAGAGTTTTTAGTTGTTGTTCATGCAATCAATAAGTTTAGACATTACATAATAGGCTATGAAACTTTTATTCATACTGATCATTCTGCGATTAGATATCTAATGAACAAACCTGTTACTAATGGAAGAGTGACAAGATGGCTCTTACTTTTGCAGGAATTCAATATTACTGTGTTGGATAGACCAGGGAAACAAAATACAGTAGTTGATTTCTTGTCTAGAATTCAGAATACTAAAGAAGATTCTCTTGTAGAGGATAAGTTTCCTGATGAATATTTGTTTGCAGTAACTATTAAGACTCCTTGGTATGTAGATATTTCTAACTATTTGGTTACAGGGAAACTGCCTCCACATTTATTTCCAAGTGAAAAAAGAAAGATTATTCAGGAGAGTTCAAAATTTTCATGGATTTCTAATGAATTGTTTAAAACAGGGCCAAATCTTGTGATCAGAAGATGTGTCAGGGAAGATGAAATGCCTGATATCCTTAAGGCATGTCATGATGAACCATGCGGCGGAAACTTTGCAGACAAAAGGACAGCCTATAAAATCCTCTCTTTAGGATATTATTGGCCTTCCCTCTTCAAAGATGCAAAACAATATGTCAAAAGGTGTGACAGCTGCCAAAGAGTAGGGAAACCTACCCTTTCAAATGAAATGCCATTGCAAACACAGGTACTCATTGAACCCTTTGAAAAATGGGCTTTAGATTTCATTAGACCTATTAATCCACCATCTAAGCAAAAAAAGTATATATTGGTTTGTACTGATTATGTTACCAAATGGGTGGAAGCTAAAGCATTAGTATCTGCTACTGAAAATTCAGTTGTTCATTTTCTTTATGAGGATATTTTTACTCGCTTTGGTGTTCCAAGAGAAATTGTGACAGATCAGGGGAGCCAATTCACATCCAATTTGGTGGAGAAGTTGAAGGAAGAATACAAAATCAAGCACAGAAGATCTACTCCTTACCATCCACAAGAAAATGGTCAAGTGGAGTCCACAAACAAAGTTCTTGAAAGTATCATCACCAAAATTGTTCATCTACATAGAAGAGATTGGGCAGAAAGGCTTCCTGAAGCCTTGTGGGCCTACATAACTACATGGAGAAATACAACAGGACATTCTCCCTATGAACTTGTTTATGGGAAAGAAGTCATGCTCCCCATTGAGTTCCAAGTCAAGACCTTCAAGATAGCAGTTCAGTTGGGGATGGATTTATCAGAAGCTCAAAAGCATAGAATGGAGCAGTTGAATGAGCTAGATGAGATCAGAAAAGAGGCAATTCTAAGAACTGATCTAGTTCAATATCAAAGAGCTAAATGGCATGACAAATACATCAAAGAGAAGAAGTTTCAAGAAGGAGATTGGGCATTGCTATTTGACTCCAAATTTAAAGATTTTAAAGGAAAATTTCAGACTCATTGGCTTGGGCCATATGAGATTGACAAGATCTTTAGCAATGGAGCGGTAAGAATCAAGACCATTGATGAATCTTAAACTCCTCTTATTGTGAATGGCCACAGATTAAAGATCTATCATAAGCCACTTTCAAAAGAGGAATTTGTCAAAATTTTTCAAGATAATTCTGCAATAAGGCTGGTGAAGAAGAATCCTTCTTCTCCACCAGCCTAGCCTTTGTTCTTTTCAGTTTCAAAAAAAAATAAAAAATTGTATAAGCCTGAAAACCAATCACTGATTGGCAGTCTTATACAGAAAATGTAGGGTGAAAATCAGGAACACCTGACACCCTATATTTTCCAAAAAAAATCTCTCTTTCATTTCACAAGTTTTGTGACCACCCACTCCATTCCATTCCACTTCATTTCACTCCACTTCATTCCATTTCACTTCATTTCATCTATTTCATTTCATTTCATCAATAAAATTTTATTTCAGGACCGTTTTCATTCAGTCAGTTATCATCCATCTATTTCCATTCATCCAAATAATTGTTGTGTCAGTTTCCGCAGCTGACACCAGTTTCCGCAGCCAGAAGCAGTTTCTACAGCCACCACTCTGTTTTTCAAAAATTTACAGTCAGATGTTATTTCCACAATCATGAAATCAAATGCAGGTATGAAGACATATTATGAAGACATGGGGCATTCAAAGACATCAATGAGGAGCAACTGATTGAAGACCAATAAAAAATGGCAAGAATTCCAAGGTATGGGTAAAATTTATTTCAAATGGCATTCAAGCACATTTTTACATAGTTATAAACCATAGCTCCATTATATGCAATGATTGCGTTGATAACTCCGTAGCCATCCCACGATCTCTACACGATTCCCCCACAATCCTTGCATTCATTTCTAAACGGCCTCATAATCAAGCCTTTGGTCTTCATTAGTGTTCGGCTATACGTTGATACTCCACCTATAGTTAAGAAACGTAATTGATTTGACTACGGCTTCTTTCAGCCGCACAAAATTCGTAGCCATTGCATAAACGTGCTTGCATCTATTCTGCAGCCACCCGATTTTAAATATTGACGGATGCGTTTTACTTCTCCTATTGTTCTATTGATCTCACAGCTACATTTCCACCGTGCTCACGTAACCCTTCTCTGTTCCGCTTCACCCCATTTTTTTCTCTGTTACGCTACATTCCGTATATCCATTCTCTGATATCCGCCTACAGTCACTGGTCTCCTCCATAAATCGTGCTCATTTCCGCTCATTCAGCCGTCTTACCTCCGTTAAACCCTCCTCACGCAGAAAAGTTTTAAAGAGCAGAAAGAAGGATGGGTCAATTGTTGAGAACAGAACCAGAAGGACCTAAATTCATGGAAGGATACCTGCAAGTCAGAGATATATTGAAAAAGGAAAAGTGGCTTCGGTTTATTCAAAAGTTTAGAGGCCACCATAAAGAGGTGACAAAAGCTTTTGCAAGGTCTTTCAATGGTCTGGAAGTAGAAATTGGGGACCTTAAATTTACGGTGAATGAGGCATCCATAGCATCTGCTACAGAACTCCCTTAAGAAGGTGAACGCTGGTTCAAGAACAAAAGCATTAGTGATGAAGCCTGGAGAGTGATCCTACGTAACCCAGGTATGGATGTAACTATTTTTAAAAAGGGAATTCTTGTTCATGCTTTGAAAGAATATTGGGCCACTTTACTGTTGGTTATTAAAAAATTTATCACCTGTGAGGGCCATTTTGGGTCAATGTACATGTATCATACCGGACTGTTGATGAATTTCCTAGACAATCAGGCCCTCAATCTGCCATACTTTTTATTAAACAGTTTGAAGAAGATGTCTGTGACCGTCCAAAAACATCTGGGGGATGTAGAACCACATTTGTATCACCATGGTCTTGTGAAAATTTTGATTGAAAAACAGTTAAAAGAGAAAAAGGACACCTGGGAACAATTTTTGATTAGAAATTTCTTTGAGGAACCCCAAGAAATTCCTGAAGGCAGCACATCAAGGAGTAGGAGAAAGAGAACAAATGATGAAACTCAAAGCACTCCTACTACTACAATTTAAAGAACTAGTAGAGAAGAGAGACTGTCAAAAAGGAGGAAGGAAGAAACCAAGGGTAAAAAGCCAATAAAATCAAAAGAGAGAAAAAGCATTGAGGCTATGCATCAAACTCCTTCTTCAGAAGAAGATCATCAAGTGTTATCTGAGAGACTATTTCACCTTCAAGAACAGTCATCTATGGCCAAAAAGAGAGGGAAAGGAAAACAAAAGCAAAAAGATAGTAGTCCACAGCATATAAGAAGAAGTTCCAGGCTTAAAGGGAAGTTGAGGAAAACACAAACAAAAGGACCCCATTTTATTGATTTGGGAGAAGAAACATCTAAACAAACTCCAGCTGGCCATAGTCCATCTTATTCTCAGTCAGACATTGAACATAGTCTATCTCATTCTCAGCCAGACGTTGAACATAGTCCACTGCATTCTCAGCCAAATATTGACATGAGTCCTTTTCAGCCAGATTTTGAAGCCAATTCTCCTCCACGGCATTTTGAAGACAGCCCAATGAAAACGACACCTGAGATAGACCAAAAGCAGCAAGAAGTATATGATTATATAGAATCTTTAGAAAGAGCAGCCACGGGTCCCAGCACTTCATCCACTCAGCCTCACACAGCACAAGAAGATCTCGTCCAATCATTGAAACAAGAAGTCTTTGAGTTGGAGGTTTTAAATAGACACATTAAAAATGAAAATGAGGCATTAAAGGAACAAAGCAAATTGGAAAAGATCCTTCATGACAATACCATGCTACATCTGGGACTGTGGCAGAAAAAGAACAGGAAATTGAAGAAGAAATGCCAGAAGTTAAGTAGAGCACTGGTTAATATCAAATTCAGATGCTTGATGAAGAAGCCCAGGATGTTAGCAGCACCAAGGAAGAGGAGGAGAGGACTGGATGTACTGGCTGAAGTGTCAAGGCATATGAATTGAAGAAGGATTATCAAATTTTGGTTGCATGAGGACATGCAACACCTTCAAAGTGGGGGTATGTTGAGTCTCAAATCTGCATCTTTCCTATACACTTTTCTAAATATTTTTCATTCACCTAGACCTTCTAAGTCATCAATATCATTGCATATTAATTGTAAAAGAGCATTTAAAATGGTTTTTAACTATGTTTTGTGTCTGCAGTTTGAATTAGATTTTTGCTCATTAAGCTGCGGAATCTTGTCACTTTCCGCAGCTGCTGCAACTTTCCGCAGCCATTTTTTTAAAGTCTATATTGCAGGTGTCTTCAGGCAAATTGAGCCACATGGGCAAGTTAGAAATGACATGGACATGGATCGTGTCCTATTGGCTCAGTCGAATTCACCTAAGAAGGTTGTGGTCAAAGGCGGCCAAGTGGTGGTCAACCGTAGAGTCCCACGGTGACAGAACTCTGTTTCTCATCACGTGAAGATTTGTGTGGCCGTTTCTAAAATACGGGAGACACATCAACACCTGTAAATGGCTTCATAAGCCAAATCCAACAGCCACTCTCCATAGATTTAATCCTCACGGCGGCCATACTGCTAGATCTCTGGACGTGGTGGTTCACGTGTCTTCTATCAGCTCAGACTTTAGGGAATTAGTTATGTCACTCTTTGATTATAAATAATGCGTTCTCATACGCATAATAGTTAGCTCTGTAATGTAATTGCGTTGCCATTGTGTTGTAATATCATTTCTCTGTTATGACTGCATTTTAATATATGAGAAGACTCTGTTCATAAGCGTAATTCGTATTTGAAGGATGTTGCCCGAGGTTTGTGCAGAGGGCCCCTGCACACGCTGAGGTTTTGTGTATTACTGTATAGTTTCATGCTTCATTTCTTTAAGGTCATTGTGCCATAGTCATTCACGTGTATATACATTACATCTTTCATGGTATTTACGTTTCATCTTTGTCCATAATCTTTCATGCTTTACATTTTACTTCTGTCCATAATCTTTTATGTTTTATGTTGTTGTTAACTGATCAGTGTTTTTGTTCCAGATTACAATAGGCAGCCCGGGCATTTGCACATCATTTTATAATTACTAATGACATGGAATCAATATTGTCCTTCTGCTGATTTCTTTTTCTTAGTTTTCGTTTAATTCCAGCACTGTTTTGTTTATTTCAGTCTTGTACATTTGCTTTAGTAGTTAGATTAGATATTAAATTGCTCATGTCATTTTCAGTTACCTCCGAAAGCCATAGCGAGACTAATGGTGAGGGATTGAAGTATGAGTGTGTAGTTTGATATTAGTTTACTTTTCTGCAAGTTAGATATTAAATTGTTCGTGTCATTTTCAGTTACCTCCGAAAGCCATAGCGAGACTAATGGTGAGGGATTGAAGTATGAGTGTGTAGTTTGATATTAGTTTACTTTTCTGCAAGTTAGATATTAAACTGTTCATGTCATTTTCAGTTACCTCCGAAAGCCATAGCAAGACTAATGGTGAGGGATTGAAGTATGAGTGTATAGTTTGATATTAGTTTATTTTTCTGCAAATTAGATATCAGATTGCTCAAGTTGTTTATGATTACCTCCGAAAGCCATAGTGAGACTAATGGTGAGGGGTCAGAATATGAGTTGATGTAATTTGATTTTAGTTTTACTTTACTTGCAATCTTTTCTTTGAGTACAGTTTCTTTTGTGTTTAGACAGCAGCAAGGGTAATGATTTTCATGATCAATAGTTCACTGTTTGTTTAACTAGAATAGTGGCACATTTTCATTTCCTTTTAATTTTGTCATTGTATGTTTCAAAATCCTTTTGAAGTTTGAAGTTTGGTAAATCATTATAAAGCACATCATTGCCTTGAACAATCATAACCATACTTGTCTTTTAAAATTTCCATCTCACATTAGGAAACCAACCAAGATAAATAAAAATTCAAAAATGACAAAAAGTAAGAGATAGGTTATCTTGCACATATAGTGCGCCACACTTCGTCAGCTTACGAATCCCGGATTGAAAAATTAATGTAGCAATTTAGGACACACTAAATTGACCAAACAGCTGTAAAGGAAATGGATACTACAATAAGTGGCAGTTCTGGTGGTAATAAACGCAAAGTGCATTCCGTTAAGTTGCAGATTAAGCCTCCGGAGGCAGTAGAAGATGAGAATATTATGGATACCACTTGGGGTGGTGGTCCAGATGAAAGAGGTTTTCCCGTGTACCCAGTTGCAAGCTCCTCAGTGTCAGTCCATGCTGCACAAGAAGAAAGTCTGTATACACTTGGAGTACAGAGAGTTCATGCGCCTGGACTAGCGAGCTAATCTCTAGCACAGAATTTGAAACTGTAGCACAGAATTTGAAAATTCTTGGGGAAATTGTGTTTCTGTCATCTAAAACTTTAGATTCATAAAGAAAACATAGATTTTAACTGCCAGGCAATTTCCAATTGTATATGTGAAAAGCATACGCTTAAAAGATCGTGGAAGGTGGAGTCAGTAATTTGCAAAACCAAGACTGTGTTGAGACTCTGCGCGGTGCATAGGAGAGGGGCGCGACGCAGAAGATTGACGCGGCGCACTGGGCGCTCCTCCGCAGTGTAGAAATACACTGGCGCGGTGCACTCACCTATGTAAAATGCAACGGAACTTAGAAAACAGGATCAACGGTTCGGTACTTTCAGATTTACTTCATCTGCTTGAAAGCCGCAAAGCTTTTGTAAATGTTAATCTGCGACATCATTTTTTCTGTGTTTTGCAGATCCTTGCAGGCCGATCTGCAACTCTTTTTGGTGTTCCAAAGCCAAATATGCTTGTCATCTCAGAAAAAGCCATGGATGTTGAAATGCTCGAGGAACAGAAGGGAAAGTCGGGTTCAATGAATATACGGTTTTCAAAATGTCAGGAAGCTAATGTTGACCAAGTTCATGTGAGTTCTGAGGTATTAAATTCTTTGGAGGCTGTAAAGGAAATGGATACTACAATAAGTGGCAGTTCTGGTGGTAATAAACGCAAAGTGCATTCTGTTAAGTTGCGGATTAAGCCTCCGGAGGCAGTAGAAGATGAGAAGATTATGGATACCACTTGGGGTGGTGGTCCAGATGAAAGAGGTTTTCCCGTGTACCCAGTTGCAAGCTCCTCAGTGTCATTCCATGCTGCACAAGAAGAAAGTCCATATACACTTGGAGTACAGAGAGTTCATGCGCCTGGACTAGCGAGCTAATGGCAGAAAAAGAATGACAGCTTTGGCCATTCATCAGTTGGACTTGAGTGCTACAGTCCACACAACTATGTTGATGTCATGAAGGATGCTCTTGTTCATAATACTGGTGGTTTCTACAGGTTATCTATGATGATGTGACAATACCGTTACCATTTAATTGTGAAATCTTGAAATGGGCCAATGAAACTCGAAAAATCATGTCCTTGGCAAAGTTTCCTCCTTCTGTGAAATTTTATAATATCTATGGGACTTCCAATGAGACACCATATAGTGCATGCTATGGAAACAAGGAAATACCTATATCTGACATGGAGGAAGTGTCGCATTCGACTTGTGTAGAAGGTGATGGAACTGAGCCCTTGAAATCGGCTATGGCAAATGGGTTTGAGGCAGAGGAAAGGATAGGTGTGCCTGGAGATCACCGGGGATTGGTCTGTGAGGAGCATATTTTTCTTATACTTAAAACGTGGTCAAACCACCAAGGACAAATTTGGAAAGGTTGTACCTGTTGAAGAGAAATAAGATGCAGAGAAATTGGATTCGATGGCCCATTTTTGGCTTTAGTCACGATTCAAGGAGATTCACGCTACAATTTGCGCCTTATCATTGGTCATCAAAAATGTTCAGCTGGAATAATATAACGCTGCTTCAGAACAGATGATTGGCTCTTTGTTTTTATTTGTTAAACAACGCCCTATTTTTATCAGTTTTTTATTATACCTTTGAAGGTATTTATTGTATTGAAAATCTTTTGTAAAAGGGATTTCTGGCGTGTGGGAGAAAAAATACAGAGCTTCACTGTACAGTTTTTTACTGAGAATGAATGAAAGGATGTGGCTCTGTTTCATGAGATCCCTGTGGTAACAACTTAGCATGTGTTTCTTCTTTTGTTTTCATATGTATCCTGTTATGTTTCCCAGTTCATTAATAATCATTTCTAAATGAATGCTTTTAAGTAGAAGGGCAGAATCCAGTTTACTACTCTGCCCTGGAGAAGCGTTCATTTTCTGTGCATCTTCTTCTGTTTGATAAGGATTCATCTACTATGCCCTTGTCAACCTCTCAGCAGTCTTTCCATTTCATATAATTTCAATTTGGATGCTTAAGCTCTTGCCTATCTTGCCTCATGAGATAATCTGCGTCTTTCATTTAATTTCCTTGCTCATGCTGTCCTTTGTCCCCATACTGCCCAGAAAACCCAGTCATTTATCAAAATACCCCTTTTCATATCTATTTACTAGCCTAAAATCAGTTCCCATTTTGAGTCATCTTGGACCCTATTTCTCATTTTATCGAGATTGACTGGAGAGAGCCCTCTCCTGTCCTCGTAGGGCTAGCTATGAGGCTGAGCTTGGTTTGATGTGGCCCTGAACCTCGCCTTCCTTCAGCCTGAGGCAGATTCCAGCGCTAACAACGCCTATGTATATGTATATGCATGTAAATAACGCAACAAGATATGTTATAAATCTCTAATGAGTGGCATGGGTGTCATGATGTTATGTTGTCATGTTGGTTTTCTTTTCAACAGGATGTTCATTGTAAATACTGCAAAAAGCTAAGTTATAAAGCTCCATGGGAAGTAATTTTTTCTTTTTAGTGGTCTAGCTGGTTGTAGGTTTCATTGAACAATGTGGATAGTGTTCCCCCAAGAACTACAAGAAAAAAACACATTGATGAGGGTCATGCTTGTGACGGACCTTTAAGGTCCATCACCAATGTCACATATGGTGACAGTCCTTAAAAAACCGTCACTATAAGTGTATATAGTGATGGTCCTTTATGGTACGTCACCAAAGAAATTTTCAATGACACTTTTGGTGAGGGTCGTTAAAGGCCCATCACTAATTCTCTCTTTGGTGACACTTCTAGTGACGAAATTTTAATGACCCTCACCAATGCTATGTCATCGTTGATCATTCCAATGAGTTTTTTATGACACTATGTGCCTATTAATATATTTTTTGTCAAAAGATAATGATTTAATACCATTATTGTGGAGTATTTTTTATAATATGTCCAAGGCCATAGTGGTTAGGTTCAGTCAATTTTTTAAGAAGTAATTAGTGTGTATCATTTCCCTCAAGTAATGACTAGTCAAATAGAGATTTCCTATGAGTCAACACATGATTCATATCTATTAAGTTTATTATCTAGAAAATTACCTTCAGATAAAGTTCCACTATTGTGTGTAGGAAATATATTATTTAATACATAATCAAGCTCTGACAATTATATTAATGAGAAAGACCTAACACTCCTCAACAATCTGGGTACACCTTAAATTAATGCTTTGCCACACACTAACATTACTTATCACCCCACATGTCTTGGAACATATTTGTACCTAGAAAATATTGCGATGACACTGACGCCCAAGCACATGGTGGCATGCGCTAGCACAACATGGAACTCTCCTAGCATGTGTTGGCATGCTGCATATAGTCCCTAGCATGCCCTGGAACACTTTGGTTGAATTCATTGACATACATTAGCACTTGGCACACAATGCCACTTGGAATGTATTGCGACCTATTATTAGTGTGCCTAGCATGCCCCTTTTCAAAAAGATAAAGTCCTTAATTATTAACCCTCTTATTGGTTCTTCCTTTTGTTGCCTTGACACATATTGACATACCCTGGCACCCTGCACCACATCCTTAGCACCTAGCATGTATTGGCATATCTTGGCACTATTAATTGGCACATGATATAATTAGCACACCCTGGAACTCCCAAGCACACTTTGGGAATTCTTGAAATGCCTTGATATTCCCTAGCATGCCTTACCAATGCTTAGCATACCTTGTCACTCCCTCCTTGGCATGACAACTAACACTCATTAACACTAGTCTCCGGCATACGTTCCTCATATTCATTAACTTCCATGAATTTTTACCTAGTGCTCCCTTAATGTTTTTTCCTAGTACTCCTTAACACTCATCAACATGCATTATCACTCTCTAGCACACCTTAGCACTCTTCAACATTCCCTTCCACTTCATCACATGCATAACACTAGTCCCTGACACATATTGGCACTTGGCACGTGTTGGCACTTGGAAAGTCTTAGCATGTATGGAATACATTGAGATGCCTTGGTATGATTTAGCATGGTTTAATATTAAATTTATTTGTGATGATCAATTGTTGGAAAGTAGATGAGAAGCAACAAAGGAATACTTGGCACTTAGAATGCACTAAGACTTTCCACTTGGAACCTATTTCCGCCTAGTGTTAGTGTGCCTAGCATGCCCCTCTTGGAAAAGGTAAATTGATGACTTATTAACCCTCTTATGTGTTCATTTCCTTGTAGTTTAACTTTTTTCTCTCTTTTGTTGTCTTGAAAGTCCCTGACACGCATTGACACACCCTTGCACATCTTGGTATGCCTTATCACTTGGCACATCTTAGCATGTTTGACATGTATTCCCACTATCTGGCACATCAAGGGGGTGAAGAGAGATGTAGTTCTAAAGTAGGTCAAGTATGAGGGCCGAGTAAGGGTTGCTAAAGGGAGGTCATGATCATCCTCCAAGAGCAAGATCATCATGTGAGGGTTCAAAAGAATGTTGCATACCTTAATGGTTAGTTTGCGCTAGGAAGTAGGATGGCATATTGTTAGTTCTCTTCTGGCAGATCAAGCTTAAGAGAGGTTTCTCATGAGAATCTGGGCATGTGATTTCAATGGCGTCTTTGTGTGAAGGCCACATCAAATTCTGAAATGTTGAAATTTGCAACAAGATACAGTGAGATTGGAAACCATAAAGGAAAAAAAAATGCACCCACACTGGTGAGGAATTTTGATGCACTAGGAGTGAGGAATGTGGGGCGTCTAATTTATTTTTCCCTTAAATAAATTGGACAATAAATTGTAATTTCATCTCATAACAACTTGTGTCAGTTAATTAAGTCATGATGACCGAGATAGCTCAAGAAATTAGAGTTGAGGGTCTAAGATGAGGCATCTAGAGGGATTCTAATATTTTTGCAGTCCAGTTGAAGTTGATGCATTAGTGGGGTGCAAGTGTAATTAACTCAATTAAATGAGTTAAAATCAGTTAACTAGTTCTAACTGAGTGATGAGCTAGTGAGAGGTCCAGCGAATTAAATAGATTTAATTCACAATGAGTGATCAATGAAATAATTGATAATTCACTATTAATAGTTGCATGCATGTCAGTTTCGAGGAATACCCAGTTGAGACAGAGGTTAAAGGGAACATAACTATTAGTTTTATTCAAAGAAAATTTCCCATGTGAAATTATAAAGTCATTTGGATGCCATGATGGATTGTGCAATCAAGGAAGACTAATTTTCCTAATTAATAACAAGTTAATTCCCTAGGAATTGCATGAGCAAGACAGGCTGAAGTAAGGATGAGAATTGCCTAAGTACTAGACCTAGTTTGCCTAGATTAACGGGAGCCAGTTAACAAAGTTCTGGAGAATCTCATGAGAGATTAAGCATTGTATTGTTTCACGATTCCTTAACTTAATACACAATAGAGATAGAGGGGTTTTGAGCAGTTTCTTTCCCCAAATACATCATGTTGTTGTGCGATTGATAATTTATTTCTCTTACTTATATGTGATTGTACAATCGTGTTTTGTTTCCGCAAATTGTAGGAAAGATTCAGTATCTTGTTTTAGTAGATTACAAGATTAGATTGAATCTCGTTGGTTAGATTTTCTACATGCTATCAAAGCAAGAATTTTTTGGGTGATGATTTTGTAGAGAATATTTGAAGATTTTGGTGTAAAATTTTCAAAAACAAATAGAATATTTGGATTCCTTGCTAAAATCTACCCAAATGGAAAAAAAAATCGGTCGAATCGGAGCTCAGATGAGGGAGATATCATCGATTTAAAATCAACTCTTTTTTAGAAACATTTTGTAACATTGGGACAATTACATTGTGCGCGAGTCAAGAACCTATATGCACTTGAGGTACCAGAAGCATGCAAAGCTTTGAGGAGAAAGGTAGAAGTTAGAGACTTGGTGGTTTAGAGGGAGCATAAATTACCTCTCAACATGCATCCTCATGAGAAGTAGTCTCAAAAGGTTGTGGAGTAGCTACCACAATTGAGAAGCAGAGAGGAGACCGAGTGTAAGTGTCCACTCAAGAAAAGACCTCCATGAGGGGGGAATTTTGAGCTAGATGGGAAGAGGGAGAAGCCATACCTCGAGGTGTAAGGTGGGTGATGTGTAGACATAATCCCAAGATAAGAAATTTGGGCAAGGTCCATTGATATGGCATGTCTCATGGATCGAACCTGGCTACGAGGATCCCACAGTACAACAGTGGTAGGAAGGATCCGTTAGATTGATGTAGTCAGATGTCAGCAAGACAGAAATCAGAGTGACAGATGTCAAATACTGGAGCACAAATCAGAGTTAGAAACAGTTCAAAGGGCATAGATGCAGATGTGAGCAGCAATGCAGAGAATCTAGTACTAGACAGGTGCAGTAGCTAGTAGCAGTCAGAAGACTCTGATGACAGATGCATTATACTGATTCAGTTGTTCGGAGGGTATTTAGTTTCAGGATTTGCAGGTGCAAACAACACTAGAGAAGTGTAGCATGCAGAACATTCCAAAGGTACCGGATGGGGATAGATTGAACTCCTTTCTTGTTGAGAGGGAGTGTTGAAATTTGCAACAAGAAACAGTGAAATTGTCAACTAGAAAGGACAAAAAAATATGCACCCGCACTAGTGAGGAATTTTGATGTACCAAGAGTGAGGAATGTGAGGAGTCTAATTTATTTTTCCCTTAAATAAATTGGACAATAAATTGTAATTTCGTTTCATAACAACTTGTGTCAGTTAACTAAGTCATGATGATTGAGTTAGCTCAAGAAATTAGATTTAAGGTGATCGAGGTGGATATTGGTGGCCACCCGCATATTCCACTTGGGCCCTCGCCATTGTCTCTTTCATTTTTTCAGTTTCCTTAATTGTAGCACAATTTACTATTTTTGTCATTTCTTTGGGTCTTGAACTTCTGGAGCCTTTTTGAGGCCCCAAGACGTTTTTTGGGCACAAAAGGTTTGGAAATTTCATAGAAATCACATTAGTAGTTGTAGTCCTCGGAGAGATTTTTCTAACGAGGTATCATGTGTGTCAAACGAAGATCATATGACCAAGTTACGACCCCAGGAAGTTGGTTTCCCAACTAACCCCAACGGGGCCCATAAAATCTTGGTGTTACATCTCCTCAGGTTATGGTTTTGGTTGTTTAGGGTTTTATCTTATTTTAAATAATAAAAAGACCCTTGATCCTTATTGTAACACAGTTCAGAGGAACATAGCTATTAGTTGTATTTATAGAAAATTTCCCATGTGCAATTATAAAGTCATTGGGATGCCATGATGGATTGCACAATCAAGGAAGGTTGATTTTCCTAATTAATATGGGGATAATTCCGTAGGAATTGCGTGAGCAAGGCAGGCTAAAGGAAGGTTGAGAATTGGCTAAGTACTAGACCGATTTTGCCTAGATCAGCAGGAGACAACTGGCAGAGTGCTGGAGAATCTCAAGAGAGATTAAGCATTGTATTGTTTCATGATTCCTTGATTTAATACAAAATAGAGATAGAGGGTTTTGAGCACTTGCTTCCCCAGATACATCTTGTGTTGTGCGATTGATAACTTGTTTCTCTTACTTATATGTGATTATGCGATCATGTTTTGTTTCCACAAATTGTAGGAAGGATTTAGTATCTTGTTTTAGTACATTACAAGATCAGATTGAATCCCATGAAATAGAAGAGAGGGTTGATACCATTTTTCCTTGTGGTGGTTAGTAGGCCGCAAGTTCTGTGATAAAGACCAACATAAATGGAGGAGGGCTTGCACTATAATTTAGAGCCATAACAGAAGTCGATGTAGGCGTAATATTGACTGAGTTAACCCTAGTTTGAGGGTCGACATTGAGATCTGAAGTTCATGTCAAGATTCAGTCAAAGAAATGCCCAGAATCTATGGATCCATATGAGCTAGGTCGAGTCTCTTATGGAGGCAAGAGTCATGTTTTTTCTATGTGTGGATAGGGTTTGTTCTACAACAATTAGAAGTACATAAGTATAATGCCCTAGTTAGGACAGTTTTCTAGCATGTTTAGTTCATAAGCCTGTATGCCCTTAAGACTGTGACAAATTTGCGTAGAAGAAGACGAGTTGTGACCCTTATAGCGAGGTTTATTTCTAAAATAAAGACCACAAATCTGGAAGATGGTTTGCAGATTCAGTATGTGTGGAGACAACAGATCCAAAGGAGGGTGGAACCTGAGCAGAAGATTGAGCATGCAGAAGAAATGTGCCATATGAAGAATGGATTGACATGCAGAGGAGTTGATTTTGGTGGACTTTCCATAGAGTTTTAGACAAAGATCTGAAGAAACCTATAAAAAAGTAGTAAATGGACTGTTAGTGGCTGATTTGTGACCCTAGTTTAGTCATCTATAGATTGTTAGAAGTATGATAAGAGGAGTAGTTCATATTTGTTCATAGATTGGACAACAAAGATAAAATTGTCAATACACAAGAACAGAGATCTTGAGAGGACTCAAACCATTGTTAGGTGGCAGATTTGAAGAGCTCTAGATGAAGACAATATTGTGGGCCTTAGATCGGTAAAAAGAATTGACTGTGGTTGGACAAATTGATGGTAGTCCAAGTACAGTTGGAGGGTTGTTAGGTTAATATCAAAGAAGAGCCCCGACTCTTATTCTGGTGAAGGACAACAAAATTGGTAGAAGGGCAGGTATATAGGGCCTAAGGATGTGCAGACTTTGAAGGACTAAAGTTACAGTCAAGTGGGCCAACCAACTAGCCCTAGTTCACTATATTGTAGAGGATTGATTCAGTGAGAAGAAGGGCAACCTCCATAGCACTGTACTTTTCATCTTGGAGTTGTAGTATGGAAAAAGTGGGCATACCAAAGAGTTGTTCACAAATGGAATTGTGAACAACTTTTTACCACTCAAACTAGTAGTGGACCTAAAAGGGGTTCCTAAGAGGGCAACTGCTAGGACAAGGGAAACAATGGAGGCTTAGCCCATTGTCACCACAGCTAAGGCTCCTTTCTCTTCACGTAATTTCACCGATGGGTGGAGTCCCGGTAGTTTAGGAAGTCATTTGTATAGTATAGGTCAATGAATAGGTGGGAAGTTACCCTCGAAACCCTTTCCCTAAGATAAAATAAAGAGTGGGACTTTCTTTCCCTTTAAGCAAGGGAATTTATCTTCTAGGGAGAGAGGAGGGGGATTGAATGGTTGAGGGAGAAGAATAAGACTTATGAAGGAAGTTCTCAATCCCTAAAATCCTTTGGGAACTTGGATTCCCAAATGGTCCTTTATGAAAGGCCTTTGACACCAAATGGGACCACACGGGGCCAAGTGGACCCAACCCAGGTTCGGGGATGGAATTTAGCAACCAATGATGTTCCTATCCTGGACAAGGTGAGGGGAAAGGATCAGACAAGATTTTTTACTTCAATAGGTCAAATTGATCCTACTAGGTTCTATCCTTGGGAACACCTACGCAAAATTTGATCCTAGAGCTAGGGCTTGAGGTATCCAGAGATTCCATCATCAGAATTGGCCCAAGTTTTGAGGAGAGTGAGGGCACCCAGCAACGTAGATGCCTCTAGGATATAGAAGTTTTCCTCTAGCTAGATTCCTGGGAAATTGTTGCCCTAGGTGACCTAATGGGGCTAGACCTAGGGAATGTGAAAATTTCTTAATCTAAGAAACCCTACTGCAATATCTTGATTTACTTCTCCTACTTGAATTAAGTTACAAAGTAACTTATGAAATATTCAATAAATTAGCAAAGTAAATAGTAAATAAAACTAGCAACCTACACATACAGATCAAATACTGAATAACATGCTCATAGACATAGTGACACATGGATTTTCTGGACAAATGTCCCCGAAAAAAACCCAATGTGGGAAAACTGGTGTATCTAGCTCTGGAGGGTTTTCATTATTATGCAGAATCTAAGTACAACAATCATGGGCACCAAAACTGGTTCACCCAACAGAGAAATAAAAATGGCAGTAATATGTTGCTCTAAATCCCTCTACGTCATCCTGACTGGCCTGTGTCAGCCTATGTGCTGCTCAGTAATGGCCTGCGTCACACCTGAATGGCTTACACTGCCCCTGTGCTGCCCTGACTGGGCCTGCGTCAGCCCTGCGTGGCTCCTACTACCTCTGCACTGCCCCTGCTGGGCTCTGGCTGGCTGGAATGCTTAAGTAAAAAAATCATAGGTAAGAAAGAAGGCATTGGCCAAAGGTAATGCATAACAGTCAGAAAAATTGAAGAAATGAAATGAAAATAGATCGATGTCCACAAATAACTGAAATAGCTCAATGGGACTGGAGAGTAAAAGCTTTGACAACAACAATAAGTTCTTATAGCATCAGCTAAGAGAACAAAGGAGACTAGTTCATGAGGTTAAAATGTTGTATAATTATTGGCACAGGAAAACTATAGAATTGTTAGAGTAAATTTCTGCAGGTACCATTAGTTGGTGATCATCGATAATAATTTCATTTCATCAAATACCCTGATGAATGGGCCTTACAAGCTATTTGCGTAGACAAACCCCACAGAAGCTGTGTGATGGAAAAATATTCACACTATATTGAAGAAAACACCTACCAAATAAGGATGACATTTCAAATGGGGCACGAAACAATAGAGAGATAGACATCGAAAAAGTTAAAATGCTAGGGCAATAGGAAAGCAACTAGGTAGCATGGTAGAAAGCACAACAAAGAAAATTATAAAAATGCAAAACCCTACAAATTAGCACCCATCCAAACATCACCACAATTTTTTCTTTAACTCTAAATCTCCAAATTCATCAAATTATATCCTGTATTCAAACCTGATCCTCTCTGTTAGCCATTTTGAAGATAAGGCTGAGAACTTACTACAGAACTATCACCTACATGTAGTGATCTTATTCTGTGACCAGAAAACCTACTTTTTCAAGGAAAGCCAATAAACTCAATACAATTTTCTATGGAAAAATAATGTAGAAGCCAACACACATGGCCTTGGAAATTTTAAAGTCTAATATTTGCCGTGATAAAGCTAGGAAAAATAACCTTTTCCCAATTGTAAATAGTTCCTGTGCTATAAATGTCATGAATTAAAAATACAAAGTAACAGGAAGTATGGAATTGGTTTGTTGACCTGTCATTTGAGTAAATACTAAATGCCCCAGCAATATTCTTATGGGGCTAAGCCAAATGTCCACGTAATTCTTATTGGCAACCACTACTCTTGATGCATTCACCCTTCAAAGGATTTATCATCACATGACTCCAATGGTTATTCTTGTTGAGCCTCTGCTCCCCTGAAATCTTCATGGGTATACAAAAACTATTAGATATTCTAATGTATATTAAGGATTCAGTGGAATATTTCAAGATCCAAAGATGGGCACAAGTTATACAAGGAAACAATCTCAAATCCTAGAAATGAAAAACAAGTAAAATGATAGTCAAAGGAATGACTCAGAAGAGAGATTGCAACAGTGGAGGCCCAAGTCTTTAACATCTCTGGGACTATAGCAATATTAATGCCAATGGTATAGAACAAGACCCTTTGAGGGCTCATTGGCTATAATATGGATGATGGCTGTCTCTGGATAAAGAAGAGAGAGAAAGAGAGAGAGAGAGAGAGAGAGACCAGGTTCTAATAACACATATCACCAATATCTATTTAAAATGGGTGCCTAGACACCAAGACCTATCAAGGTGAGATGAATGCTATAAAATTAAATCATTGGTTGCAGAAATTAAAATTTAGAAGTTTACTTCATTGGGGTAGCATCAGATATGAAAAAATGGCATTCCTCATGTTCCCACGAAACCATCTCCCCATTGGTTGGTAGGACACTAGCCTATGATAAAATTTTCTTGTCTTAGATACTCTACAAGTGATTTGGAAATAGGAGGTAAAAATGGTAATTTTTGGTTAGGGCTTACACTACAATCATTACACTGGTTAGGGCTTCTAACCAACACATTAGCCCTCCCTTCTTTGCTTCCGCAGGCTGTACTAAAATGATCCAACTGTCCAAACTAGGACCAATAATTTAACACAAAAACATACCTTCTAATGTGTTGGTACCCTGTTGTATTCTGCAATCTGGTTAGGGCTTATCCACAGTCCATGTCAACCCTCTCAACACTTGCCAACAATCCCTTCTGTCAATGTGGCTTGCCTTCACCCTAGAGTTTCTCTTGTACGCTGATTGTCCCTTAGTTATGTTGTAGGAATTAGGCCTTACGACCCTTCCAACAAACCTAATACAGACATGTGTTATCCTTGTAATAACTACAGTGCTTGAGACTCTCTTAAACAACAAATATGCCACCCCTTTTGGTACCAAAACAACCCTCTTACCAAATTATTTACGCAGCTACTCCTGGACCTTGTTATATCTCCTAATCTGACCTCAAAACAGTCATTTCAGGCTTCAGCCTTCTCTTCTTCAAGTTGTGGCTTACATCAGAAGGTGTTTTACTCCTAAATTTTTTTGCTTGGATGTTATCTTAGCCTCCAACCTCACCTTCTATTTATACGCAATATAAGGGCTTCATTTGGGCATCCACATGGGCTTGACAAGTTGTCACATGGCTTATTAACATCAAGCCCACCTAGACTCTTCTTGTGCAAACCAAACCATATAATTCAAAAATTCACAACTCCCTCTGAGCCTACACGATCTCCACTAGCGTTTATAGGGTCTTAGGGGAAAATAAGCATCAACTTCTAGCTCTTTGATATACTAACGAGTACAAATTATATGAGTATTTTATATGGTTTATATGACATTGAATCAACCTTGAGATGGAGGTTGTTATGTGTTACAGAAATTAAGGAGATGGGAGTTAAACAATTTCTCTTATCATGAAATTATCTTATGATGTTTTGTTATTATTTCTTCTTTCAATTTATCTTTTCTTATCATCATAGACCTCGCGTTTTAGGTCTCAAACTTCTGGTGCCTTTTTTGGGAATTTCCCTTGCATTTTTGGCATTTGTCATAGGCTAAAGACACATAGTATGGATTGTATTGGTCCAAGAAATTTCCTAAATGGAGTTTGCATGCAAACCTTGTAGCCCCAGGAAGTTGATATATCAATTAGCCTCTTTGTGCCCATGTTATTTTTGGCATGCCATTTCCTAGGGCTAGGGTTTTGGATTTTAGAGTTTTTGGATCTTAGGAAATCATACTTTATGTTCAAAGGTAGTTTTGACATCTTGTAATGTTTTCTTGTGATTAAGAGTAGTTGACACATCTCTCTTCATAAAGAAGCTACCTCCATTCCGCTTAGTTTGTATCACTTTGCAATTTATAGTTATTTTCTATTTTTATTTTTATTTTAACTGTAATGAGTATGATTTTTATTCATTTGGAGAAAAACTGGGTCTTTGCCAAGGAAACCCCTATTACAAAGTAGATTTCCATCTACTACTGCTTTTGATCTACTACATTCTCAAGGAATTTGAATGGAACTTTCATCGTTTACAATTAGCAGCCCTTTCATGAGAGTGCAACCTTTGTTTGCCATCTAATCTGCTTCACTGTTTGAATTTCTAAGGATATGATAAAACTTGTAAGAGGCAAATTCTAATAGGACTCTCTTCAATCTGCCCATGATTTTTTTGAGGCTAGCATTTCTGAAAAGTTCCTCCGAGTTTAATTTTTTTATTAAAATCTCTGAATCTCCAAAGACTTGTAGATCTTTGACACCTTTATCTCTTGCTATGAGGCAAGCTTTGAGTAGCCCAAGAATCTCAGCTTGATTGTTGGTTTTCTGGCCTAATCCCCAGCAAAAACAATCCCTTGAAGACCCGTCCGGGGAGTAGATGACCCCACCAGCACCGGCAACACCGAGGTTCCCTTTGGACACCCCATCAAAGAAAATTGTGGTTAAATTTTGAGCCCGCCACCAATTTTGGAATGTGTCTTCAGTATCTCTTATACGCCAATCCGGATTATCTGTTTGAGGGGTAAAGAGGTACTTATGTGGATAAGGCTCAAGGGGGCCAAGCCACCTCTTTTCCACCGGAAGAAGTAGAGAATATTCTTTAAAATACTGTTGTTGGGCCGCTTCCAAGAGGAAGGATTTGGCTTTAGCTGCTACTTGTAACAGGGAGTGCTGCAGATCTTTGAAAATTAGCTGATTGTGGGCCAACCAGAGCTTCCAGCAAACGTATTTGGGGAGTGCTATCCAGAATTTACGCCAAAATGATTTGATAGGGATTCGATGTGGGTAGAAAAGACTCCAAGAGGCGAAGAGATCCGAGACAGAATTCTGTGGAGGGACAAATATCTGGAAGTCCCGAAGTATAAGTCCCCAAACCTCTTTAGCAAAATTGCAATCCATGAATAAGTGCTGGGCAGTTTCGAGATTTCTGCTGCATAGCGCGCATCTGTGTGGCCCTGCTATGTTCCTTTTCTCTAGATTATCTCCCTTTAGAAGTTTATTATGAACCAGGGTCCAGAAGAAGAAGTTCACTTTTGGTAAGGCTAACGGTTCCCAGACTTGTTTCCAAAAGGTCGGTGTTTGGTTGTTGTTCCTTGTGGCCTGTAAAACTCTATATCCTGCTGCTGTAATGTATGCTCCAGACTAGCCCCAACCCCAGTTGTCTTTCATGAATCGATTGACAGGGGTAGACTCCTCCAGCAGATCAGCGAGCAAGTTTTTCTAAGGAGATAATCGGGCAGGGACACCAAGAAAATCCCAGGCTGCCCAATCACCGTGATGATCCCATTTCGAGAGATCATAAATGCTATTTACACCTGCTCTTTTCAGCCAATCTCTGAGTTCTGTGATATCCACGTTATCAGCCAAGGGATCTCGCCCCATGATGTGATCGAGCCACAGGTGGGTACGTTTGCCATTGCCAGGAATTCTGAAAACGAATTTATTGAAGAAATTGCTGCTTTTGCAGCATAATCTCCACACCTGCGTACAATTTGCTGTGTTGTCATATTGCATATTTCTGAGCGAGTTATTGTGAACATATTTTGTCCTCGGAGTGACACTAACTGGATGTGTGGGGTCGTGGATCATCTTCCACAGAATCTTACCTCCCAGCGCTATGTTAACAAGAGAGGGGTCTCGAATTTGCAATTCGCCCTCTGCCATCGATTTTTTAACTAATTCCCAGTTTACTAAATGCATTTTTCTTTCATTGACCTTCCCTCCTTGCCATAAGAAGTCTCAGAGGAGTTTTGAGATCTGATCCATCACATTTCTAGGAGCTAGAAGAAAAGCTACTTGATAGATTGGAAGTGCAGAAAGCAAGGACCTGATTAAGATGACTTTGCCTCCTTTAGTTAACTAGAAGCCTCCCCAAGTAGAGATTTTAGATTTGATTTTACTGATAATGTCGCTCCATAGCGATCTCTTGTTAACCCCATATGTGATGGGGAGGCCAAGGTACTTAAACCTGTCCCATTGAGCTTGGCCTTTGAACCCGAGGAGATTTGATATACTTGTGAGTTCTTGCTGGTCTATATTCCAGCTGAAGACTTCACTTTTGCTCTCATTAACTAATGCTCCCGAAACTCTGCAATAGCTTCTAAGTACCATGTCAAAAGCTTTGGAAATTCTGATGGATGCACCTCCAAGCAGAAGGGAATCGTTAGCAAAGAGTGCGTGGTTCATGGGGTCTGCCCCATTGAAAGGTTTGAGACTCGGGATGTTACCAGCGATTCTTTCAGCTGAGAGTTTTCGATTGAGGGAATCTGCCATTACAATGTACAGGAAGGGGGAGAGTGGGCATCCCTGCTTGATGCCTCTCTGGGCATGAAAAAAATTGGTACGACGACCATTGACTAGAGGGGAAATCCACGGATTGTCAATGCAGGCTTTTATTAGATGAACAAAGTGAGGCGAGAAGCCAAAGGAAAGAAGAACGTTGCAAAGGAAAGAGCGATTAACTTTGTCGAATGCATTCGCCATATCTAATTTTATCAACATACCTTTCTCTTTCCGCTGTTTGCTTGAATGTATTGTCTCCTGTACTTGAATCATGTTGTCCAGAATGTGCCTACCTTCCACGAATCCACCTTGAGGACAAGAGATCAGTCTTTTGAGCAGAGGCTTGATCCGGTTTGCTAACAATTTAGCCAGGATTTTATAAGAGGCATTACACAGTGAAATAGGCCTGAATCTTGCAAATGATTCAGGGTTAGAGTCCTTGGGAATTAAGGCTAGGTAAGTGGAGTTGGTTCCTCCACCTATCTTAGCTTTTTTCATAAACCCTCTTATCATTTTTTGGAGATCAAATTTGATAATATGCCAGCAAGATTTATAGAAATGGATTGTGAATCCATCTGGCCCAGGGGCCTTATCTGCATCCATGGACCAAATAACATTGATGATTTCTTCCTCAGATGTGGGTCTACAAAGGACTGAATTATCTTCAGGGCTGATTAGGGAAGGGATGTTCGAGAGGAAGTCAGCAGCTTCCTCATCGTTGCATTGAGTTTCCTCGCTGTAAATATTCCTGAAGTGGGTTTCTGCGACAGCTTTGAGCTGATTGAAACCTTTGCAGACTTGGCCCGCCACTGTTTTGATTTCTGATACATGGTTCCTAGAAAATCGAGCTCTATATTGCCAGTGGAAGAAGGAGGTGTTCCGATCCCCTGCCTTTAGCCACAGACTTCTAGATTTGAGTCTCCAGTACTCTTCTTCCTTTCGGAAGGATTGACATGTGGATTGATGGGATTTTATTTCTTTTTCCAACAACTCTGCTGTGATATATTTGCTTTCCATCTCTGTTTGCAGGGACTGCAGCATCTGCACTGCTTCTTTCTTTGGTTGGTTGGAGTAGGGGTTGGTTTCTTTATCCATTCCCTCAGAGCTTGTTTTGTGGCCTTCAACTTTTGCTCCCAAACATAACTTGAGGATCCCGAGAAGGATTTGGCCCATGTTGCTTTCACTGTCTCTGTGAAACCTTCTCTCTCAATCCAAAGAGGGTTGAATCGAAAAGGAATAGGGCCCAGATCTTCTTCATCTTCCAGGAGTAGCTATATTGGCTTGTGATCTGAGGTCAGTTTAGGCAGAATTTTTGTGATGATGATATTTTTGTTCATCAAAAGGAAGCTTTGCACCAGTAATCGATCCAGGTGGGCAGAAATGTGTCCCAACCTAACCCTGTTATTGGACCAAGTAAAAATACCTCGAACTGGATTGAAATCTAAGAGATCCCAAAGCTGAGAGAGCTCCTCCACAATGGCTAACATGGGATCTCTGTTGCAGGAACCTCCCCTCTTCTCTTTTGCTTTTAGAACAATATTAAGATCCCTAGCTATGATGATGTTGCTAGGGGAAGACTGCTCTAAAAAAGCGGAGAGAGAATTCCAGCATTCTCGTTTTTCAGAGTAAGTAACGGGTACATAAAGATTGAAGAGAGAGATGGTAAACTTACTTGCATGGTGCGTCAGTTCCGTGAAGATCCAGTGCTGGGTCTCATGATATTTATTCAGCTGGAATAAGTCATCAGACCAGAGATTTGCCAGCCCTCCAGAGGAGCCCCTTGAACTGACTTCTTTGCCTGTTCTTTTATTCCACTTTGAGTTGCTGATCTCTAGAAGGGCTTGCCCTTCTATCTTTGTCTCTTGGAGCATGAGTATGTCTGAGGGATCTGTTTTCAAAAGGTCCTTAACTGCATCGATTTTAGAGGGATTCCCCAGTCCTCTACAGTTCCAAGAGATGAGTTTCATTATTTACTTGAGGGGGGATTGGGGCCTCCCTTGGAAGGCCTTGGTCTGGTATTTCGCCCAATAGACATTTCTATTGTGGACTGGCTTCCTTGTATTTTGAGTCTTTCAGCCTCCTCCTCCCTCATTTCTCTGCGAGATTTCCTTCCTGCTCTTTTTCAAGGGCGCTGATAGGTTTCATCTTCTGAAGAGCCTGAGCTTTCAACTGGTTTTTTCTTTGTGACTTTTGCATATGATGGATTGGAGGGACTGCCTTGGGTGGCTTCGATCTGTATTGCTTCTCCTCCCTCTTTGCTTGAAGGTGGGATTTCTACATGTTCCAGATTTTCCTGTATTGGGTTTGTAGGGTTGATCTGAGTGCTTTCTGTTCCATTTGGGATTGCTTTCGTTTCTTGATTGGTTTTGGAACTGTTAGGAACTCCAATCATATTGTCTTTACCTGCGCCTTTTTTTGGATTTGCGTTTTTCTGGACTAAATTCCATTGTTCCCCGTTTTTTTTGTCTACTTGCTCCTTAGCCTTTTTCTTGCAGTGCTTTGCAAAGTGTCCATGGCCGTGACAATGTCTGCATTTGAAAGGAAGCTGTTCGTAGTCCAATTCCTGGACATGCATCCAACCAGCGACTGTAAGCTTGATTGCTTCCGGCAACCCCTCTTCTAGATCTACTTCTACGCAAATGCGAGCGCATGAGTACTGATCTTTTCTAGCAAATTGGTCTATGTATTTTCCCAAGGCATTACCTATGATCTGGAGGGACTTTTGATTCTAGCAATGGAGGGGCAAATGGGGGAGCCTTACCCAAACCGGGACTGTAGAGGGGACATCCTGAGTTGGATCAAAATCTAGAGACCATTTGTTTAAATAAAGTCCCTGCGGACCCATGAAGTATGGTCCATTTATGAATATTAAACTTATGTCTTCCGGGTTTTCAAAGACAAAAACAAAGAAACCTTTGCCAACAAAATATCTTTTGCCTCCCTCTTTGATCAATGGTGTCCAGTTCCTTTGTGTCCATTCGTCCACCGACTTGGGAGAAGGCCAGAGGCCCGTGAACTGGCCTATGAGACCTCTCTCAGCCAGGTTCAAGGCTGCTTTACAGGTTTCTTCTTCTGGAAGGGCAACTGAAAGAATTGAATCCATTTTCTTAACGAATTTCTGTTGAATCGCAGAGGGAGGGCGCTTTGGACCAGAAGCAATCATGGATCTGAATGCTTGAACCTCCGAGGGAATGGGGGGGGGGGGGTCAGGGCCCCCGCTGGACACCATGAGCAGAGAGAACGTGCAGCAGGCCAAGCGAAGGGGCGCAGCTGACTCAGGGGCGCTGGAGCACCCAGCAACCCTAGCGCATGCAGAGCGCGAAAAAAAAATTCCAACAACATCAATATTACGGTAGTTATTTTCTATTTCATCCATTAATAGAATTTGGATTTTTTTCTACCACTATACTCTTTGCAATATCTTTTCTATGTTTCCATTTATGTTTTTTCGTAATAAAATCCCCTTCAAACCTCAAGTCTATTTATGGATTTTTTTTTTAGTATAAGCATCTACCTTTGGATGACCATGGGTCCTAATATTTGAATATTGGAGCAAATTGTCAACTTTTTTATATCTTCACAATGGTTAAGAACATGTGCTTCGTCATAACATGTCATAGGTTTAGATCTAAAGGGGTAGAGTATGTACACCTTTGTAGAGTTTAGCGGACTCAAGTCCTTTGTCCTACAAACAATGAAATCACAATAAGGTAAGATCACAATAAGAGTCCTACAAACAATGAGATCACAATAAGGTCTTACTAAGGTCTTAAAAATACATTATTACTACTATATTACAAATATTAGCTCTATTTACCCTAGATTAACCTTGATAGCTATTTTTTAATGAGAAAAAAAAATATGCTTAAAAAATGTAGAGTAATTCTCTAACATTTTTAAGTAATAAAATTTTACAAATTTATTTATTTATTTTTAATATGACAAAACATATGTCAAAAAATTATAACATTTGAACTTTGGTGGGTGTGTTAACCATTTGAACTTTGGTGGCTTATCAATTGGAGGGAAAGCTAAGGCGCGAGCACAGGGTTACTGGAGATTTGAGGGTTCAACAGTTTTGGCCATTAAATTTTTTTGCGAAAACAAAGCTTTCAGAGATTCTATGCAATGATGGTTTATGGGGACCTTTAAACAGGCAGAAAGGAGGGATTTTAGACCGTTGTAAGTGCGAATTTAGGCATTCTGCTGCGCTTCATCGTGTTCTCAACTATCTCCATTTACTAAAATGCGGACTCGTTCATCTGAGATTTTGGGGATAGTGACATTATTGTAATGATTTTGACTGGTGTTTTGTGTTGATCTTCTGTTATATTTTGGAATGTAGATTGCCATGTTAGATGTTGGAAGGTCCTTCAAAATTGGGGCTAGCATGCCACAAGAAGCAATGTCACATGACCAACCAGTGAGGTGCTTCAGATTATGGTTGGAATTCTAGTACATGTTCTTTTTTCTTGTGAATTTTATCTAGAAGTTGTAATATGCTTACAGGAACCAGGGTTGTATTACGTATGGAAAGAACCATTACTGAAGTTTTGGAGTGCTTCTAAGTTTTTTTATTATGTAATGCTTCGTATGTAGGTTCTATGCTCGACATGGAAGGACGATGGCACTGCTATTTTCTTTGTTGGTTGTGATAAACAAGCTAAAATGTGGCCATTGCTAACTAGGGGCCAGCGAGTGTCTGTGGCTATGCATGATGCACCTATTAAGGAAATTTCATGGATTCCAGCAATGAACTTGCTTGCAACTGGAAGCTGGGACAAGACACTTAAGTATGTATATGATGGTTTTTTTTTAATTCTGTCTCTCTTTGCTTATTTATGTTATGAGGTTGCTTGTAAATGTTAGTGGAGTTGTGACCTTATGAATTTTAAACCCATTTGAGCACAGTGCCAAAAATTTAATATCTTTTAGGCTTTGAATGAAATATAAACTTCTCATCTGGCCAATTTTTTTATAAAATTATATGAGATAAAGGGAAAAAAATTGTTAGATTAACCCAGGTCCTAGATTAACTACTCAACATTCTTCGCTTACTGCCATAGCCTCGTACCTATACAAACCTCGTTAGAAACAGAGACACCTTCCTTTTAAATTGGATCAGCATTCTATTATGCAAATATTCATATAAATTGTGTTATCCCTGGTGATAACTTTTAATGCCTGGATCTCCTGCTTGCAGTTGTCTATCACTCTCTCCTTTTATCCTATGCACTTCTCCACAGGTACAGGACCAAATTTTTATTGGAACATCGGCAACTTGAAGTTATTTAAGACTGCATCAACCTCTCCTCCAAACTTGAATCAAATTTTGAAAGCTTCCTCAGCCTTTTCCTCTAAAGCCCTAGCCCTATCGAGACATTTATAAGCTTTAGAAAAACAGATTATTTTCTCCAAGTCACGGAGCTGAGGAATGTCTACCCCCTCATTAGGATACTATATTTTCCATTGAATGATGTCATCTAGCATATTTATAATATTCTCCAATTATTCCTTGATAGGCACCATCCTCTTTATATAATCATCAAACTTAGGAGTTTTATCTTTGATGCCCTGAATGCTCCTGTATAATTATTTCTGAACCATACTCAGTTCCTCTTGGATCTCAAGTGATTTCCCTTTGAACTCTTTAACTAAGTCTAGTTCACCTTGCTACTGGAATTCTAGCTCTGTAATTCTTTGCTTAGTAGCACTGAGTTCCAACTGAGAAACATAAACCTTTCTCTTCAACATGGCAACATTATCACCTATTGCTTGTGCCATGGTAATACTGGCAGTTGCAGTCATCTTTGGATCAGCTTTTGTTTCATGAATGAGAACCTCCTCAGTGAAAATTGCTCCCCCAACCTTATCATTTTGGAATCTCTCCTGCTGACTTTGTTCTTCTTGTATTCATAATTGAATGTTTTCAATACTACTACTGGGTCAGCCATGGTCATGGGGAAAAATTTCTCCTTCTCCATTTCTTCAATCTTACATGGTTCAACTGGAGACTGAGGAGTGGGGTTTATCTTCAGAGATGATGGAATGCCTAGGTGTTCAATCCTTTTATCCTTCCACATAGCTTATTCCTTCTTTTGGAGTTCCTCATCTATTTTCCTCCAAAGCTCTTCATCTCTTTTCCTTTGTTTTTCCTGCTGCTTGATTCTTTGTTCATTTTCCAAAGCCAATTATTTCACCAGGTCATCTTGTTCTACTTTCCTTCTCGGTTATTCTGCCTCCTTTGCTACCTGCTCTTCTTCAATCCTCCTCTTGATTCTGTCTGCTTCTTCCTCCAATGCTTCCTTCATCTCCTTCACTTGTTCCAACACCCTCTGGAGCTTTTCAACTTCTTCCTGGAGGTTGACAATAAGTGAAGCATGGATCTATTCGGCCTTCTTCTGAGGTCCTTGATTAAGCTTTTCTTTAGCCTCAATGGATAAATAAGTCTCTTGAATATTTCCTCATTAGTATTCCTCTCATGGGTATAAGACCACATCTGGTTGACAGCAACACAATGGCTAATAACAAAAGCTTCAGGATCATGTTTCCTGATTCTTATCTCTCCAAAATTATATGATTCAATTTCACTGGCCTCTTTCATGGCTTGGATGGTGCGATCAAATACATAGTATCTAATCCTGATAGGAAACTTAGGCCATATGGACCACTTTTCCCTCTTAAGAGTACCTATCACTCGATGAGAAAATGTCTGATATAATATTTCCAATAGAACCACTATGTCTGGAGCATATAAAGGTAGTAGATGACAAGATCTTGATGCACCATCTCCATTACACCATTACACCATACACCATAGGGCTCACAAGAGGAAAGATGAAAAAATAATAATACACCATCAATCTACTCTCAGAAGAGATGAAAACAATGCACCATCAATCTCCTCTTAAGAGAGATTAACATAGTACACCATCAATCTCCTCTAAAGAGATATGAAAATAGTACACCATAAATCTCCTCTTAGGAAGAGATGAAATTTGTACACCATTAATCTCTTCTTAGGGAGAGATGAAATTTGCACACCGTCAATATCCTCTCAAGGAGAGATGAAATTTGTACCTCATGATTGCAAGCCTCAGAACCAAATTCCCTGAACACATAGGTCTTACAGTAACCCAATGATGCTATCAAACCAATGCTCCCTCTTAGAGGGATCCTTAGCCATTCTAGGCTTCTTACATAATCTTCAACCTACTCAAAAGAAGAAAGGTAGCCATGGTGGATTTCAATACTTGTTTTATTAGTAACTTCTAGCTATTCGTCCAGATTTAACAAAAAATTTGAACAAAAGCAAACACCAACAACCTATCAATGCTATTTCTTTGCTCAACAACATATTCTTGCAACTTTTTCTTCATCAAGGAAGTAGCCATGGGATCACAATCCATCATGCCACATTCTCAACAAGTATTTTATCAGGTTCATGTAACACTTTCAATCAACTCCCTCTTACACTAAAGAGGTTCTCATCCTTTGTGAGAAATATATCATCAACACAGAGAGAATTTCACGAATTCATCTTCAGTAGATCAGCTTCTTCCTTCAGGACTTCAAGCCATCTTCATATTTGAAATTGTAAATTTATGTATATGTTCTATGCTTGATGCAACTTTACTTTCACTACAACAATCACACAATCAAGTGAAGTGCTAATAGAACATACCAGTAGATCAACAGAAGACAAACCATAAATAGATAAATGTGTTGGTGCGTTACGGCGGTCAACAGTATGCTTCAACTAGCTAAGTATCCTTGGTCAGTCAACTCAGAATGTGTCACAAAAACCATCAAAACAGCCACACAGTCAACTCAAAGTCAACCCCAGAAAATTCAATGCTGCCCAGAAAATTCAACGCAAAACAACATCTAGCAGCAGCAACAACAGCAGAATTCTCTTTGTCCTTCTTTCCCACGTGTGAACTGAAAACTGCCTCCAAGGAGCTCGAACCAATCAGAAGAGGAGAGATGATGTGTGAGGATGAGATGACTGAAATGTCCTCCAACATTGACTCTATTTATATCAATCACTGAGGGTGTGTGACACATTTGCTGGGGGTGTAAAACCTTAAGGCCGACCTGCCCATATTTTGAAAGTATTAAAAATCAATTCAAAATAAATGTTCTGCTCATCGGATCAAGATGATCTTTATATCAATCTTGGACCTCTTCAAAAGAGGAACCCAATAAAAATATTGGTGTCTTCATCTGAGCATCACAACATGGATTTTGGACCTAGTTGTCCAATTTTAACACTCCCTCTCAACTAGGGAGAAATCCATCCACCTATGCAATCAAACATCGTGCATCATCGCGTCGTAACTTGCTTTGCTAGCCTCTTTAATTCAGAACAAAAGTGGGTCAGTCACAAAGACATCATTCCTGGCTAATAGATTCAACCGAGAGGTCTGAAACCTTTATAGGACTCACAAAGAGTCTCATACCAACCCGAAGTTGGTTTACCTGACCCAAAGTCAGTTGGAGGTCTGAAACCTCACATGGACTCAAAGAGTCACATACCAACCCAAAGTTGGTTTATCTAACCTAAAGTCAGTAGGAGGTCTGAAACCTCACTAGACTTGATCCTAGATCAAGTGGTTGGACACGAGTCATCCTAGATAGAGAGTACAGCAATCTCTGATGCGTCCATCAGTCTTTTCTACTAGTCTCTAGCTTTTCCCACCTCATTGGCCAAATGAGAGGTACTTCCCATGAGTCTGAAACTCAATGGGTAGGATGCATACGGGGCACAGGTCATTAGAGGCGAACCAACTCAATCATCATAACGGTGGGGCAAAAGCACCACAAGGTTCAGCAAGCCTAGCCCTGTGTGTGCTTATAGCTGCGAGAAGCTATCCCCAGAGCCCCACAGAGCTCCAATAGCTCATCGTCCAATAGGACCCTCAAAATAGGGTTGTTCCACGATTCCAAGATTCTCACGGAAGGTTAGGAACATGACCTTCCCCAAGGGAATTGCGAGAATATCCACAACCTGCTCATGAATTCCTATATGATCGAGCCTTACGGTGCCTCTCTATACCATATCCCAGATAAAGTGGTACCAGCCATCAACATGCTTGGATCGTTCGTGGAACACATGATTCTATGAAAAATGAATCCCCCTCAAGTTATCACCAAGGATAACGGTGGCATCTAGCACATGCTCAAACAACTTACTGAAGAGCATTTGCAATCAAGTGATTTCACAACAGGCCATACATGTTATAATGTATTTGGCCTTAGCGGTGCTCAAGGCTACTGAATTTAGTTTCTTGCCCGAAGCAGATCTATGTGTGAAGCAACATCTAGATGTGCTCTTGCAATCCTCCACACTACCAGCCCAATCAGCATCAATATATCCATGGAGTGTCATACTCCCAGCAGTGTATCTCAACCCATGGTCTAACGTGCCCCAGAGATATCTCAAGAGTTTCTTGGCACCAACCCAGTGAATGTTATGATCAACCATGTGTTGACTCAAAGTGTTCACTACATAACATACGTCCGAACAGGTGTTCACTAAGAACATTAGGGCCCCTACGAGTTGACGATACTTAGTAGGATATGCTAACACAGGCCCAACAGCACTGCCACTCAACTTCTTAAATTTGAGCTCCATTGGTGTTGACACGGACTTGCAATCCACCATACCAAATATTTCCAGAAGCTTCACAATGTATTTTCCTTGAGAAAGTAAAATCTCGCCAGGTCTCTGCCAAACCTCCACGCCTAGGAAATAGTGCATTAGTCCTAGGTCCTTCATCTTGAACTTAGCAGTGAGCTCCCTCTTGCACTGATGAATGAGAGGGTCGGCACCTGTCAGGAAGAGGTTATCCACATATAACACCAGAATGAGAGGCTTCTTCTTGTCAACCTTGAAGTAAAGGTTCAGATCAGCATTACTATGAGTGAAGCCCAGCTTCATCAGGTAGCTATCTATCCTCTCGTACCAAGCTCTGGGTGCTTTCTTCAGCCCATAGAGGGTTTTCTTCAACCTACAGACATGGGTGTCCCGATCCTGGACTTTGAAAGCTAGAGGTTACTCTACATACACCTCTTCCTTTATAGCACCATGCAGAAAAGCGGTCTTCAAATCCATCTGATGAAGACTCCATCCTTGAGTAGCAACAAGGGCTATGATAGATCGAATGGTGGTATATTGTGCCACAAGTGCGAATATGTCATCATAGTCAATGCCTTCCTTTTGAGAGAAGCCACGAGCAACGAATCTTGCCTTGAAATTTTCAGCACTTCCATCAGATCCATGCTTGATCTTGTAGAACCATTTCAAGGTGACAACCGCTTTGTCCTTCGGTATTGGAAATACATCCCAGACATCATTCTTCATTATGGACTAATACTCTTTGTGCATAGCATCCTTCTAGACTTGATGCTTTACGGATTCCTCAAAAGATCCAAGCTCGGATTGTACAATAGTACTCATGGCTGCTAGATACCCTTGGTATCTACTCGGCTTCTTGCTTTCATGGAATGTCCCCCTTTGGGGCCGTATTTCCTCAGCATCTTTGAGAGTGTCCCTGAGCCATGATGGTCTCTTTCCCAGTGAACGAGGTGGATCAATCGGGTCCATCAGTCCTTCAACATCAGGCATCGTCTCATCCTTCAGTTCTTCTTGATTTCCAGGCCTTGTTTCATGATCTTCCTAGGATCTCAGAAGATTGATTACTTTCTTTAGGGAAGCATCTTCATCAAAAGTGACATCGTGGCATATTTGCACTTCCCTTTGATCAGGCACATAGACTCTATAGGCCTTCAAAGTTTCACTGTATCCTACAAACATTCCTTTCTTCCCAGAAGCATCCAGCTTGCTCCTCTTTTCTTTCGGCACATGAAAATAAACAGGACATCCAAAAAGTCTAAAATGTGAGATGTCAGGTTTCTTACAAAATAAAACCTCTTCGGGAGTTTTGGAGTCTCAAGCAGAATGCGGGCATCAGTTTTGTATGTACACAGCAATGTTTGCAGCTTATCTCCATAGAAACTTCGGTAGACCTTGGTCACATAGCATGGCATGGGCAACTTCCACAATGGTCCTGTTCTTTCGTTCAGCAACACTATTTTGCTCAGGAGTATATATATAGTTGTGGTCTCCCTCTTAATGCCAACTTCTTTGCAATAGTTTTTGAACTTGTTTGTCTCATATTCAGTGCCATTATCGGTCTATCGAATAGCATCTCATGTCATTGCTCCCAGTGGACTTCCTCCAACCTGGTAGAGTGTATCAATTCTAGACCCAAATGTGATAGCTTCCATGAAGCTCTTCTTCCACATGCACACCTTTCCATCCATGAATGCCACATTGAAACCTTTGTCTTCCATGGTCGATATAGACACAAGGTTCTTCTTCAAATTTGGTACATAGAGTACGTCCTGCAAGCAAAGGACTTGACCTTGAGACAAGTGGAGGGTCACAGTCCCTGTCCCTTTCACGAGATATGTGGCATTATCTCCAAGGACAATTTTCAAATTAGTGTCCTCAACCATATCAGAGAGTGCTTCTTTGAACCCAGTGATGTGCCTTGAGGCACCACTATCTATCAACCAGACATCCATAGTGTCGAGTGGAAATGCAACAGAGAGGGTAGATACAAGAATGTATTCATTTCTTTTATCAACAACATTTGATTCCTCATACCTCTGGTTGTTGTTTTTGTCATCACCATCAGGAGGATCCTTCTTGAAAGGAAATTCTATAGCATAGTGACTAGGCCTATGACAAGTGAAACACTTGGCTTTCTTTCCTTGGGCCCCTGGTTTTCCTTTGTTCTTTGGACCACCAAAGTTCTTCTTTCTAGAATGAGCAGCGTAGGCAGCATTTCCTTCATTTTCATACTCCTTCATTCTTGATTCTTCTTGAACGCATCTCGACAGTACTTGATCAAAGTCAGGTATCACATTATTATTTAGAATGGTAGTGTTGAACACATTCCATTCGGATGGGAGCCCTCCAAGTGCGGTGAGTACCATCTCTTGATCAGCTATTATCTCCCCAATAGCCAGCAGATTGTTCCTGATCTCGGTCAGCTTCAAAAAATATGATTGAACAGACTCATCCCTACCTTTCCTTAGATTCTTCAATTGATTCTTGTAGAATAGGAATTGATTCACATTGTTGGCCTTGAACATGTTGAAAAACTTATCATACATCTCTTTGGATGAGCCCAGCTCAGAGATGTAGGCAACCAAACTCTTGTGAATTGAGTCCCTGATCATTAGCTTTGCTTTGATCTCCCCCTTATACAATTTTGGCAGCTGTTAGAGTCAGTATAGTCATACCTCCGTCAGAGATCAAAATCTCTATTGTTGCATTTCATTTTTAGGTGTCTCATTCATTTCAGTTATTTTCATTCCATTAGGAGCATCGGTCTTCGGTCTTCTGACGGAAGGGTTTTTTCACTCATGTCCCTCATGTTATGTACCTGCTGGTCCGTGTCTATTCATCGAAATCAATTTTAAAGTCATTTACAGTCCAGTTTGGTCTCTTGGTCAGCAAAGAGTCATTTCAGTCATTATGTCTAGGGTTTAGTCTTTAGAATGACTAATAACATCAGTGGGCACATGAGGGAGGCTTGAAATAAGTTTTAATCACAAAATTTCATTATCATATTTCTTGATCATGACTTTTCTTCAAAACTTTGTTTTGAAGAAAAATCGTCAAATTTCGTCTTTTGTAATAAAAGCCATGTAATTTTCAAAGTTCTTCGGTTTTGAAATTCTTCAGGCGCAGCCCTGGTCGCCTTTTCCAAATCCAATGCCAGCCATCCCTGCAGAACAGACAAAAAGTTTCATCATTCAGCTCAAAAATCAAGTGGAAACAAAAACAGAGTTTGTATTAAAATGTGAAAGTGCCAAAGTTCTGCAATATAGAAAGTGGGTTTTTTCAAATTGAAAACTAAAGCCATTGGCATAAAAGATATTTTTTGTGTTTCAACATCCCATTCACATGCCAAGAGATTGCATTCAGCCAAGCTAAGTCGTGGAAGCGAAAACAGGGTTTGAAGGGCAAACTGTAGGTGAAATTCAGTGTCACGGCGCATTGGAAGATGGTCGCAGCGCACTGGAGGTGCGCGGCGCATTGGGCCATTTTGCACAGTGTATTTTGGAACGTGCGCGACGCATACACCAGGTGTGGCGCACAGGCCTGAAATCATAATTTTTTGCTATTTGCTTCCAAATTCTTGTATTGACTCGGTTTTTCTGCTCAAGTAAGTTCATAAACTCATGAATGGTGTGGTTGGAGATTGGATATGAGAGTTGAATGTCAAAAGTTAAATCCTATCATGTTGTTGAAGAAATGCCTCTTTAGGGTTTTGAGGTTGGAATTGTAAAATTGATTTTGGTGCCAAACTTGGTCATTCCCCACCTAATTTTTTCCCTTTTCCTCACTGTTATACTATAACTACAGTCCATCCCTTATTCCTTTACATTTCCAAAATTACTTATTCCTAAGCCTATTTCCCTATCCCTAAAATTACTTCATTTCCTATCACTCTCCCTTTCCCATTTCATTTGTAAAACTTCACAAACCCCAACTTCCCCAAACAGTCAAAGTGACTGTCCCTTATCCCTACATTATCAAATATCACTTGATTAAACCCAATTATCCTCATTGCCCTATTTCCCACTGTCCCTTATTGACTTTTACACATTTGGCAATCAAGACAAAGATACCAAACTCTTCATATTCACCTCAGGCAACATAGATGAAGAAGGCATCGAGGAGGCGTGAAAAGACATGATCTTGGCCGAAGCTTCGTTGGATGAGCATATTGCTTGATGAGGGACCTTCAGTTCAAATTTCAAGGAATTTGGAAATTTTTTTGTCATTTTTGAATTTTTTGGTCACAAAACATATTTTTCTGCCCGACGCGTAGTGCCACCTTGCGCGCGCTTATAATTGGCAGCTCTTCAGGGGGAAAACTTTGTATTTTTGGATTTTTTATTGAAATTTATGCATGCTCAGGAATGGCCTAAGGATTTCATGAAGTTCTGGGTTGTCTAAAGGGTCAAAAACACACAAAAAATGACCTTTCTACCACTTTTTGCACATACAGGAAGCAGTCTTGGGAGATTGAAGTTTTGGAGGGGTAAATGACATCCAAATCCAAAAATTCCACTTGGGTTGGAAATTAGATAGGTAGATATTTCCAACGAGCTATCATGAGCTCAATTTGGACTTCAGGAAGGGCCTCAAAATCAGCTCCAAAGTTGTGCTACGCATAGAGATTTTGGGCGCGGCGCATAGAGAATTTTGGCCTATTTTTCACTCAGCAACTCAGAATTTCGCCTAGTTTTGACCAGTTTCACTTTTCCATGTAACTCTTGATCTACCTTGATGTCATTTTATGACCATGATGTAATTTTGGCACATTTTTACTTGTTCTAGAAGATTCATTCACCAAAAGGTGAAATGTAAGTGAATGAATCAGTTTCCTAGCATATAGAGGCAAGTTGTTTCATTGCCTATTATTCAATTCCTAGTTTAGATATGGTTGAAACAGCTCCTAGAATGATGAGCTCGACCCCTAGAGGCATGGGAATGGGTTAGGCTTGTCTATATCATGTAATTTCTCAGTCATTTTTCAAGGTTGGAGACTTGGGATTGCATAGCACTTCATTGTACATCATTTCTGCATTTTTGGTAAAGGAAAGACCAGGGTTTGCAGTACTTTTTGGGATCCTTGTGGCTCTGTGTTTTGATGGTATTTTTCTCTATGTAATTTTAAGTTCACTGATGTTTATGTGTACCATTTTCCTTCTCCTTTCTTCTTAGATTAAACAAATTAGTGTTAAAGGTGGAATTCAGTAGCTTGCTTTGCTCTGCCTTTAGTTTTGTTTAATTTTACATGTTTTAATCTGTTTGAGGAGGAATCTTGAGACCCTCTTTCCCTCTTCAGCTCCTCACCAGTCTGATCCATCCATTCAATCAATCTAAAGCATCAAAACTATTGCCTTCCTTGCCCCAATCAAAACTCTGCAAAAACTAGGCCTTATCCCCGCACCCAAAATTGCCTTTCCCTAAAATCCAACAAAAACCCCCAAAATCAAACTCAAACTCCTTCATTTATATACCTAGCCTAAAATTAGCTTTTATTTCAGTCATCTTAAGCCCTATTGATACATTTTTGCTGAGATTGACCCAGAGAGAGACCTCTCCTGTTCTGGTAGGGCTAGCTACCAGACTGAGCGTGGTTTGATGTTACCCTAAACTATGCCTTCTTTTAGCCTGAGTTAGATTTAGGCAATAACAGCAGCAACAGTTGCAGTGGATGGAGGCTCTTGGATTTTACCTTGCACATAGTCCATGACATCTTGGTCTTCCAACATAAAATCTAATGTCATCTTCCAAGCATGGAAGTCATCCTTCCGAGTCAATTTGTCATCAACCTTGAAGCCATTATAGTTTGAGGAACCCATCCTCTTCTTCGATGATCTCTACAAATTAGGAATTTGTCTTCACCTCAGCTCTGATACCATGTAAATTTATGTAGATGTTCTATGCTTGATGCAACTTTACTTTCACTACAGCAATCACACAATCAAGTAAAGTGCTGATAGAACATACCAGTAGATCAACAGAAGAAAAACCAGAAACAGATAAATGTGTTGGTGTGTTATGAAGGTCAACATGATGCTTCAACCAGCAAATTCTCTTTGGTATACCAACCTAGCATGTGTCACAGCAACCCTCAAAATAGCCACATGGTCAACTCAAATTCAACCCCAGAAAATTCAATGCTGCCCAAAAAAGTCAACGCAAAATAGCAACAAACAGTAGCAGCACTAGTAGCAACACCAGCAACACCAACAGCAATAGCAGCAACACCAGCAACAGCAACAACAACAACATCACCAGTAGCAACAATAGAAACAGCAGCAGAATTCTCTTCATCTTTATTTCCCATGTGTGAACCGAAAACTGCCTCCAAGGAGCTCAAACCAATCAGAAGAGGAGAGATGATGTGTGAGGATGAGATGAGTGAAATGTCCTCCAACGTTGACTCTATTTATATCAATCACTGAGGGTGTGTGACACATTTGCTGGGGGTGTAAAACCTTAAGGCCGACCTACACATATTTTGAAAGTATTAAAAATAAATTCAAAATAAATGTTCTGCTCATCGGATCAAGATGATCTTTATATCAATCTTGCACCTCTCCGAAAGAGGAACCTAATAAAAATATTGGTGTCTTCATCTAAGCATCACAACATGGATTTTGGACCTAGTTTTCCAATTTTAACAGAACTTCACGGGCCAAATCATGCTTTAATGAAGCTGATTGTGTCTGCTTCCTTTAAATCCATAGCTCATCCATATTCCAATCACGAGTCATCTTGTCACTTCGTTCTTCCATCCATTTTCAACAGTCGCCACACATTGACAAACTTCAATGTGTACCAGCAATACTCACTAGAAGGCCATGGAAGAACAACTTTGGAGAAGAATGTTAGCTCCCTCTTGATATTGGCGTAGGAAGCATTGCAATCTCATTAAGCTAGAAATGTTCATCCTTGTCCTCATCATCATGTTTCTTTCCTTTCCTTTCCGGCATGAGCTAGGGTTTGTTAACTTTCTTCTTTTAGTGGAAATGATCAATCCCAGGGTTTGTCCATAAACACTAGGATTTCTTATCTAAAGATTAAGCCTTGTAGCTTGCTAGGGTTTACAAAGTATAAAACCCTAGATTTTCATTTTACATCTTCTTGTAAGTTGAATAGTATTTGTAATTAGTATAATTCTCCTTTTTGTGTCAATTTCTCAATCTGACTAGAGCACTGCTAATAATTGTTTCTTGAGCTTTTCTACCCAAGTAGGCTACACACATCGAGTTCTACAAATTATTCAATTTTTTGAAAAAACTTTCAACTTTGGAAGAGAACTTGGACACTTTTTCATTGTGATATTATCATGTTAATGCTTTTCCTTCGTCAAGGTAAGATATAATACAATGTCTTGCTTATGAATCACAAGGAAACACATAACCCTGAAATATATAAGTCCTTTCAGATTTTTATATATTCTTATAAGGTTTTATCCTTATGCTTGAGTAGTTATTAAGCTTTATTCATCGAACTACAAATCCGGACTTATCCTGTCAATGCAAGACATATCACTGTAGTTTATGGAATTACAGACTTTTCATCTTCTTAATCATTTATTTTTACACTTACATAGGTTTCCTGTACCATATACCATGATGGTAATATGCTACACATTAACAATTTTCCTTGACATGTTCTTAAGGATTTCTTTCTAACTACATACGATTTGTAGATCACTGACATAGTCCTCTAATGTATTTTTCATTTTTCAAGTATTTGACACAAACCTTTGGTATATTAGAGTATTATGATGCAAATATTTAGAATTTTGATAGAGTTTCTCTTATGATGATAAGATATTATCTAATAATACTTCAAACAATATTGTAGTGATGATGAATAATTCTCATTCCAATGATTCGAGAAGTCATCGATCTTTAAACTTAGTTCATAGAGAAAATTCCATTAAGCAGAAAGAATAAGAAGAAGCACATAGCTTTAGAATCTCCAAGCCTGAGTATTTTGTTAAAAATTTGGGCTAAGGTTATAGTTTAAAAGTGGCCGATATTATAAATTTCCTTTAACCACTCTTTTCTCAAGGGTACGGTCATCTAACATAGGACATTCACTAATACAAATTAATTAATTGTTTCGACCAAGGATCCACAACGATAAAATTACCTATTGCTGGATATATCTCCCTTCACACAGTCCAATTCCTAGGATTTCCCAGTCTATAAACTCTTACATCTATCTCAATCTACCAGCCCTCTCCCATCACTGGTTGCACAACCCAAGGAATGGGATCCATATCTTTGTCATGCAGTCCCTCAGGTTATCCCACTTCCCTCCAAGTCCTCTAGCATTGGCTGGCCAAGAAATCTCTCTGCTGGGGACTCAAGAGGTTATCAACTGTAATTAATTTTATTCAATGACATCCATTCCCCTTTCACATTGTCATGATTTCCACATAGTTTCATGACAACTCTTTCCATAATTATATTATAGCATTAATACAACAACCTAAGCTTTGAGAGAAAAATCTCAAGGAAGAATGGATGTCAAAATATCTTTTGCATGCTAAAAAATCACAAATTGTATCTGCATGCATGGGAGATACCATGTGCTTTCATAAGAAGTGCATGTTTCTCTCTTAACCAGTAATTCCAAATTTCCAAGGTTAGTAAGACTTAGGGTAACCATAAAGCAAGGCTTAATAAGGCTAAGTTTAAAGAACCAACGGGAGTAATAAAATCATTAAATATTCTTCCCTTAGGCCCTAAGCCCCCTTTCATTCCCTTCTTGTGGGATCATAGCTCCCCCATTGTTTTTCCTTTCTCCTTCTGTAGTCTGTGATGTATTTTTATTATGATTCAATGTACCACTTTACATATTCCATTACTCAGCTTTTTAGCCATTTATCATGTAGATACATTACTGTTCTACGGATCAAAACTTAGGGTATTACGTAGATAGCATTATCACCCAACTCCACTTGCGTGTTTCCTTTAGCTCTTGAAACTTGCTGGATATCTCGCAGTTGAATGCCATGTGCTTTGATCTTCCACTTTGCACATGTTGATCAACACTAAAGTGGTATTGGTTGAGAAACAAGAAATTGTGGAGAAGGATGTCTCTAGCTTTGATGCCAACTCATCCATTGCAACTTCCCCACTCATCTCAAACTGCTTTTGCAGCTGCTTCGCATTTTTGGATATTGGCTTGCTTAGTGTCCCTCCTTACAACATTTGAAACATGTCACGTGGATCATAGCCTCCTCCTCAGAATGAGATGAACGAACCTCTTTTTCCTTGGCCTTCTTGGGTCCTCCTTTAGTCATCCTCCCAATGAGTGGAATATTTTGAGTCTCTTCCACTTTGACTAACAAATTCTCCTCCTAGACAAAGTCATCCTGCAATGTTTCAAAGGTACCTCAGATATTCGTTTTTTCCCAAACAAAATTGCTTCAATCATTATGGAAATTTTGGACTTGTTCATACTCTCAGACTAGCCTTTGAAATCAGCGGTAATAGATGTCAGCTACAGTATTTTGGTTACTCAAACTATACAAATATAATGAATACACTTGGTCTTTTTGATTCAGAAAGGAGCGCACAGTCATGCTCAGATTGCCACTACTATTATCATTGAGCATAGTTTACATGTACCTCTTTTAACTTCCCCTGTTCTCCATTATTGCCTTTGAGTATGGTACTACTATATTGTAAGTTGTAACTTCTTAGGGCTGCTTCAAAAGATATGCTTATGCTAAATTCTAACTTCTCTGTCCATACAGTTCTGCAACTTGGTCTTCACATTGATCTCACTAATTGGTCCTTCAAGCTCGACTATAAGCCACAGAGATATCTTTGAGCTGCTTTCAGTGTCCTTTATCTTTCAATATCAAATAGGTCAGTTTCAAGAATTGAATTTGTCTTTCTTTTATGTATGAGAAGGGTGCTATTTTCATAAACTTGTGTCACGGATTCCCTATACCCTCACAGTCCTTATGAAGAGATATAATGCTGCTCATATTCTAGTGTCACAAAGATGGGCCTTATATATCATAATAAATTCAGTCACGAAGTAGCATCCCTCAGGTTTTCACACAGGATGCCACTAAACTCTGATTCTTGATGATTCAAAAAGTTTTGTATGTCTTTGTATAGTTCAAATCACAAATATACATGTTCTACTTGTCATAGAGATGCTTAGACTTTTCACAAATGTAAATTCTGTCATTAAGTGTAGCTTCAGACTTGGAATTGATCAGAATCTTGGATTTTATTCACAGTGATGATTTTGGTCCCTTCTATAGACTATGTACCTTAGTCTTTTGGTCCTGTAGCATAGAGTAGATCACAGAATTTTGATTCATTTTGCACAAAGATATAGAGATGCTCAGTCCTTTATGTCACAGATAAGACTTGTTTTGCATGTCTTTAAGTTCATCATTTGTACATTTAAATACCTCAGAGACGATCCACATGGTTTTGGTTTCTTTTAACTTCAGATCACAATACACTTCTATCCTTCGTCTCACAGTGCCACAGATTTGCATTGATTACGAAGATGATGGTCTTTTTAGATGTCAAAGATGGATAGTCTCCCAAATGAGTCGAGTTGCCTTATATAGTGTTAGATAGAACTTGTATCGTTTCATGTTGGTGTCATCATTGATGCCTTGAATATTCAAATATTTATTGCTATAGTAAGCTTCAGATACCTCATAGAAGTCTCACAGAACCTTTCTGTATTATCGAAGAACAGTACCTCAGATATTCGTTTTTTCCCAAACAAACTTGCTTCAATCATTATGGAAATTTTGGACTTGTTCATACTCTCAGACTAGCCTTTGAACTCATCAGTAATAGATGTCAGCTACAGTATTTTGGTTACTCAAACTATACAAATATCATGAATACACTTGGTCTTTTTGATTCAGAAAGGAGCACGCAGTCATGCTCAGATTGCCACTGAAAGTATTGTCACAGTAGGTTGTCTTCTTTTAATAGATTTCATATAAGCCATTTGCTTTTTCTTTGAGTAATTTGTAGATTATAAATATAATGACTTGTATGCTTATCATAGGAGAAGGTGCCTCTGAAATTCACATTAGTACAGGAAAATTACTTCATAAATCAACATAGAGACTCAAATATGTGTACCTATGCCAAATATTTTGTCGACAACGGAGATATGAATTTCATCCTTGATTTATAGGGATAATGCCATAGAGTCTTTGCATGTATTATAGGTCTCTTTTTCTAGCCCTTAATTATTTTGGTCCTTCCTTTATTGATGAGCTCGGTTCACAGGAATATTGATGTCTTTCTTCAACTTGAATCACTAAGGTACTGTGCCTCTTTCAATTCGTATTTTAAGGAAAGGATGTCACAGAATTTGTATGATACTTTGATTAAGGTGCCACAGGGATAAGAAAATAATCCAACAAAGTGTTATCTTCAATCTGCCTTTCCTTCAACCTAGCTCTAATACCATGTTGAGAAATCAAGATGCCTATAGATTATGGTAGATTTCTCTTAAATTGATAATTTTTGTGAATGTTTGTTGGCTTTTTGTTACTTATGTTATCTTCTTCATCAAGAAATTACCAAAAGTAAAAAACATGAAGATCACAAAGAGATAAAGACACAAGAAATTAGGCTCCAAGCCAGGGAAAAACCCCACAAGGGGGAAAACCCAAGAAAATCCTCTTCTTACAGAATCAGATCAAAGTGAGATATCCAAGACCCAAGACCAAGACTGAGACTGCCAAAAAGACCCAAGTAAACCCTCCTCCCATCCATTTCCAACAAATCATGGTCAACAGAAGTCAATGCTTGTCAAATCTTAGAAATCTGGTCATCTCCTGAAATTTCGGGCCTGCAATACCACAAAAATTAACTCAGAAAATTCCCATGCGTGAACAGAAAATAAGTCAGAAAACAAAAATTTCTCTCCTTTGAATTTTGCTGAAATTCTCCTTCTTGCAGAGAAATCAAAGTGATGGATGGATGATAAAATGAGATTGAACTATCTTGTATTTATACATGTCCAGGAGGTCGAATGGCTTCCTCTTTAGGCCATCTTGTCCAGGGGGGCGACTTGGTCTTTGTGGTGACATTTTTGACTCTTTGACTTGAAACATAAATTTTATTTTTATTTTACAAGTCCAAATGGGACCTTGACTCAATTACATTTTATTGACTTATGATAAATTTTCTCTTGACCCATTTGATCCTAAAAGCATGAGGAACATGCTTTGACTAGAAATAAAATAATAATAACAATGAATATAATAAAATTGTAAATACATCAATAATACATTTGAATTACATTATGAAGATCGACGCTAGTTACATTTTCAACAGGGTCATTTAATTAGAAAATGACATTACAGTCCCCCCTTCCTGACATTGCTTGTTCTCAAGCAATTGCATGTTTGTGTATTGCAAGATCTTTTCTTGCACATATGCAGCCCATTTTAAAATTTTATGAATATATTTGAAGGCTTCATTCACTGTGCTATGATTTTGTGCCTTCATTTGCCATATAAACAACTTATGGCTGCTAAGAGATGCATAGAGATCCTTGAATTTCATTGCCACATAATAGTAAGCTTGATGGTCTAGTGACTGATTGTTGTGGTGTGCCTCCATTGGACTAAAATCCTTAAACTAATCACATACAATAAGTGGCACTTTGTTAATTTTCTCCTCAAAAATGTCATATTTATTTATTAATAGAATGAATGGTGTATCTCTGAAACATGAATGCTCCACAACATTCTCAAAAAGTTCTTTACTGAAGGTCATCTTATTTCTCAACCCACTTTTGGTCATATTCACTCATAGCAACACAAAAGATTACAGCTCGTACATTCACAAATATTTCCAGCCACTTACAGCCTTCATTTAATCCTTTAGCATTTACTCTAATAAGCTGATACTTCACAGTTGGAGTTGGACAATCAAAGTTTTCATTATAAGGTTCTGACATTGGATCATCAGTTGAAAATTCTATAAATGCTAACCCATTACTTTGAGTCACTCCAGCATATAAAATGTGAGATTCTGATGGATTGTATGCATTACTTGATACCTCAATAGCCCGTTCCTAGAAGTGACCAGCAACATCAGGGAGGACATGCAACTCATTTAGTCTTGCATACGTAGCCTGAATTGCATGGTCTCTCCACATTTCATCAACTATTGGGGCATACTCACATGTTGCAGCTGGGAAAAAACCATCTAAATCCCCCATTGCCATAATTTCCAGAAGCCAATTGGAAAAATGTTTCAATTTTGGATTGAGAGAGTAAGTACATTGAGCAGTTTCTTTATCATCACTTTCATCTGAGGTAGAAAATTGTTCATGTACACTGGAACCATCCATATCTGCTAAGCTTTCCTCCTCAAAATGCTCACACCCCTCAAGAAATATGCAAAGGTATTTATATACGTTGCTCTGTATCATTAGTTCGATGTTTTTCAGCTCCTCCTATGAAAATTTCTCACTCTTGTAGAGAAATTTTTCTTGCTTGAAAATTGTACTAGCACCAGAGCCTTCACATCCAGAGCTGGAATGATTATTTGTATTTTCCCTCGAGCCATAATAGTTACTCTGAGGGGTAGATAACGATAGTAAGGAGCATATCAACCTTGTTGAGAAATTAGGGCGTTTAATTCAATTTCTCTTTCATGATAATTAATTGTGAACTTGTTATGCTTATTTTACTTAGATATTATCTTTGTTAGCTTATTATGTCTTTCATCAAGTCAATTATCAAAACACAAGAGACACAAAGTTTAGGCTCTTCAAGCCAGGGCCAAAACCTCTCCCTCTTGGAGAGGAAAACCCAAAATCAATTCTTCTTATAGATCTTCCATTAACAAGTACAATAACCATGAAATAGACCCTTGACACCAGTATGCCTCCAAGACCCTTATCACTACTCTTCTCGGATTCTCTAGCTGATCTCTTCTTTCTGCACTGCATTGCACCTTTACTAGGGAAGCTCGGTCCCTAGTCTAGCAGCCCCAACCTGTGTGCTTCTTCTTGGCTTCCTTTGATCTTATCCTTAGCTTCCTAAAGTCTTCTTCTCGGCCTACTTCCAACATCCTTTGGACATATTTGAAAGTCAAGACCGCACCTTTCTTCATGCTGTTGTAGCCTTCCTTTTTACTGTGATTACCTTCGGCCTCCCTGAGATATGCGAGGTAAGCTTGCAGACCAAAATGGAGATATGATAAGACTTTCTTCCTTTGATAACACACCTCCTTTCTTGAACTAATCACAGATCCTTTCATCACTGTATTACCTTCTTCACGCATTGTTCTACGCACTAGAAGAGAGACTTATCTTTTGCTGTGATAGCCTTCTGTCTGAAATGTGAAGGTGGTATAGACCCAGAAAAAAGGTAAGTATACCTCTTCTTTTCTTCCCAGACTAGCCTCCTATTCTCACATCAATGTAGACCCAAAATTTGCTCTTCTATCACAAACATGATCCAAAATTGCTTACACCATAATGAGGTTGCATCATCCTTTATATAGTGACTAGCTTTAGCTTGTAGGCTTACATGAGGTTTGTGTGTAAGCCGACTTCATCAAGGAGAATATTCACCATCTTTAAGCCAACTTGTGGAGCATATTGACAAGGTCTTGAAGGCACACATTTACATCAATAAATTGTCTTTATAAGTGTAGCACCAATTCATATACATGACTCTAAATTGTATATATTTATGAAAAGATGACAAACCCTTAAAAAACATCAAGAAGAAGTCTTTGACCTATAATATAAAACTCCTTGCTCATGAAACCCATGATGCGCAAGTATTACAAAATACATTTTATTATATTTTTCTTCTTCATTACATAAATTCATAATTACAAGTCATTATGAAGACCAAACTTAGTTACACGTTCCAAAATTCCCTCTTAATTAGGGAGGTATTCGTAATGGCACATGGTCACTCTCAATCTGAAGAATCTCATAAGAAGAATTCGATTGGTAATCCATCTGTTATAGCACCTTATTAACCAGCATTGTCACAGTGCAAGGCCTTGATTAACAACTCCATCTCTTCACGAGACCATGAACTATAATGCTGGCAAGACCAATGATTATAGACATCTTCATCATTGTCTCTAAGGTACATAATCCACCTGTGTGTTCACCGAGTATGACCTCATAGGACTATTCTTTTGGGATAGCTAATCCTCAAAGAATACCTGTCCTTTCACGACTACTCTTACTTTGGATACCCTAATACATCCCCAAAAGAGTATCAGATGCCAAATGATTATCCAATCCCACATTCTGTCTTCCAGGTGAAGACCAAAATGATACGTCTATCTCTCCCTCTTAATTAGGGAGGACATACCCATTCCTATCAAGGAATGTTCTCAAGCTCCCTCTTATCCAAGGACTTGTCAAGGCTCCCTCTTAGCCAAGGACTTGTCCAGGCTCCTAGGGACTTTCTTCCAAGTTTCTACCAGGTAAGAAACTTATTACCAACCCCCCTCTTAATCAGGGACCTATAGCATCAATGATGAAAACACCGAGATGCTCAGTGTTTATAGAATATTAACAAAAAATTATATTAAAAAATATTATTCAAGTGGAAATAGATAAGTGAGAAGAATAGTAGTATTAGTGTTGGACATATAACAACTAGGGGAAAATTTACAGAGTTGACCATCAATGGTATGAGTTAAAACATTGCTAAATATGACATTTACTTGTTATCAATAAGTTAATATTAATTTAAAATTTTACAATAATTTAAAATTTTGAATAGGTCATAGCTTAATAATTTTTATAATGCTTTATGATTATTATTTTTTAATATTTTTAATGTTAATCCAACTTAGCACACCATCTAGTTAATCACAATTAGGTTAACACACCATCTAGTTAATCACAATTATGCTAACACACAGTACCTCTTTTATCATATACGTGAATTTGAATGAATCATAAATTTACCCTTAATAAAAAAAGTTACCACATCAAAGTTCGAAATTAGGTAAAATTTTAAACATATTTTCTCTTTACTAAATCTAATACCATTTCTTAAATAAAAGGAAAAATGTTAATTCAACAAGAAGAGTAAAAAATTCTACTCCAAAATATTTTAATATTTCTTTCAATTAAATATTTGTAAAATGAATCTTTAAAAGGAAAAACCATATATATTAATTTGGTGTAGTTTTATTATAAATTTTGTTATCATGCTATGCAAAAAAAACATCATTAAATCTAACATTGATATTGAAAGATTAATATTAATATTAATATTAGATATAATAATATTATTATTAAATTTAATAACTTTGGATTAATACAATATTCAATTTGTTATATTATAATATATATTAATATATCATGATATATAATTAACTCTAGATGTATATATGGAGGGAAGAACAAATACATATAATGATAGAGGCGGAGAGATAGAGGGAGTGGCAAGGGAGAGATGAAGATAAAATGAAGGAGAGGGGAGAGGAGAAATGAAGAGAGGAATAAAGAGATGAGTAATAGAAGGAGAGAAGGGTAAGAGAGAGAGAGAGAGAGATGAAGATGGAGGGGGAGAGAGGAGGGGAGAGGGAGGGAGATAGTGACAAGGTAGGAGAGAGAGAGAGAGAGAGAGAGAGAGAGAGGGGCTTGAAGGGGAGGGACAGAGAGAGGGAGTTGGAGGGGGAGAGAGGGAGTGAAGAAGAAATACATATAGAGAGAAAATTCGAGAGAGGGAGAGAGGGAGTGGTGAGGGAGAGATGGAGAGAGGGTGTGTATGTTTTGGGGTGAGATAGAAATAAAAAGAATAAGAGATGGAAGGAAGGGGAATAAGGAGAGAGGGAGGGAGATAGTGACTAAGTTGGAGGGCGAAGAGAGAGAGAGAGAGAGAGAGAGAGAGAGAGAGAGGAGAGGGTGACAAAGGGAAGTGGGAGAGAAAGGGAGGGAGAGGAAGGAAGAGAGAGAGGACATGAGAGAGAGAAGGAGAGATGGAGGGGGATAGAGAGGGATGTAAGAAGAAATACATGGAGAGATATAGAGAGGGAGTGATAAGGTAGATAGAGAGAGAGGGCAAGAGGAGAGGAGGAGGGAAGAGAGATATAAGGGGGAGAGAGGGAGAGAAGGGGAAGAGAGAGGGAGAGGGAGATGAAAACGGAGGGATAGATAGATAGATATGGCGAAAGAGTGTGTTTTTTTTTGGGGTGATATAAATAGACAAAGGAGAGGCATAGGGAGATATAGATATAGATGGGAGGTGAAGAGAGGGAAGAAGAGAGATAGGGAGGGAGGGAGGGAGGGAGCTATATATTGAGAGAGAGAGAGAGAGAGAGAGAGAGAGAGCGTGCATGTTTGGGGGGGGTGAGATAGAAAGATAAAGAAGGAGAGATGGAGGGAGATATAAATATAGATGGAGGGGGGAGAGAGGTAAGAATATTTCTTGCACTAGATTCGTTGATTTCAGTGTAGATGATGATTTCTAATCCTATTTTATTGCTGACAATAGATGCATTGATTTCAGTGTAGATGCTGATTTCCAATCATGTTTGGTTGCTTACCCTAGATGCATTGATTTTAAGTGTAGATGGTGTTTTCTAAACCTATTTGATTTCTTTCTCTAGATGCAATGATTTCAGTGTAGATGGTGTTTTCTAATCCTATTTTATTGTTTGCACTAGATGCATGGATTCTAATGTAGATACTGATTTCTAGGCTTATTTGATTAATTGCATTAGATGCGTTGATTTCAGTGTAGAGAGAGAGAGAGAGAGAGAGAGAGAGAGAGAGAGAGAGAGAGAGAGAGAGAGATAAAAGAATGTAGGAGAGAAAGGGAGAGAGGGGAAGGATGAGAGAGATGACATGAGGGGGAGGGACATAGAGATAGAGCTGGAGGGGGGAGATAGGGAGTGAAGAATAAATACATAGAGAGAGAAAAGTGGAAAGAGAGAGAGAGGGAGTGACAATAGAGAGAGAGAGAGAGGACATGAGAGAGATAAGGAGAGAGGGAGGAAAGAAGAAATACATAGAGAGAGAAAGCTAGAGAGAGACAAAGTGAGTGATAATGGAGATAGAGAGAGAGGGAGAGCAAGAGAGCAGGAGAGAAGAGAGATAGAAGTGGGAGAGAGGTAGATAAGGGGAAGAGAGAGGGAGAGGGATATGCAGAGGTGTATATATATATATGAAAGAGTGTGTATTTTTTGGGGGTGATATAGAGACATAAAGGAGAGGTAAAGGGAGATAGAGATATAGATGGGAGGTGAAGATATTGAAGAAGAGATAGATAGAGAGAGGGAGGGATATATAGATAGATATGGAGAGGGAACGTGTGTGTGTGTGTTTCGGGGGGTGTGATAGAAAGACAAATAAGGAGAGATGGAGGGAGACATAAATATAGCGTGGAGGGGGGAGAGAGGGAAGAATATTTGTTGCACTATATTCATTGGTTTGAGTGTGGATGGTGATTTCTAATCCCATTTGATTGTTTGCAATAGATGGATTGATTTTAGTGTAGATGATGATTTTTAATTATGTTTGATTGCTTACACTAGATGCATTGATTTTAAGTGTAGATTGTGTTTTCTAATCCTATTTGATTTCTTGCTCTAGATGCATTGATTTCAGTGTATATGGTGTTTTCTAATCCTATTTTATTTCTTTCACTAGATAAATTTATTTAAGTGTATATGTTGATTTCTAATTATATTTGATTTCTTGCACTAGATGCGTGGATTTAAGTGTAGATGTTGATTTCTAGGCTTATTTGATTGCTTGCATCAGATGCACCGATTTCAGTATAGATGTTGTTTTCTAATCCTATTTGATTAGATGTATTAGATGTTGTTAGTATTGAGGCTGTAAATTATTAAAAATATTTTTCAAGATTAGATGGAGGGGGGAGAGAGGGAAGAATATTTCTTGCACTAGATGCATTTATTTCAGTGTAGATTGTGATTTCAAATCCTATTTGATTTCTTGCACTAGATTCATTTATTTCAGTGTGGATGTTTATTTCTAATTATATTTGTTTTCTTGCACTAGATTTATTGATATCAATGTAGATGTTGATTTCCAATCCTATTTGATTGATTGCACTAGATGCATTGATTTCAGTGTAGATGTGGATTTCTAATCCTATTTGATTGCTCGCACTAGATGCATTGATTTCAGTGTAGATGTTGATTTCTAATCTCATTTGATTTCTTGCATTACATGCATTACTTTCAGTGTAGATATTGATTTCTAATCCTCTTTGATTTTTTGCATTAGATGTTAATCTTAAGGCTATAGACTATTTAAAAAATATATTTTTCAAGATATATTTAGTAATGCCTAGAGGGACACTATTAAGAATTAATTAGCTGTCAAAATTTGTGATACCTAGAATTAAAATGAATTAGATGTGTATAATTTTATTTTTTTTGTCAATTTAGTAGTGCCTTGCTATTTTCTATTTATCTTTTGAAAGCAGGTTACAAAAAATATTAAGTCTATGGCCTCAACCTGCCCAAATGAAACCAGGTCTGTTGACCACCTTAGCGCATTAAAAGGCATCCAAAACTGAAAAAGTTTCATTCTATCATTTGTTTCATGAGCTAACTGACTATTTAATCTATTTTCTACATAGTTGTTAAATACTAGATGTCTTTGCAAAAAACAAAAATACATCTTATATACAAGACAAAGCTCCTATCCATCTGAAGAATCAATCGGGGCTGGGTCCTTTGATGTAGATCCTGGCATATCCGCTTGTTGGATCTATTGGATTTGCATCTCAAGTCTTCTAATACGATCATCAAGTCGAATAATACGATCAATGGCCTGAACTATGTGACTTTGATGTGCTGCAGCTGAATGTCAATGTCTTGTAACAAATCCACTATTTTTGGTTCCGTCTTCTCTCTATTAGGGTGAAAACTCTGCATAGCCTTAGCTAATAGGCATTTGACAATCCAATAAGTGTGAACTGTTTGATTAAATAGTGATAAGCGACCTCGAGTATTGCCAGGATCTATAACAAAGTCCATAATTTCTTCTTCTACTTTGTTGTCTTCCTCATTGTTCTGGATTTCTGTTTCCCATCCTTGAATTTCCTGTCTAACCTGTGATGAGTTTCCAAGTGAGTAGGTGGCTGAGAGGTTCATTAAAACCTCTTGATTTGTCTTCCTCCCTCTCTTCATGTTCTTATCTTCAGGCTGTAACATCTTCTATTTCCCTTTCTCTGAAGTATGGGTCAAAGAATTTCTTGGTTGCCTCTTAACCATGGTGATGAGCTGACTTATAGTAAGAGTGAGCTCTGGAATAAGAATAATAAAATACAAGAAATAGATAACAATTAAAGTTTGAACCTTGTCATCAAGAATATGATTTGGATAATTCAGTTTCTCCTCGATTGCATAAGACATGTTTACTCCTCCAATAGTAGCAATGACATTACATTGAACCCAGAAATAACAGAGGGTCCTGGTATAGTAAGAAAACTAGCAAACATGCGGGACTAGCCAGAGACAGAGACAATTTTGAAGGTTATGATTCGAATTAGCAAACATGGGTTGATAGGGACAGGGAGCCAGAGTAAAATCCAAACAGACTCGAAGGCTCTTAGTTTGGGTTCCACATTTTTTGTTGAAGTAAGAAAGAACCCCCCACAGTTTAGAACCGAGGCCACGAAAAACCTTCATGACCCTCCTCCTGCTATGGGTAACAATAGGAGAAAAACGATAGTACCAGAGTTGCGTAACACTATCAGGATTAAGCTTAGTTGTCTGCCTACTATGAAGATAATCTATAAACATAACCAACCAATAGGGGAAAAGATTCATACTTATGCTCTGAATACCACTACAGACATTCACACCATTCCTTTTCAAAATTGGATATCCGACCCACCCAACACAGAGTTTTCTAACTAGGCAGGGCCAAGACTTTCCCTTAACCAACAGATGAGAATTAATCTTAAAGTGACATGGATCTCTAAAGCAAGGTTCGACAGGGTTTAGCATAACAAAGTCAAACCAATCTACACCCAAATTTAAACAACGATCAGAACCTATCCTAATCAGATACAGAGCCCAGGTTTTGGTAATGAACATAGACTGAAAATGGAGAATAGCATACCCCAGCAGAGCAACGAGCCTGGTGCTGACTATGGTCACCTCCGTCCTCCTTCGCTTCTTCTCGATTGCTGCCACAGAGGAATGGTTTGTTTCATAATCAATCTTCAGATTCATACACCCTCTCCTCAACTTGATTTTTCCTTCTGGCTCTGACAACACAGGCTATCTTACCAAACGCAACATCATACTCTTATCCTCTGCATGCTGCCATGATCCTGCTGAGGACGGCTTGTGCATGGTGACTTAATGATGCATGAACGGAGGCTACCACCTGGCTGACTCCATAATTGGTGGCCTTGTTCATTGAGCACCCCAATCGGGGGTATTAGATGTGTATAATCATTCCTCATGCAAAGTGAAAATTAATCCTTGACAATATCGTCTCCCTTCTTCATGGCCAACTAATTACTAATAGACAATTACATATATTCAAAATATATTCAAAATTACTAATAGATAATTTCTTACAACAATGTATTCAAAATATTTATAAGAAGAAAATATATATTCATAAACAATAAAAAAAAAATCAAAATATTATTGAAAGAGATGTGATAATTATTTGGATGTAAAGATTTTATAAATATGACCACTCATTAAAAAAAAATCAAAAATACATTATTTCTTGACTTTGCAAAATATACTATGGATAAAAAGAATCATCAAAATATTCTTGAAGGAAATAAATCATTTCAAGCATTAGCAAAGAAACAAATTATTTGAAGAGTAACACAATAAAGTATTAAAACTACTCATCAAGATATATTTAGTAATAGCTAGAGGGGCACTATTAAGAATTAATTAGTTGTCAAAAGTTGTGATATCTAAAATTAAATGAAATAGGTGTGTAGTATCAATCCTCTTGCGAAATATTGAAACTATACTTTCTTCTTCATCACCAACTAACTATTAATAGAGGTAAACACACAAACCGCTCAAAGCATCCAAACAAATATGTACAAACCATTCAAGGAAAGCAACAAAAACTAAATTAAATAACAGAATGATATGGTCATGCCAAGAAAAGAAAACATAAAGTGAAATTTGAAGTTAATCTCAAACATATACATAATAATGATAATTTTAAAATGTGACATTGTTGCCCTCTCAACTGGAACCAGCTTAGATCCATCTAACATTGGATCTATCATGCCACGAGAGGGATCAAATCCCTCTAGGTGCAAACCTTTCCTCAAGTTCTAAATTCCAAAAAGAAGGTTTTCACCTCAAGGGATTTGATCCCTCTCCGTGCATGATAGATCCCGTGTTAGATGGATCTAAGTTTTCACCTCAAGGGATTTGATCCCTCTCGGTGCATGATAGATCCCGTGTTAGATGGATCTAAGCTGGTTTGGGTGATATTTTCTAGTTCATTTTGTTCTAAATTTGATGGAAATTTTTTTTGAAATAAAAAGTATGAATTTTGTAATCTAGACAATCTGAGTTTCGTAATCTACACAATTTGAGTATCTAGAAATTTCTGAAGATAAAACTCATTGTTCCTTAATCTATACAATCTGAGTACCCAGAGATTTTTGGAGATAAAATTCATTACACAATCTAAGTACCTAGATATTTCTTGAGACAAAACTCATTTTAATCTCATGATCTTGAGATAATTTGTCTCCAAATTCCGATCAAAAAACTAAAAATCTTTTATTCTTAAGTTTTTATTTATCCTATGTCATTATATACTTTTAATTAAACAAACCAGACATGTATATTCATTTTTATTTTTTATTATATTTGACATTTTTATTTATTTAAAGAGATGTCTGTCTACTCCAAATTGAACACGAACATACTTACACATCTCTCTAAGATCCAGCTTTAGAATGAGCCTCTAGGTTCAACAAAGTTTTTAAAAATTGATATATATATTAAAAAAAAAAAAACCAAACCAACCTCCACAAAAAACTATCCTACAACTAAAAACTACTCATTCACTTTATGTTTAAAAGTTCAATTTTAAAAGGTATATTATATTAATGTCAATCTTAACTCTACTACTCATTCACTTTAAGTTTAAAAGTTCAATTTTTAAAAGATATAGTATATTAATGTCAATCATAATTTTATAAACAACTATATAGGTTGAATACTAGAACAAAATCCATGAGAGGACTTGAGAACTACTCATTCACTTTAAGTTTAAAAGTTCAATTTTTAAAAGGTATATTATATTAATGTCAACCATAATTCTATGAACAACTATAAGGGTTGAATACCAAAACAAAATCCATTAGAGCATTGAAATAATTTTTTTTCATTCACATATAATTTCAAGATTGTGATTTTTGTTGTTGTTTAAAATACACATTTTGAAAAACCCTTGAAACACTTAAATTGTACAATTAAACTACTCAAACTCAAGTTTTTAAAAATCTCCAAAAGGTAATTAACCATAAAAAATATTCTTGAAAAAAAAAGAAAAGAAGAAGAAGAAAAAAGAAAAAAAGAAGAAGAAAAAAGAAAGAAAAAAAAGAAAGAAAAAAAGTTATTTCATCTATAAATTAAACTACACCTAATATTATATACATTATCAAATTAAAAATTAAATATTTATTACATATTTTAAATCCGCAAATAATATTTAATATTATTATATATTTAATACACCATGAGTATTACCAAAAATTTAATATCCTACCAAATATTTAATAAAACATATAAATAATTTCTCTTACCACTCATAAAATTCCGTAAACTTTTTTTTTTTTTTTAATCTTCATCCAACAAGTATGAGACAACACAAAAGAGTTTTTTTTTATTATTATATAAAAATAGATTCCAAATTAGTTACTAAATTAATCATTCAATATTTGTCCCTAATAATTGTTATCGACCTTAACCAGTTCCATAAAAACCTAACGCAAAGAATTTAAGATGGAAAAACATTTCAATATATAGCTCAGACCATATTTAATTTTCAATTTATTTAATTTTATTTTATTTTAAAAATAAAATAATTTTGTAATTTAATAACTTTCAACTTTTAAAAGAAATACAAAACATGAAACTCTCGTCTTCCTATGACTAGTTCTTTCACATACACAATTAACTAGATGCCTTATTTGTTTGATCATGTAAAGTTTAAATTATAGTTATAATAGTCACTACAAAGAAGATGGTAGGTTTCATGCGTTGTTATGTCATATTATTTAAATAATTATTTAATTAAATTGAATATTGAATTTTGTAGTGATGTTTTAATATATGAATTTCATTTTGTTTTGTTTTTTTTGGGTGAGAAGGAGTTATTATAATTGAATTAAGTAGCATTCCCATTGACTCGCCCAACTTACTCCCGTTGACGTCACAATCTGCGCCATCACAGTGCCTTATTCATGCTCTGTCCATCCGAGGCATATTTTATTATTCACAGGTTATTTACTATTGGTCTAATTCTGCCCCCATTTTTAAATCTGCAGATCAACTTGGTTTAGAAGGTAATGATGCTGATGAGTGGATTATTTTTCGAAATACTCTGCGTTGTGCCGGCCTTTGTTACACTCCGGGTGGCGATCAAATAGTTTGGAACGGTCCATTAAAAAATAATACGATAATAGTGAAGGAGGTATACCGTAACTTCATTGCCTCATCTCAACAGCTCCATGCATCAAAAGTTTTCCTTCCTTTTTGGAAAAGGAAATTCCCAACAAAAATTACAATATTTGGTTGGCTGGTTTGGAAGGGGAAAGTGCTTACTTGGGATAATCTCATAAAGAGAGGACATCATGGCCCTAGTCGGTGTGTTCTTTGTTATTCGGCTGATGAATCTATCTCACATCTCTTCTTTTTATGCCCCATTGTTGTCAATCTATGGAAGCTATTCAGTTCTTTCATTATGAATCCGACTTGGTCCCCTGCGGATTTCATTTCAGCTGCGCATGATTGGGACAAACTGAACAGTAAGTATAGATCTTTACCTTTTTATTTTATATGGGAGGTCTGGCTGGCAAGGAACAAAATGATTTTTGAACAGATTCCATTCCATATTCATCGGGTTTATATGGCCATTAAATCATGGATGGATGATAGTCCCCCCCATCTTTCTGATGTCGTTGATGGCTCTCGCCATATTAGACCTCATAAGATTTCCATTCCTGCCATTTTCTTTGATGGTGCATCTGCAGATGGTATCACTGGTTGTGGGGCATGGATCAAGATCTCTAATCGTGATCGTTTTCACATCTTTTGGAACGGAGGTCCTAGTACTAATAATAAAGCTGAGATTATGGCGCTGTGGGGGGGTCTCCTTGTTGCTTATGACCTTCAAATCCTAGTGGTTAACATATATGGGGACTCTCAGCTAGCCATTGGATGGATATCCAACAGATTTCATATGTATAACCCACAATTACAAGGATGGATTGACAGAACTCAGAGACACTGGCATAGACTGAATTGCCCTCCCATCACTCATATTTTCCGAGAAAACAACACTCAGGCTGATCGGCTGTCCAAGAAGGGACTTATGGCTGAGTTCGGTTCCATGAAGATCGCCCAGTTCTCTGATGGCAGACAGATTAGCGATCTCTCCATCCCTTTTCCATGACGCCGCCCTTTCTGTTCGATAACTCTTTTTTGGTATTTCTATTTCCATGTCAGCGTATGACGGTTTTGTGACAACAAGTTCTTGTTATACAGGATAATGGATGATTCTTATATGTTTCTCAAGCCATACCCATTAACCTGGTTTCTTATGCACCAACCGTGCGGGACAACATGCCTGATATTTGATTCTCAAGCGAGCCTGAATATTATAGCGTTTTGTAGCAGTCGGCTTTCTATAATCCAAATGTACAGGTTCTTATATCAAGCGAGCGAGTTCCAAATATCAAGCGAGCAGGACATCTATATCAAGCGAGCGTGATCTAAATAACAAGCGAGCGAGACCATCCTTCTTGTCGGTTTTTTAAGGTTCTTTTAATGTCAATTGGAAATAGATAAATATTATAAATCTTTCCCATCTCTACGTTTTGCTAAGCTACAACAGTACAGATCAACTACTCAAGCGAGCCCGCCTCCACATTTCTGATCACTCCTAGCTCCTTTTTTTGTTCTCGGTTCATATCTTATCACAGGAAGGATAGAACAGGGATATATTATGTTTTCTCATCTTAATCTTGCACTTATCCCTTATTCAAATCACTATTGTTTTTTCTCCTCCTGTACATCAGTCAATCGGAATGGGCTAATGATGCTAGATGAATCCTTGTCCCTTGCTTTTATCAGATCCTTTTTCATATGTATGGGAAGGTTCTTTCCCGATAATAAGGATGCCAACTAATTATATATGCTCAATCTCTTTATTCTAAGCACATTTTAATTGGCTATATATGCTTGGACTTCTCGCTGTAGGCCTCTCAGCTGAGATATATTGGTCAATGTGCTGTTTATATTTTTAATATAATCAACGTTTTTTTCTTTCTGAAAAAAGGTACTATGCAACCAAAAGATTGTAACTTTTTTATTTTTTTAGTAAAATATTAAAAGTACATTTAAATAAATAAATATATATATAGTTCTAATTAATTAGAAAATGAAACTCAATTGGGTTATTTTGATTCAATTTGGTTGGAAATTATATAGTGTTTTGAAATTTAATAAATGTAAATAAGTTAATTGTTTATCTTGAAATTTAATGAATATAAGTGAAATTAACTATTTAATTTTATTATTTAAGGAAAAATATATCTATATGAGATGGCCCAAAGTGATAAATGCTTTAATGACTATAAGTGAAATTAACTATTTAATTTTATTATTTAAGGAAAAATACATCCATGTGAGTTGGTCCAAAGTATTTGCAAAGCTAAGAAACTTCACACCAAAATGTAAAAATGATCAAGTAGAATGTAATAGTCCTCATTAAGATTAATCTAGATTAATCAATGTTAGTGATTTATTCAAAGAAATGGTTTTTTTAAAATGACCATACTTACTTTGATCATTGAAGGTCAAAAACCCAATATTATTGAAGTAACAATTCTATTAATTAGGTCAATATTGCTACAAATAAATATAAATAAATATTCAATGCAAGAGAGGCATGTGATAAGAGAGAATTTGGATAATAGGATGGTCATCCCCTAGTACAATTGAGCAGTCAACTCCTAAGTGAAAACATGTGAAGTTAGTATTTTCAAGTAGTCTATGATCCTCCACTATAGGCTTAGCTATGCACCATAGCCTTTGCCCGGGACAATCATCCACTGTAGGCTTTGTTATGCACCATAGCCCTGGATCATCTATCTGCAACCATAAAAATAATTGGATTTATGAAGAGTGAATATTTTTTTTCAAAATAAAAACCTGTAGTAGACAGAGTACCCTCATTCTCAAAGAACAAGTCACATCACAAACAAACAATATCAATAAATACTAAACCATTTATTGGCCACAAATAAGATGAAGGAAAAAAAAGGCCATAACTGGAAAAATGCTTCATATCCAAATGTAGGTATAATGATGTGCTTCCTTCATATTCACATCCAAAGATAATTGTGATGTCAGTGCTTCATATCCACATCCAAGGTAAGTAGGTATGAGGTGGTATGGGCTTACCTTGTTTAGTAGGTTAATGATATAAAAAAATCCCTTAGTATGTTCATGATATTAAAAAAATCCCTTAATTTCAATTATTTTTTTCGTAGCCATCCAAAACGAAAATCAAATACCTAGATAAATAATCGTTGATGGGGTTGAGTGATAGACTTCAGATTTATTATAGCATCCTCAACCTGAGTGGGAGAAATGGAACACTTCTATTATAGCATCCTCAATGTGAGTGAGAGAAATGGAGTACTTCATTTCTCTTGGCTTAGAGTGGGTTCTCTTTGAGCTCAAGGAAGGTATATAAAATTGGTGTTTATAATATTGATTAAGTATGGAGTTGCACTATAGAACAATAAATAAGTTAAAATAAATATATTAATTACTAGCAATTGCACCATATGTTGCAAAAGAAACGTCGTAAGACAATACCATAGGAAAGAGTAGCCTATAAGAAATAAGAAGGCAATAGCATAGGAAAGAGTAGCCTAGAAGAAACAAGATGTTGCAGAAAACAAGTCATCGTGAAGGAATGAAAGGAAATTTTTGCTTCAATGGAAGCAAGTCGTGGAGGTTTCAAGGATATTGATGATAAGAGTTATCAACCAAAAAAATTGTTATATATTTTGAAATAGGAAATTGGTGGTGAAAACATATATGCAAACCAACATAATATGTTCACATATATACAAATTGTTTTATAGATATTGAAATAGGAAATTGGGGGTGAAAATCCTTTGGTGATTAATAATCCAGCATGTAACTCAAATAAGATATTTTAAATACATTCAAGTACAATCTATCTAACATAGATGTCAATAAAGATAATTTTTATTAACAAAAATAGAGTTTTCTTCAAGTTCATCTACATATATGAGCGGCAATTTCATGCTTATTAGAAATTGTATATGAAGAACAATAGTCTTGGTATACAAGAAAGTGAATATCATTTTAATATGGAGACATTTTTGGAAGGAGATATTGTTCTTTATGTTATGGTTTATTTTCTTAACTCCAAACTTGGTTTATTCTTTCTCTATATACATAAGAAAAAAATACAAAGTAAATTCACAAATTTAAGTTATAGTTTTATATTTCATAATTAAAAAAATAGTTTCTTTTTAAAATATTTTACACATCCTAGGTTATTCTAAATTGATCAAGAATATAGAATTATTAATGTGGTGTTCTATGTGCACTAAAATTCTCATGAGGTCCATCACAATGTATGGGGTTCATTGCAGCCTTGGATATATTCTATGAGTTGTTGTGATTTTTTGCTTGTGACTACAACTTGGTTTTGGTTTTCACCTAGTTATCATGATTCAAAACTTTGTTATCATGTAATATCCTTATAGAATTATATATATTACGTGAGTTAATGTGATAATTTGTTTGTCACAATGATTCAAAAATCAATTATTGTACCACAATATTGACTTTCTTAGTGTCTGTTTTTTTTATCTTATTAAAATATTTAACACATCCTAGGTTATTCTAAATTGATCAAGAGTATAAAATTATAGGGTGGTGTTATATGTGCACTAAAATTCCCATGAGGTCCATCACAATGTATGGGGTTCATTACAACCTTGGATATATTATGTGAGTTGTTGTGATTTTGTGCTTGTGGCTACAACTTAGTTTTGGTTTTCACCTAGTTATGATGACTCAAAACTTTGTTATCATCTTAGATCCTTATAGCATTATATATATTGTGTGAGTTAATGTGATGTTTTTTCTGTCACAATGATTTAAAAGTTAGTTATTATACCACAATATTGACTTTCTTGTTGTTTGTTTTGTTTATGAACCCCTTAAAAAAACCAGAGGAACATTTGAATTTATAGTGTGATCTCCCTAGCATGGGTGGGGGTTTCAAAAATTGGAGAGTAAATTGAGTGGTTATTGTTAGAATTTGTTGTATAATATGGGAAATTTGGATGGTTTTGTAGACAATATGGATGTCATAACATATATATATTTTTGGATTTTTTAGTGTCTCTGGCCACAATGCTTCTAATATGATCCATTTCAACTAAGAACGTCAATACATCATTGTGCGAATGATAACTTGTGACATCCCTAGCCATTTTATTTTATTATGGATCAAGTTATAAACTAATAACTTGTGAAATCCCTATCCATTTTCTTTGATTGTGGATCAAGTTATAAACTAAAATATACTCTCTCTTTAGAAGACTCTACATTATATATTGGATGGAGGGAAAGGTTATGAAAACAATTGTACAAAAAACCCCTTAACGTTGTCTCAACTTACTCTATTGTTAATCACATAGTGTCAATTTTGTAAAAATATAATTTACAATAAGGTCTGAGTGGGTTTTTTCTTTTGTAAGTTTTGTTTGGAATTGAAAAAAATAAAAATTATAAAAGTTAAAATTATGTAGTGAGAAACATTGTTTAAAATTTCATAATAAAAAGTTGAGTAAGTTTGACATCATATAATATGAAAAATTATAAAAGCTAAAATTAGGTAATTAAATATATGTATATAGTTTTTTTTAACGAAATAAAGAGTTTGTATGTAGTTACAAACTGTTATGTAGTTACAAACTATTACAATTAAGTAATTAAAGGTAAATTTAGTGTTATTTAAGAAATGAGAATTATAAACATTCATCATTATTGCTCAAGATAAATCATGTCCTGTGAAATAATTTATAAATTTAAAAAGATCACATATTTTAAACATTTTCATTATTAGTTTAATTTTTTATGTATTAAGAAATACTACTCATGAATAATAAAACAATTGTAACATAAATAATATATAAAAAAAAGCCATGTATTTTTTGAATAATAAAATAGTTGTAACAAAAATAATATAGAACAAGAAAAACTATGTATTTTTGGATGTATGAAATTTAGATACATTTTATTAAGTGAAATTTAAAAAAAATAATGGTTATAAACATTCGAAAATAATTTTATTAATTAATTAGTTTAGATCTATATTATTGATGAGACGGATCAATGAGGTTTGCATATCAATACATTTGATCCCTCTTGGCTTTTGGTATATCTAGATTTAGGCCATCTTAATTTCCTCCTTTAGATAAACCACATTCCACATGAATACCATGATTCAATACCATGGGTTGTTTTTATAGTTTAGTAAATAATTTTATTAAATAATTATTTTAGATCTATATTATTGATGAGAGGGATCAATGAGGTTTGCATATTAAGACATTTGATCCCTCTTGGGTCTTGTAGATCCAGAGTTAGGCCATATTAATTTCCCCCTTTACATAAACCACATTCCACATGCATACCATGAGTCAATACCATGGCTTTTTCTAATAGTTTAGTATTAATTTTTTTTTTTTTTTCACATAGTTAAAAAGTTCATTACAATATGTCAATATTTTTATTTAATTTACTTTTATTTTTATTTTTTGTAATTTGAAAATGTCACCAAAACCTAAATTCAATCACTTACTAAAAAAAAACTAACAATATAAAAAACATATATAAAACTTTAACTTGTGAATCTAATGGCCTAAAACATTTCAATCATCTAACATTTGATCCAATGGCTACATTGACACCTAGGGGAGTTTTTTTCAAATAAGAACGTTTTACAACTTAAAAATAATACTAAACTATAAAAACAGCCCATGGTATTGAATCATGGTATACATATTTGACCTAGTTAAAATGTTCATTACAATATGTCAATATTTTTATTTAATTTACCTTTATTTTTATTTTTGTGTAATTTGACAAAGTCACCAAAACCTAAATTCAATCACTTATTAAAAAAAAAAAAACTAACATTATAAAAAACATATATAAAATTTTAACTTGTGAATCTAATGGCCTAAAACATTTCAATCGTCTAACATTTGATCCAATGGCTCAGACATTGACACAGTGACACCTAGGGGAGTTGTTTTCAAATAAGAACGTCTTACGACGTAATAAATATTCAATGTTAAATTTACTATGACAGGTTTTATTGTAATTGTGTTATGGGATTCTAATTTGTTGAATAACAATCTAGAAATAAATGATTAGAAAGTTTAACATGGCTCTCTGAATTAGTGAATGAATTTTGCTAAGAAATCGACATTGCTTTGAAATTTAAGCAACTTACTATCCATCTAAATTACATGAAACCATTACAATACACTCTAAAAAAGTCCTCCATTTTTACATAAAAGGATTGGAACCTGATCATTCTTAAATTTCTCCAATTAAGTGAGACTCCATGGGGTTGAACTTGTCTCTTGGGTCTTTTTGCTACTATATCTCTATTATTATATGGAAAATGGTTAACAATTCTGAATTTATCCAATTGAGCCAGATTTCATTATATGGAAAATGGTTAACAATTAAATACAATCAGTGCAATTTAACTAATTTTTATAATTTTAATAATATAAATTAAGATTAGAAAATTTTTGTGTGTTTAAAAAATTATAATTTATTTATTTTTCAATGTTGAAAGTATATTTTTCAATTAAATTAATTTTGTTTGAAAAATTTTATGTCAAAAGCAATTATCCTACTCAAAAGCCTATTCCTCCTTTTTTATCTAGCCTATGATTTATTGTACAAATCCATGGCAATTTTCATGAATTTAGTGGTTTGCATCCTCCCATGTACATGGAACTTAAACCTCCATTTGGTCTTCATCTCTCCTCCAATCCTCTGTAAACTTAGTGGCATGTCTCACAGCATTGCCTAGATTTTCACGAGTTTTATAATTTAGTTGAATATTATGAGTTGAGAACAAATACGAGAAAATACAAACAAGGTATGCAAACATGTTCCACGAAGCCAAATATGAACACATGAAGAGAGAAACAATAGACTAAACAACTATATATGAAAGAAAAGTAGCATGCTACATAAAAAAATGAGTAAAATAAAGAGAGGCATTTACTGCTCTCATTTGTACATGCTTGTTTTTCATTCCTTCATTGGTATTAAAACATAATATACTACATAGGCACATGTTACATTTATGACAACTCGCTTCAAGTAGTTAGTGTTAAATTCTATCTTCAAACAATTAGATCAATTTTATCTTCTTTTAATTACACAATTTCTATTATACAGAAAAGGGGAGCATGTAAGTGAAGCTCTTCAGTATTGTTGAGTGGGATGCAATCTGCATTGGCATTGAATTTTATATCTATTATTTGTTGGAAATATGAAATAAGTAATGAAAAATTTCACAAGCTATGAATTGGAGAAGTTGTTTTGCAAGGGTAGGAAACATGTTTCAGGCACTATAAATGCTTCCAGGCACATGAAACCCTCCTAGAAAAGCAGAAACCTCTGCACTCTTTACTCGTTACCTGGTGGGCCATTTAACCCACTAGTTCAAAATCAAAATCAAGGACATAATTCTGACCTCACCTCACCATTAAAAGAAGACAACAGGATTGAGATTTTTTGTGCAAATTTTGGGCAACTTTTTTTCACCTAAAATAACACTAAGCAGGAAAGAACACTAAGCATGATTAGGACAGAGTTCACTGGGATAATGATAGATCAAGATACTGATGAACCAGCCGAGTAGCCAATTTATGATTTAGTTTTCTGAATTATTAAGAAATTTGATATTATGGTTTGTTGTCCTTGGATACATGTAATGATCCTTCTTCCCTGTTTCATCATTATTCATTCACATGCAATTATACCTAGGGAGGAGAGTTAGCAAAAAATTCTTTATATTTTCTTAAGAATCTAATCAATTCTAAAGTAAAATTTAATTCTAAAATCAATACTAACTTTTTTTTTCAAGAATCTAACCAATTCTAAAATAAATATTAATTTTCACATCAATTTTAATCTTAAGAAAAAAAAATCAATCAATCCACCATCTATCACATATCATCTTAACTGGTTACTTAAAATCATCTTAAATCATCATTTAAAAAAATCTTAAACCAGATCTATCAATCTCATTAAGACTCTATAGGGAACAAAGTAAATTACCTTGAACCTCAGAATGATTTAAATGAGCCCATCATAAATCCAATATATTTAAAACTTAATCGTTTTCGAGAATTTAATCCTGATAACAGTAACCTATTATAAAAATCCATCTATTAAACCCGATGTATTAAGAAAATATAGGTAGAGTGGCTTAAAAATTCATGGAGGGATAATAAAACATCCATGTTCATATCTACTTAGATTGATAGATATAATGAATTTGTTAGATGGATGGCAGATTTTACTAGTATTTTTATAGAAAATTGGATAGAATTTGATAAGAGAATGTGAATTTGGGATAAAATTTTGAATTTGATACATGGATAACATATTTTACAGTAAGACAAGCCAGTTTCCGGTCACTCTTACAGTCTAGATCTAAAGGTACTTAATAGATCTGGAGGTAAAATATGGGGCTTAAACTTTTATACCAATATCAATTACAGTTTAGATTGAGATGTATTTAATAGAAACATGGCTTTTAAACTTTTATAGCAATTCCAAAAACACAATTGGATGAAGTTTTCACTTCGTGCTCAACATAAAAGTTTAAACATTACCACTTGAAAATGCTGACCTTTTGTAAAATTAGGAGGAGTTTGAATGAGACAGATGATCTGAATAATGAATGTTAGTTTTGTTGTGCTAATTTCATTTTCAGATATAAATTTATTTACTAATCTTATGCAAGATGTATAGGTTCCCTTGTTGCTTATGTGTGTCAAAGAGGTAATTAAAAATAAATTTTATGAGTGAATTTGAAAGCATAAAGCATGAATTTAAAAGGTTGAACAAAAGCAACATAAATAACAGCAAACCATCACAACTAATCCATTAAAATAGATTTTTTATAAAGGATTTCAACCATCACAACTAATCCATTAAAACAGAGTTTTTATAAAGGATTTCACCCCTCCTTGGCTACATCTCCTTGGTCCAGCTTCCATTGCGTGGGCCTCTATATTAGCTCAATAGTACTCAAATTGATGTTTAAATGCATCAAATTCTCTTGGAACATGCTCCAATGAGTTCAAAATGTCGAAATCTATCAGAAATGACTATTTATCTACTCAATTTGGCCTTCAAATGCTCTAGGCATGGCCTTCCCTCTTGGTGGCCCTAGGCTTCAAAATTCTTCAAGGCAACAAAAACCTCTGTAAACTTGCTCCTATGCCTCTGAAACCTATTCAAATGTGTTCATAGCATGCCAATTAGCCAAGAATGACTCTTTATGAGCTCAATTTGGTCGAAAATTGACTCAGTTATGGAAAAAACAAAATTTCCCCCAATTTCTCCTCCAAATCTCGAAGGACTCCAACTAACTCCGACAAGTTTGGAAATTCTTGACGAAAATGGCGTTGTCGCTAATTCTTCCACCAAATTAATAGGTGGATTAATTAAGGCTAATCCATAATTAGGTGGATAAGGACGCATTAAACATGCTTAGTGGAAGGCGTTCAGTCATGGTTTTTATGGTGCAGTCACATGGAGGAGGGCTGGCTCACGGGGCTGACCCCCTCTGTTCCCGCCACCAGATAGAGCACACCTTCAAATATAATTTTGGAGCATATTTTTTCAATGTACGAGGCCCATGGCCCATTGGTAAAGGAGCGCAGTGTTTGGAGGGAGGTCACAAGGTCGAAGCCCAACCTCGCCCCCATACATTGTTTTTGCATTCAAATAAACCAATGCATTATATGTCAGACCTTTGAAGATTCACCTTCGCATTAAATACGTTGCCACCAACCTTAGCATATAATCCGCTCCACCGAGATATTCTTTGGACTATGGTTTAGACCATAGTTTATATCACCATCCGAATGTTGAATATGTGCACTATTCGAACTTAATATATAACCCCCATACCATATTTAAATGCAGATATAAGGTTTGTAATGCAACATAGATATGCGCCCATGGTTAAAAACTTAGGTTTAATAAAAATATATATTGCCCGAAAATAATCCATCATTCCAATGGTTCGAACTTAGGCTTAAATAATATATGACCCCACATATAATTAATCAAACCTCCACCATAAAAAAATTGACCTGAACCTTAGCATAATTGCAATGTTCTAACCATGTTAAAAAAATAATGAATTCGACCTTGGTGTTGGAGAGGACCCACCAGAGGGGACACGTGGCAACCCTTGGTTGGGTTGTCCTCCAACATATAAAAAAAAATATATAATTCAAACTTAGGAAGACATTGGGTAATTTTTCACCTTCACCAACCACTGGCGAATCGAGCAGTGACACTTGTCACAATCCCATTAGAAAAAAATTGAAGAAGATTCCCTGAATGCTAACTTGGCTACTATGTCATCAACCTGTACCTGTTCTGCAATTTTTTTATAAAAACTTGCATGTTTTGAACGGCGATCAGCAGACCATAACTCGTTCATCTGAACTCTGTTTTCAACGAAACGAGTTGCGTTGAATTCTTGGCGATGCGCTGGTCATTGTCATTCTAGTTGCATTTAATTCTGAGCACTTTCATTTTTGAGCTAAAATACTAAGCCTCTGATCATTCCTCCCCAATAAAAGCCTTTTGGAACCTAAAATCTCTATGATTACTAATCATGTGGATGATGGTATTGTTCCCTCACCCTTCCAGTCTCTATCCATTTAAATTTTTCCAATTTCATCATTTGGATCTTTTCACAAAAAGTCAAATTTTCCCTTGCTTCTTGCGACCTTCTCTTGCTGTCATTGACATCGATATGCTACAAAATTTCTGAGTTTGCAGAACATCAAGCTATTCTTGCAGAAACCATCTTGTTCCTACCTTGGTCAACAATCAAAGGAAACTTAAAAACTTTCTCAACTTGCACACTGTCACCATGGTGATTTTTAGCTGATCTGGCTTTGTACTTGCGTTGACTCTTGACCAAGTAGATTCGCCATTGCCATGTACATTTTGGAAACCAACAACAAGCATTTGTGGAACCCATGCCTTCTTTTCCAAGCTGCTTTGCAGCTTTCTCTTTGACCTTTGCACTCTCTTGCACAGGCATCTTGTTTCCAACACTGCTCAACAATGATGTTGACTGCTACAAATGTTTTACATCTTGTTCACCTTCTTTCAAAGGTAACCTGTTAACATCCCGAAACAACTCATTACAAGCATAAGCATATTTTTGAAAATTTTTATTCAATACATCTCTTTTTTTTATCATCAACAATGTCAAGTTCTGACTTGCATTCACTATCCTCTTCATTTCACTTGCATGTATAAGAGATAAACCTATCTTCTTCTTATGCGCTCTAATTATTTACTCAATGCCATCCTTAAAAAAGTGATACTTATTCTCATGGAAATGAAATATTTCTTTCCTATCATACAGATAAGGACTTCCAAATACAATACTTGATATGTCAAGCGGCACCACATCAAGCTCAACTTCATCAAGAAAGTTTGAGTTGATGGCGAATCTTAGTAAGCACTTCCTTGTAATCTGCAAATTTTCATTCTTGCATATCCAACCCAAAGGATATGATCTTGGATGTCTAATAGTTTCAAGGCCTAGTTGCTTAACCAATTCTTCGGAAATCAAGTTAGCTTGTGACCCACTATCAAAAAGTGTATAAATCTTGGTATGTTTAGAGACAACTCTAATATGGAAAATTTTTATTCTTGTATCTTCATCATGAGTATCATTTGAAAAATTTGAAGAACTAGTGCTTGAAATATGTGTACTTTTTCAAAACCATGGTTGTAATCTTTGTCTCATCTCCTGAATCTGACCCTAAGTCATGTTCAACTATAGCAATAATTTTTCCCTTCTCTTTGGCTTTCAGTCTATTTGGTTTCAATTCTAGATAAAGTTGCCAACAGTGGTATTCATCATGTCCAGTCTTTGAACATTTTTTGCATGTGAGTTTTTCCTTCTCTCTTTTTACAGAGCTATTTCTTTTCCCTCTTCCAAAAAAATTTCCTTTTCCTTTACCCTTGTTGTGGCTCATTTGCATTTACCTTTGAAATATTTTTCAAAACACCAAAAAAAGCATATATGATAGAAAATGTAAAATTTAGTGTGTCGTAGAAGAATTTTGATTTATATGTTGGTACATTAACATTACGTGATAAGATGTGAAGGTGGGTCAAGTCAGGCTCATTCACGTGCAGAACAGTTCAAGAGGCGGACCGATGGTCACGTTCAAAGCATTACACACCGGACAGGGTCAAGTCAAGCTCATTCGCAAGCTCTGGAGGGACTAGCACAGCAGAACATCGTCTAAGCTTAGGAGGGTTACACCTCGGAGCAAACAAAATAATTTCCTGAAGGCAGATAAATGGCGCATTTCCCTTAAAAACTTAAGATTTTTGAAGGATGCGGAAAGGGAAAAACAGATGGTCAAGATCAAAGTGTAGAATTTAAGTAGAGATATGGATGGCAGACATTAAATCGCAAATCCAAAATCGCAAGTGTTAAAGGATAACTGTGGGAGGTAAGTGATAAAGTCGCCGAAGTGCGATGTGCAATGCCATGTGGGACCCGATCGCATAACGCACATCGCAAGCTTTAAAAGATAAGTGCCGAGGAAAAGTTAAAGACTGTGAAATGTGAAGTGCGATGTTGGCACGGACGTGATGTGGTTCCAAGATGAAATCTAAAGGATTTCAAGTACAGACTTATGAGGTTTGTGTGCCATTTTATGAAGAGATAGGCAAAACACGACAGAGAGACTCGGGTAAGTGACCCGACACAGAGGAAAGGAGAACAGAAGACTAAACATAGCAAGCATGCATGGAAGAGGCAGAGTCGAGTAACAGGTAACATGATGACAGAATTTGAAACACAAAAGGCATAGGCAGAGTTAGGCAGAGGAACATACAGTGGCACTGTGGGAAGCACGACAGATACCGCATTATAACCAGAAAGGACAACTTAGCACTTCGGGGGGACGCATCAGCAACATCAGATTTAGCAAAATGAACGATATTTCCAGTTTTAATTTGTTTTCTTGGAACGATTGCATAAGTAATCTTAATGGTTTAGGTAGTCGAAGTAGTTTTCAATAAGTTCTGCAGTTATGAACTGCTTTGATGTATTTAAGTAGGTAGAAATAAAGAAAAGGGGTTCTGAGTTTTGGACCTCTGGATTACTATTAATTTGGTACTGAATTTTCTGAGAAATAAATGAAATAAGATCAAGTTTCCTACACCTATTGATGTTGATACGTCCTTCCATTTTCGCTCTGTTCTTATCCCTCTTTGAATGAAGTGAAGTAATGTAGCAGTCACTCTCTTAATTACGTCTATGAGTAAGGGTTAAATAACCTTAGTTTGTGCTCCTTCACTTCATCTCTTCTCTTTTCACAAACTCCTGATGAAACTTTAAAGTAATAAATTCTGTGTTCACAACATATTATTTCGAGTTTCCTCTCTCTCCATGAATTTCCTCTAAAACTTAAAAGTGATAGATTCTGCTTCTCAACATGTCATTTTGAGTTTCCCTTACAGTTCTTCTTTTCATTTCATTCAAATATCAATAGTTTATGGCATTTTGAAGGCTTTCATTATATCATATTATTGAGGCTATTAAGTAATTGAATTCCAAAGGTGTTAAACAGAGGCCATTTGATATTGTAATTGTGACATACATTTGTAAAATGTCTTAAGCACTGATTCCTTAGCATAGCCAAGGGATTGTTTCTTGAGATAAAACATTTTCTGGCACCGTTGTCGGGGACGAAGAAGCGAAGTTTACTTTTCCTTGGGTTTTTCATATTATTTCCTCTGGTTGTTCAGTGAGGAGGAAATATTGGGCTATGTTTTTTATTTTCAAAATTCTGGCTTTCAAAAGGCCTCACGCGAGGTCAGATACCTCACAGCAGATAGTCCCCGCTTTGCTAGATCTAGAAATATTGGTTTCTAAAAAGGCTCAGAAACCTGAAACTCCTTCAACACCTGATCCTACATTGTCTGCTCCTAGCAGCAGTTCCTATAACCCTTTGTTTGAGGATATTTCCAAGGAAATCTGTTTCTTGGAACAAGATTCTCCTTCCACACCCATTCATTTTCAAGAACCTAAGTTAGAAGAACACTCTTTTGAGTTTGTTTCTTTCACCTTCACTCAAGCTCAACCAAATATAGTTGCTAGTTCTTCTGCCATTATTCTTCAACCCACTCCCATATCAGTCTTCTCACCACCTTCATTCACTTTCACAGCAGGTTCATCAACCTCAACTACCCAAGGAACAGTTAACCAAGGTGTAAATATGGCAGCACCAGCTTTCTTAATGGATAGATATGCACCACTAAATCTTGCGTAACCAATTAATGCCATGCCTCAAGAATACCTCAAATTACTTCCTCATTTCATTGGAGAAGATGAATTAACTGCAGAACAACATTTACCCTTGTTTTGCACTTTTGCTGAGAATTTAAATGTAGAACATCTTGATGATGTGATGAGACTATTTGTGCAGTCTCTAAATGGAGAGGCCATAAAATGGTTCAAAGGTTTACCAAATGGTTCAATAAATAACTAGGAAGAGTTAGAAAATCAATTCACTCAGAGATGGGGAGAAAAGAGAGATCTTGGTTACTCATTGACAGAGTTTAATGCAATTAAAAGAAGGCCTGATGAAAGCATTTCTGAGTTTCTAAAAAGATTCAACAAATCGTACAAAATTTTACCTATAGAGATGAAGCCCCCCCTGTAGGAGCAAAGGTATTTTTTTCTGAGGCTTTTGAAGCTGATTTTAGCTTTACATTGAGAGAGAGAAGATCCCCTACTCTTGAGCAGATACAGACATATGCTCTAGAGATTGAAGCTAATATGACTGCAGCTGGAAAGGCGAAAGGGAAACGGCCAATCTAAGAGAGGGGGAATGCAAAAGAAGAATCATCACAAGATCTAAGAATTGAAGATATGACAAAGGTGATAAAAAATTTGAAAAATAAGCTAGCTAAGGTGGAATTGGAAAATAAAAACTCCCAAAAACAAGTACAACAAAACTAAGGGGGCTTTAACCCTCAATTCAGAAGACATCCCCTGCAGATTTTGCAGAGGGAAAGAAGAGATCAAGACCTGGTTCAAGCACCGTTGTATATAGAAGTAACACCCATAGAGCCAGCAGAAGATGACCAAAGGGAGGTCGAGGATCAGGTATCTGCTATGTATACAATAAAAGAGGATGAAGAGGAAGATTGCGAGGGAGAATGTGTTGAAGCTGAAGTATCTTTTGATCAAGATGAAATGGATGAATACTATAAGCAATTCACAGATTTCATGCAAGCTGAGTTACATAAAAAATATGATTTAAGGTCTAGAAAGAGATCTAGAGTGCAGGATAATGAAGGTGAACAACAAGGTTCCATTCCTCCTCCAATGGAGACTCCACAACAAAAGGACCCTGTGAAATAGGTCAGTAAGGGGAAACAACTTGTAAATTCACTTAATAGAACAAATGTGCAGTAGGGTGAATCTTCCTAGAACAAATCAGTTGACATTAATATTTTGGAGAGAGTTGTTCCTGTACCCAAACAAGTGGAAAATTTTAGAAAGAGTGAAGAAGAACCTGAAAAGAACGTTAAGCAAACTCATGCTTTTAGTTTGGAAAAAGAGTTGGAGAAGGTTAAAATTCAGGTACCTCTTCTAGAATTAGCTAAAATACCAGCTTAAAAGAAAGAAATTTTAGAATTCATTAATCTCACATAGGTGGAAGATATAAATGACACAGTGAATTTACAAGAAGAAAAACCAGTGGTCACATTTGGTCCTTATGTAGAAGAAGTAGATCCTTATGTCCCACCCTTCTATATTTCTCTGTTGCTTCATGATTTTACTCTACATAATTTCATGCTGGACTCAGGAGCGTCCCATAATCTCATGTCGTTGTCTATTATGAAGGAACTTAACTTGCAGATTGTAGAAATTATATAACTTATGTGTTATATGTCCAAGATTCTCCTAATCTCACACTATTTTAACTTCATGCAGAATACAGAATTTATTCCACCATTGATCATTTGCGGAAATTAAATCAAGATTGCAATGCACACATGAAACAATAAAAATTCACACACATTAACACAGTTGTTTAACGAGAAAGCCTGAAGCTAAAAACCCCAAATATCTGTATATAATATATTTCATAGAGATCATGTAACAATCCTCATACAAAGCTGATCATATCAAGCTCTCAGTGCAATACAATCGCTACACACTAATCAAGCCCGATCTTGCAAATCCATGCACTAATCTTTGCCACCTGCTAGCCTGCCTCTACTGCGCAATCCCTGCTGAAGAATGGCTCTGAATGAACTTGAATTCACCAAGCTTTCACTGCACAATCCTCATTGGCATCTCTACTGAGTGTTGGATGCAATCAATGCATCACTATAGTCACAATTGATAGTCTATCTTTTCCTTTCACCTATCTCTCCACTGGTCTCCACTAAAACTACCATGCACTGTATTTAATTGATGTATTCTTTAGTTGATTAATGAGTTATTATTTGTGAATTAATTAACTAATTAATTCACTCCACTCTCACTAGTGTATCAATCAGTTAGACTAGATACAACTAGCTCAACTGAGTCTAACTGAGTTAAAATAAATACAACTCCACCAACTACTTCTCCAACTCCACCAAACTCTGTCACATGAGTTCTAACTGAAGTCCTCCATGCATTAGCTCCAGTAAACCCTCAGGAATAGCGTAATTCCTTCTGTCAGCTACTGTGCCACATCTGTGCACTTAACTGAAGTGCTCCAAGAGAATAAGATAATGTTTAGAGTTCAAATATTATTAAGAGCTAATAATATTCGACATATCTATTTTTAGACTGGCAATCTAAAAATAGATTCCGCCCAATATGTCTAAAAATAGAAATCCATCTATTTTTCCAACTTGACCAACCATCCACAAATAGCATCTTGCAACTCATAGAATATGATCGACATGTCTAAAAATAGACATAGTCTAAAAATAGACTTTGCACCAAAAATAGCCTACGGGCCCACTTAGTGAAGGAAACTCTTTTCACTAAGCTCATCATCTTGTTGAATCTCAAAACTCCCTCTCAAAAAGATAGGGATTATCTACCACCCCAATCCTGTCTCTATGGTATTCGAATTTGCTCCTGGTGAGCGCCTTCGTCAGAATATCTGCATCATGATCCTCCGTAGGAATGTAAGAAAGCAACATGATATTCCGCTGCCCACAATCTCTGATATGATGGTACCGGATGTCAATGTGTTTAGATATATCATGAAATACTAGATTAACCGAGAGTTTAATGCAACTCTGATTATCACTATATATCACTGTGGGATCTAAATGAGAACCGAACAACCCGACCAGGATCTTCCTCATCCATATAGCCTCGCATGCAGCCAAACTTTCTGCCATGTACTCAGCCTCCGCTAAACTGAGTGCCATGGATCTTTGTTTCCTGCTATACCAAGAAACTGTTGTAGATCCAATATTGAAAATCCCTCCAGATGCGCTCTTTCTGTCTGTTGGGCTTCCTGCCCAATCTACATCCGTGAAGCCATGCAGCTTCACCTCATTCGACTGTCTGTACCAAAATCCATATCCAGATGTGCCCCTAAGATACCTCAGGACATGCTTTCCTGCCTTCCAAAAGAGCTTGGTAGGCTTAACCATCACTTGTGAAAGCTGGTTCACAGCATAGCATATGTCTGGTCTTGTATTGACTAAATACATGAGCGAAGCAACCAACTGTTGATAAACAGTGGCATCCACTACCTCTGCCGATGTAGCATCCTCTTTCATCCAACCACCAGGAAGAGGAGTGTCTATAGGCTTGCAGCCTTGCATGTGAAACTTCTCCAGTATCTTCCGGGCATACTTGCCTTGAGACACAAACAGTTCACCTTTCCACTGCCAAATTTCCAATCCCAGGAAATAATGAAGGAGGCCCAAGTCCTTCATCTCGAACTCCTTTGCAAGATCTGCCTTGCATGAGTGTATCAACAGTTCATCACCTGTTAGTATTAAATCATCTACATAAAGCACAATGATCAAAAGCTTACGCTCCACCACAATCTGGTATAGGTTTGGATCTGCCTCACTCTTGGTGAAACCAAGTCCGGTGAAATAACTGTCTATCCGTGTGTACCAAGCACGAGGTGCTTGTTTCAGTCCATACAGCGCTCTTTTGAGCCTGCACACATGCGACTCGCTGCTGAATATTTCGAATCCTTTAGGCTGCTCAATGTACATCTCCTCCTCAATGTACTTCGTTGAGGAACGCAGTCTTCACATCCATCTGATGAATGTGCCAACCCATCTGCGCTGAGAGAGCAAGGGTGGTTCGTATGGAAGAATACCTTGCGATAGGTGCAAAGGTTTCTTCATAGTCGATCCCCTTGATCTGTGAGAAGCCCTGGGCAACAAATCTTGCCTTATAATTCTCAACGCTCCCGTCAGCAGCTTGCTTCACTTTGTAGATCCACCTCAAACCTACCACTGATTTCCCTTCTGGCCTTGGGACAATATCCCATGCATTGTTTCTGACAATCGAATCATACTCTTCCACCATAGCATCTACCCATGCGAGATCCTCCACAGCTTCCTCTAAAGAGGATGGCTCCTGTTGGTTGTGGAGCCTGATTATCTTGTTTACTTTGTATCACAGCATTGGACCCTTGTACCTTAAAAGGGGCGGCAACACCGCCCGTAATTAATCGTTTCCGTGGGGGGTCCAAGGGGGGGTGGCAGCGCTTTTCGGAGCCCCTCCCCTGGCGGGGGGTTTCGAGGGCAGTGCCCCTGAAGCTAAAAACAGATGTAAAATTGCCTTGTAAAAGTATAGTAATTTATAGTCAATCTGGGTCGTTCATAAGCAGATGATCTGACGGTAGAAGTTATGTTTAGTTTAGGGTTTTTTGTCCTAGAAGGCAACCCCCTTGTATATATGAGGGTATTGTATTGCGGCTGTGTATTATGTGTGTATTCTCAGAGCGAGAAACAGATAGGGAGACTGTGAGAGAGAACAGAGGATATTACAGTGGATCTGCTGTAGGTTTATGCTAATTTCTTTGGATAATAGAAAGGAAGGACTGGTTGTTCGAGGTGGACGTAGCCCAAACTGGGTGAACCACGTATATCTGTGTCTCTTTGGTTTTATGTGTTTTGTGTGCTTGTATTTTCTGCATATTTTATGTGTTGCATTTCTCCATAATATATAATTTTCTAACAACTGGTATTGGAGCCGAAGGTATATTTGGCTGATAAACTCACAGGAAAGAAGGGTTTCCTGGTTCGAGTGGGAGCAATGTCTGAAGATGGTAATTTTAGGGTCAAAAAATTTAACGGCCAAAACTTCCCGTTGTGGAAGATGTAGATGGAAGATTATCTGTATCAGACAGATCTGTACCTACGATTGAGCGGAAAACCAAAGAAGTTGGCGGCCATGACTGACGCAGAATGGAACATTCTCGATAGAAAGAAACTCAGAATAGTACGGTTGTGCCTTGCGGCGTCAGTCGCCTTCAATATTTCGAAGGAAACAACAACAGAGGGTTTGATGCAGACGTTGGCAAAACTATATGAAAAACCCTCAGCCTCAAACAAGGTATTTCTTATGAAACAATTATTTAATATGAAGATGTCGGAAGGTGGATCTGTTGCAGACCATTTAAATGATTTTAATACAGTTACCAATCAGTTAAGTTCTGTAGGGGTAAACTTTGATGATGAAGTTAGGGCTATTTTATTTCCGTGCTCATTGTCAGAAAGCTGGAATGGTTTAGTTATGGCCATTAGTAACTCTGTCTCTGGATTTAGTACTTTAAAGTTTGCTGATGTTGTCGATGCTATCCTTAGCGAGAAATGCGACGGAAAATCTCTGGTGAGACATCGGGTAATGCTTTGAGTGAAGAGTCTAGGGGAAGAAGAATGGAAAGAGGAAAGAGCTCGGGTTATCGTAGTAAATCAAGGAAAGGCAGATCCAAGTCCAGATCGGGGATAGTGTGCTGGAAATGCAGAAAGAGAGGACACCTAAAGAAAGATTGTAGATCTTGGAAGGGAAAAGAAGGAGATGCACAGCAAGAAAACAATCATGAAGCAAATGTGACGGGTGATGTGTTACAAGATGCTTTGATTCTTTCTTTCGAAAATGTTACTGATTCTTGGGTTGTAGATTCAGGGGCTTCATTCCATGCCACACCTGATAAGAAATATTTTCATGACTATGTTCAAGGAGATTTTGGACAAGTTCGTTTTGGGTGATGATAATCCCTGTAAAATTGTTGGAATGGGTAAATTTCTTGTAAAACAATAGAATGGAAACCAATGGCTACTAAAGGAGGTAAGGCATGTTCCAGATCTGAAGAAAAATCTGATTTCAACAGGGCAGTTAGGTAGTGAAGGTTGTGTGACAACTTTCACAGATAAAACTTGGAAGGTCACCAAAGGAGCGCTGGTAATAGAAAAAGGTGAAAAGGTTGGTACATTGTATTTATGCAATGGTATTTCTAACTCTGTTAATGCTTTAACTTCCAAAGGAGAAGATGCAGGATTATGGCATCATAGGCTCGAACACATGAGTGAGAAGGGAATGAAGATTCTTCACTCAAGAAATTTGTTGCCAGGTTTGAAGAATGTTGATTTTGATTTCTGTGAAAATTGTATTTATGGAAAACAAAAGAGAGTCAGATTTCTCAGAGTTGGGAAAGAAAAGAAGAGTGAAAAATTGGAGCTTGTGCATACAGATGTATGGGGACCTGCTCAGGTATCATCTCTCGGTGGCTCTCGTTATTATGTTACTTTTATTGATGATGCAACTAGAAAAAAATGGATTTATTGTATTCAGAATAAATCTGATGTATTTGATACTTTCAAGAAATGGAAATCTTTGGTTGAAATTGAGACATGAAAGAAGTTGAAGTGTCTCAGATCAGACAATGGAGGTGAATATTGCAGCAAAGAGTTTGATAGGTACTGTTCAGAGCATGGAATTCGCAGAGAGAAGACAGTTCCAAGAACACCACAAGAAAATGGTGTGTCAGAAAGAATGAACAGAACAATCATGGAGCCTGCAAGGTGCATGAGATTGCATGCAGGATTGCCTTTACAATTTTGGGCAGACGCTGTAGATACTGCTGTTTATCTAATAAACAGAGGGACTTCAAGTTCCTTGGATGGTGGTATTCCAGAGGAAGCATGGACAGGTAAAAAGTTAAACTACTCTTTTTTAAAGCCTTTTGGTTGTGAGGCCTTTGTCCATATTAATAAAGAAAATAGAACAAAGCTTGAGGCAAAATCAAAGAAATGTACCTTTATTGGATATGGTGCTAATGATTTTGGTTATCTCTTATATGATTATGAAAATCACAAAATCATTAGGAGCATAGATGTAATATTCAATGAAAAGGTCTTGTATAAGAATCAGTTGCAGGAAAAGAAACAGGAAAAAGAAAGCAAGGAATACGTGGTTCTTGATGAGATAACTGAAAAAGTAAAGGTGCCTGAAAATAATAATAATCAACAACCACAGCAGCAGCAACCACCACAACGGCAACAGGCACCTCAAACACCTGAAAGTGGTGTTAGAAGATCTACCAGGATAAGTAGACCCCCTGAACGATACTCTCCTTCATTATATTATTTATTGTTGACTGATTCTGGTGAACCTGAATGTTATGAAGAAGCAATGCGGGTTGAAAGCAGGAAGAAGTGGGAGCTAGCCATGGAAGAAGAGATGGACTCCTTAATGCATAACCAGACTTGGGACTTAGTCAAGTTTCCTGCAGGTAAAACTACATTGCAGAATAAATGGGTTTACAGGTTGAAGGAAGAAGATGGAGGAAAATAGAGGTACAAAGCTAGAATTGTGGTGAAGGGGTTTGCACAAAATAAAGGTATTGATTTTGATGAAATATTTTCTCATGTTGTTAAGATGAATTCAATTAGAACTATCTTAAGTCTTGTAGTAGCGGAAGATTTACATCTTGAACAGTTAGATGTAAAGACAACATTTCTCCATGGATATTTGGAGGAAGAGATATACATGCAGCAACCAGAAGGATATGAGGTAAAAGGGAAATAAAAATTGGTGTGCAGGTTAAAGAAGAGCTTGTATGGCTTAAAACAGGCTCCAAGGCAGTGGTATCTAAAATTTGACAAGTTTATGTCTGAACAAGGTTATACTAGATGTCACTCTAATCATTGTGTTTATCTAAAAAGGAAAAATGATGGCGACTATATTATATTGTTATTGTATGTAGATGACATGCTTGTTGCAGGATCTAACATGCAGGAAATAAATGTGCTCAAAAGAAAATTGGCAAATTCATTTGCAATGAAGGATTTGGGAGCTGCAAAACAAATCCTTGGTATGAGGATAACTAGAGACAAGAAAAATCACAAATTAACACTGTCTCAGAATGAGTACATAGAAAAGGTGTTGAAAAGATTTAATATGCAGAATGCAAAACCAGTTAGTACACCTTTTGCTAGCCATTTTAAACTTAGTAAGGAGATGTGCCCAAAGACCCAAGAAGACATGGATTATATGTCTAAAGTTCCATATGCATCAGCAGTTGGAAGCTTAATGTATGCAATGGTCTGCACAAGGCCTGATATTGCACATGCAGTGGGAGTTGTAAGCAAGTACATGAATAATCCAGGAAAAGAACATTGGATGGCAGTAAAATGGATTCTCGGATATTTGAGAGGTACCACAAATCAAGCATTATGCTTTGGTGGTTCAAACATTGCTCTACAGGGATATGTTGATGCAGATATGGCAGGTGACAGAGATAACAGGAGGAGAACTACAAGATATGTATTTACTGTAGGTGGAACAACTGTCAGTTGGGTTTCAAAAATCCAAAGTGTTGTTGCACTTTCAACAACAGAAGCAGAGTATGTTGCTGCTACAGAGGCTAGTAAAGAAATGATTTGGTTACAAAGGTTTATGGGTGAATTGGGTAAGAAGCATGATATGGGAACGTTATACAGTGATAGCCAAAGTTCCATTCATCTTGCAAAGAACTCAACATTTCATTCCAGGACTAAACACATACATCTCAAGTACCATTTCATACGGTCAATATTGGAAGATGGAGAGTTGAAGCTGGAAAAGATACACACTAGCCAGAATCCTGCAGATATGCTAACAAAAGTTGTAACCGGGGAGAAACTGAGAATGTGCTCAGTTTCAATTGGTCTTCAAGGATGACGATGAAGATGAGAAACAACTAGGTCCAAAGAGGAGTCATTGTCCAGCAAATGAAGCAGCGGTGGAGTTGCTACAATCAGTCTCCAAGTGGGAGATTGTTGGGTGTGGAGCCTGATTATATTGTTTACTTTGTATCACAGCATTGGACCCCTGTACCTTAAAAGGGGCGGCAACGCTGCCCGTAATTAATCGTTTCCATGGGGGGTCCAGGGGGGGCAGCGCTTTTTGGAGCCCCCCTTGGAGGGGGGTTTCGGGGGCAACGCCCCCGAAGCTAAAAACAGATGTAAAATTGCCTTGTAAAAGTATAGTAATTTCTAGTCAATCTGGGTCATTCATAGGTGGATGATTTGATGGTAGAAGTTATGTTTAGTTTAGGGTTTTTTGCCCTAGAAGGCAACCCCCTTGTATATATGAGGGTATTGTATTGCGGCTGTGTATTATGTGTGTATTCTTAGAGCGAGAAACAGATAGAGATACTGTGAGAGAGAACAGAGAATATTACAACGGATCTGCTATAGGTTTTGTCTCTTCAATTTTTGCTGGATAATAGAAAGGAAGGACTGGTTGTTCGGGGTGGACGTAGCCCAAACTGGGTGAACCACGTATATCTGTGTCTTTCTAGTTTTATGTGTTTTGTGTGCTTGTATTTTCTGCATATTTTATGTGTTGCATTGCTCCATAATATATAATTTTCTAACAGCTTCGTCACGTGACACTTTCTCATCAGAGCCATGTATCCAGTAAATCGGTCAGGTGACTGTCTCTGTCTGCGCTGTGATGTAGGAACTCCTACATTCTGCACTGCATCAAGATTCAGTCGCTCAGCTTCTGTAGTGCGCTTCCGCCCTCTAATGTTTGGCTTTGCATGAGTGGTTTCTTCCACTCCATGAATCTCCTCCTGTGGCTGATCCACATCCAGAGGTTCATCTTTGGGAACAAGAAGTTCCTCCTCCGCATGCAAGTGTAGCTCCCTCTCAAGCGACAACTTCATGGCTTTATCCTCATGAAATTTTATATCCCGTCGCACGACAGTCATCCAACTGTCTGGCAAATACACATGATAATTGTGGGGTGTTTCTGTGTACCCCACAAATATCCCAACCTCTGCGGTCAGCTCCAGCTTCTTCCTGGTATCCTTCGTCACATGAATGCAAACAGGTGAGCCAAAAATCTTCAAATGAGAAATATCAGGCTTCTTACCAGAAAACGCCTCTTCGGGTGTACTCATGCCAAGTACTCTATGAGGACAACGGTTTTGCACATAAACCGCAGTGTTGCATGCCTCAGCCCACAAGTGTAGGGGAAGGCCCTAATCATGCAACATCACCTGTGCAGCACCCATGATCATTTTGTTCTTTCTCTCCGTGACCCCATTCTGCTGTGGGTTATGAGGCGCTATGAGTTCTCTTCGAATTCCTTCTTTGCTACAGAAGTCTTTGAATTCACTAGAGATGTATTCACCACCATTATCACTCCTTAGAGCTTTCACCTGCTTCCCCGACTCTTTCTCAACCAGCGCCTTGAACTCATAGAAATTTGAGTATGTCTCACTCTTCTTTTGCATGAAGAAGATCCAGCACTTACGAGAAAAGTCATCAACAAATATCACATAATACCTGTGCTTTGCTATTGAAGCAACGGAGAAAGGTCCACACACGTCTGTGTGAATTCTCTTAAGGATCGTCGAGGCGCGACTATCCTTCTCATGAAAAGTGGTCTTCACAAATTTTCCCAAAGTACATCCCTTGCACTGATTTGACTGCGCAAGTGTACCTTTGGGAAGCCCGGTAGAAATCTGCTACAAAATTTTCAAAGCACGATGGTGAAGATGGCCCAATCTCCTGTGCCACAATTCACCCTCATCCCGACTCACCACTCCTTCTGCTTTTCCTGCCATTGTTGCGCAGCCATCTACCTGCAATTGATAAAGATTCTTAACTTGAATCCCTATCCTCCTGGTTTGACCCGTTGTTTTATGTCGAAGGAAAGCTTTTCCCTCACTGAAAACAACATCATAACCCTTGTCTTCCAACATCGCCACGGTGATCAGATTCTTCTTCAATCTTGGAACATGCATGACATCCTTCAAGATGAAAGGTTTACCAGACTCCCTCTCAAAGGAAATGGTTCTGATACCAGTCGCATTGTATCTACCATCATCGCCCATCTCGATGTGCACTCCAAGATCCTTTTCCTCCAGATCACTAAACAAATATTTGTCTCCGGTCATATGGAAAGATGCACCACTATCAAGAAACCACACCGATCCCATCACACTTGAAACCAAGCATGCGATCACAAAAAAATCCTGCTCAAACTGCGACGCTAAGGCCTCTCCAGCTGCAGATCCAGCAACCTACTTATTCTTCTTCTTCTGTGGACAATTAGTGGCAAAATGTCCATGCTGGTGACAGTGAAAACACTTCACCTTGGACAAATCCTGCTTCTTGCCTTTAGCACCGGATTGAGAAGGATTTTTATTCCCCTTCCCTTTCCTTGCTTTGGAAGCCAAAGTGAAATTTTCTTCATCTTCATTCTTCAATGAAGATCCATCCCTAGTACCCCACCTTATCTCCTCCTGCACAAGATCCGACCAAAGTCGCTCCCATCCTGGCAATTTCTCCTGTCCATTGACAGAGTCTTCGTAGCTATGCCAACTCTTCGAAAGCCCAAGGAGAGCCAAGCTCACCAAGTCTTATTCATCAACAGTAACCCCCACACTTCCCAGCTCATCCTTGCAGTGGACAAACTTCGTGAGGTATTTTGGTATACTGTCGCCTTTCTCCATTTTTATTTTCCTGAGTTTGTCTTTAAGTGCCAACTTCCTCTGGTCACTTCTGCTTTGGAACAAGTCTATCAAAGCCTTCCACATTAAGAATGGAGTGGATTTACCATGAAGGCTGGACACAATGTGGTCCTTCACACCTTCCAACAGAATCCTTCGACACTTTGCTACCTTCTTTTGCCATGCGTCAAGTGCGGCTACATCACTGGAAGCAGGCTTCAGAATCTCAGCATCTATGAACTCCTTTAACCCATTATCCTCCAGCACTGCCTCCATATTGTCCTTCCATGCAATATAATTTGAGCTCCCATCAATGGCATACTCCAATCGCAATCCGTTGAAAGACATTTCAATGAATTCTCAACTTTGACACCAAGAAAACACTGCAGCAAATTCGAATTCCACTAGCACAAAACTCAACCGCTTCAATAATTGCAATCTCCTATGATCAATACATCTCTGATACCATGTAGAAATTATATAACTTATGTGTTATATGTCCAAGATTCTCCTGATCTCACACTATTTTAATTTCATGCAAAATACAGAATCTATTCCACCATTGATCATTTGCGGAAATTAAATCAAGATTGCAATGCACACATGAAACAATAAAAATTCACACACATTAACACAATTTTTTAACGGGAAAGCCTGAAGTTAAAAACCCCAACTATCTGTATATAATATATGTCATAGAGATCATGCAATAGCTCCAGTAAACCCTCAGGAATAGCGTAATTCCTTCTGTCATCTGCTGTGCCACATCTGTGCACTTAACTGAAGTGCTCCAAGAGAATAAGATAATGTTTAGAGTCCAAATATTAAGAGCTAATAATATTCGACATATCTATTTTTAGACTAGCAATCTAAAAATAGACTCCGCCCAATATGTCTAAAAATAGAAGTCCATCTATTTTTCCAACTTGACCAACCATCCACAAATAACATCTTGCAACTCATAGAATATGATCGACATGTCTAAAAATAGACTTTGTGCCAAAAATAGCCTGCGGGCCCACTTAGTGAAGGTGACTCTTTTCACTAAGCTCATCATCTTGTTGAATCTCAACATACCAAACCTTATAGGGATCTACATTCATTTGATTCCAAAAGGGTGAAATGTGTTGGGTTGATTAAACATGTAGCAGTTTCGTTGGCACAAATCCCGGCAAAGAGTATAGTCATGGATGTAGTGGTTGCAGACATCCCAGCCAGGTTTGGAATGCTCCTGTCAAGATCTTAGGGAGAAAATTTGGGAGGTGTTCTAAAATTAGATTTCACTTATGCTATCATTCTGATTTTTAATGGGGAAGAAAGGAGTTTGTACAGGGAAACAAGGTTTGTGAAGACCACCTCCAAGAAAGATGCAAGAAATTCCCCCATTTATAGTCAAGAAACAGAAGATATTTCTTGTTTCGTGCTGCATGAAGATGTAGAATTTGTTGAAGATATGGGGAAGCATCTCTCTTTAGCAGTTTTAAATAATGAGCTGCACTCAAGGAATATTTGGAAATGATACTTTGATGGTTCCTACTCCAAGGAAGGCGCAGGTGCTGGATTCTTGCTGATATCACCAGAAAGTAACCTCATGCCTTTCTCTTTTAAACTATAATTTGATTCAACAAACAATGTGGTTGAGTATGAGGCCTTAATCTCAAGCCTTCAAGTTGCTAAACAGATGGGAGTTCAATGTATTTCAATTTTTGGTGACTCTGAATTGATAATAAGGCAGATTAAAAATCATTGTCAAACCAAGCATCCGAGATTAAGATCATATAGGAATGAAGTTTTGGATCTAATAGAAAACTATTTTGAAGCCTTCAATCTTCATTATATTCCGAGGGAGGAGAATAGATTGGCCGATTCTTTAGCAGTTGCTGCCAACACCTTCAAACCTCTGATAAATCCAAGGCTAAGGTATGAAACTGAAATTAGACATAGACCTTCTATCCCTAACAATGTGAAACATTGGAAGGTGTTTGATGATGATGAACAGATAAATTAGTTCCTGACAATGATTGGAAACTTTGAAGATGCTGAGATAGACAAAGAGTAAGAACCAACAGAGTAGAAAGAAGAAATAAGAAACCTTAAGCAGTCAATAGGTGAACAGAAGATTACCCAATTGAAAGATAATGTGCTCCCTAAAGGGTTGGTTCCCCTTGAAAGATTAATCGATTCTAATGACGTTGTTGTTGATTCAAAGAAAACACATCAAGAAGAAGAGATGGAAGATTTTAATTTGGGAACTTAGCAGGAACCCAAAATAGTGAAATTGTTCAAAGGTGTTCCCAAAAACTACAAAGAAAGATACATTGACATTTTTAAGAAATATATGGATGTGTTTTCTTGGTCAAATGAAGACCTGAAAACATATGAAAAAAGCATAATTCAGCATAAGATTCTATTTAAAGAGGGACTCAAACCACACAGGCAGAAGCTCAGACAAATCAATCCATTATTTCTAGCTCCAATCGAAAAAGAAGTGAATAAATTGTTGCAGGCGAAAATTATAGTCCCTCTCAGATATTCAGACTGGGTTTCTAATCTGGTCCCTATAAGAAAGAAGAATGGAGATATAAGATTGTGTGTAGACTTCAGGAACTTGAACCGATCATCTCTAAAAGATAATTATCCTTTGCCGAAAATGGATTATGTATTGTAAAAGGTGACAAGAGCTCATAGGTTGTCTATGGTTGACGGATTTTATGGGTATAATCAGGTAGCAATAGAAAAAATAATATTAGAATAAGACTGCTTGCATGATGCCCGAGGGCACCTTCATGTATGCAAGGATGCCATTTGGCCTTATGAACACATGTGCAACATTTCAGAGGGCCATGGACATAGCCTTCGTTGGTGACAGGTTTGCAGTTATATATTTGGATGATGTAACTATTTTCTCAGGGTCAGATGATGAACACTTGGAGCATTTGCAAAAAAAAATTCAAAAGTGCAGAAAGTTTGGTCTGTCATTAAATATAAAGAAATATTTATTTTCCTTAGAATAAGGTAAATTATTGGGTCACATAGTTTCTAAACAAGGAGTAAAGATTGACCTAGCAAGGGTTGAAGTTATTCAGACGATTCCTATACCCAGAAGCAAGAAAGATATCCAGAGATTCCTAGGAAAATAAACTTTCTAAGGAGATTTGTGCCCAATTATGCTAAGATCGTGAGAAGCATAACAGATATGTTGAAGAAAAATGCAAAAGTGAAATGGGATAAGGAAGCAAGAGATGCATTTTCTAGAATAAAGGAAGCACTGCAGGAAGCTCCAGTTCGGATTAGTCCAGACTATCAACAAGCCTTCCAGGTATTCTCATTTGCATCACCCACTACTATCTTTTTTGTGTTGTTGCAGAAAAATAAAGATAGTAAGGAGCAGCTGGTTGCATTTTTAATTAAATTTCTCAGAGATGCTGAGCTCAAATACAATATTCTGGAGAAACAAGTATATGCTTTGGTCAAAGCATTGAAAGCCTTCAGGACTTATGTGTTTCAGTCCCATATAACTACTTATGTTCCTAATTCTGCTGTGAAATACGTGATGTTCCAAAGTGATGTTGAAGGAAAAAGGAGGCAGTGGATAGCAAAAATCCAAGAGTATGATTTGGACATCAAACCCACCAAGCTGGTCAAGGGACAGGGGTTAGCGAAGTTGTTGACAAAGACAAATTTTCAAGCCTTGGGAATTAATTTGTTGGCACCAGTGGATGGAGCTGTAAATGAAGAAGGTTAAAGCAAGTCCAAAACAGGTATTCAATACAAATTTTTGTGCTCTGATTGGTATAAATATATTGTGAATTACCTGTGTTTCTTTTCCTGTCCAACTTCTCTAAGTAGAAAAAAATACAAAGCTCCCAAGCTCAAATCTCAGCCATATGTTATAGTAGGAGCAAAGCTATACTGGAAGGATCCTGCTGGTATTCTGTTGTTATGCTTGACCGAAGGAGAATCTGTTGAAGTCACCAAAGGATATCATGAAAGTATGTGTGGAGGTCATTATAGCTAGAAGGTCACTACTCATAAAATTCTCAAGTCAGGCTTCTACTGGCCAACTCTGTTTTCCGATGTTTATAGGCTGGTCATAAGTTGTCAGAAGTGTCATTTGTTTGCTGAAAAGAAAAAAATTGCTTCATTACCTATCATCCCAGTATTTATTGAAGAACCTTTCAGGAAATAGGGATTGGATTTTATTGGAGAGATCAATCCACCATCAAGTGGACAGTTCAAGTGGATTCTAACCGCTACTGATTACTTTACAAAATGGGTTGAAGCAATACCCACTAAGAAGGAAAATGACCAAGTAGTGATGAAGTTTTTGGAGGAAAACATTTTCAGCAAATTCGGATGTCCAGTCAAAATTGTGACTGATAATGCTCAGGTATTCAACTCTGCTCATTTCATTAATTTATGTCAAACATATAATGTTATTTTATCACATTCCACAACATATCCTCCCTAAGGGAACAGATTGGAAGAGTCTTAGAATAAGACATTGGTCAGAATCTTGAAGAAGACAATCACCGAGAATCAGAAGGATTAGGATGTGAAGTTGAAATTTTCCCTCCTGGCAGTTCGAGACACTACCAGGAGATCTACTAGGAAATCTCCCTATGAACTAGTTTATGGAACTCAAGCACTATTTCCTACTCAGCTGGCCAAACCAGTGATTTCTTTCCTTCAAGAAGCTCAGGAAGAACCTAATGCTCTGGTAAGAAGATTGAACAAGTGAAAATTGAAACAAAGTTAGGGATAACTTGATTACTTATCAGGAAAATATGAAGTCTATATTTGAAAAAAAATCAAAATAAGTTCTCTTTCAAGTAGGAGATTTAGTACTGAGATGGGACACCAGACGAGAAGAAAAGGGGAAGCATGGTAAATTTGACCCTCTCTGGTATGGTCCATATAGAATTTCCAAGGCAAGGTCAAATAACACATTCATTTTGGAAGATCCAGATGAAGAGTCAGTACAGCTACCTGTGAACGGGCAGTATCTGAAGCATTATTTCCAACATTAAAAGTCAGCATTCCACCATTGTAAATACCGGATTTCTCATTTTTCATATGTCACCAAGAAATATTTGATTCCTTGCCCAATGGGTAAGGCACTAATCTGCGGTTCTTAGCGCTTCCGTGGAAAAAAATGCTATCCCCAGGTGGAGCCAAATGTTGTGGCTCATTTGCATTTACCTTTGAAATATTTTTCAAAACATCAAAAAACACATATATGATAGAAAATGTAAAATTCAGTGTGTTATAGAAGAATTTTGATTTATATGTTGGTACATTCACATTACGTGATGAGATGTGAAGGTGGGTCGAGTCGGGCTCATTCACGTGCATAATAGTTCAAGAGTCGGATCGATGGGCACGTTCAGAGCATTTCACACCGGACAGGGTTGAGTCAAGCTCAGGAGGGACTAGCGTGGAAAAACACTAGCTAAGCTCAGGAGGGTTACACCGCAGAGCAAACAAACTAATTTCTTGAAGGCAGATAAATGGCACATTTCCCTTAAAAACTTAAGAGTTTTGGAGGATGCACAAAGGGAAAAACAGATGGTCAAGATTAAAGCATAGAATTGAAGCGGAGAGATGCACGATGGAGATTAAATCGCAAATCACAAATAGCAAGTGTTAAAGGATAACCATGGGAGGTAAGTGATAAAGTCGCTGAAGTGCGATGTGCGATGCCAGGTGGGACCCGATCGCATAGCGCACATTGCAAGATTTAAAAGATAAGTGCTAAGGAAAAGTTAAAGACCGCGAAATGCGAAGTGCAATGTTGACACAGATGCGATGTGGTTCCAAGATGAAATCTAAAGGATTTCAAGTCCAGACTTATGACGTTTATGCACCATTTTATGAAGAAATAGGCAAAACACTACAGAGAGACTTAGGTAAGTGACCCGACCCAGAGGGAAGGAGAAGAGAAGACTAAACACAGAAGGCATTGACAGAAGAGGCAGAGTCAGGTAACAGGTGACATGATGACAATGTTTGAAACACAAAAGGCATAGGCAGAGTCAGGCAGAGGAACATACAGTGGCATTGTGGGAAGTACGACATCTGGGTCAAGTTGGGCACAGAGGCGTTGTTACAGAATTGTGCAGCTACCGCATCATAACCAGAAAGGACACCTCAGCACTTCGGGGGAATGCACCAGCAACATCAGATTCAACAAAATGAATGATATTTCCAGTTTTAATTTGTTTTCTTGGTATGATTGCATAAGTAATCTTAACGGTTTAGGTAGTCGAAGTAGTTTTCAAGAAGTTCAACAGTTACGAACTACTTTGATGTATTTAAGTAGGCAGAAATAAAGAAATTGGGTTCTAAGTTTTGGACCTCTGGATGAATGTTAATTTGGTACTGAATTGTCTGAGAAATAAATGAAAGAAGATCGAGTTTCCTACACCTGTTGATGTTGATACGTCTTTCCAGTTTCGCTTTGTGCTTATCCCGCTTTGAATGAAGTGAAGTAATGTAGTAGACATTCTCTTAATTATGTCTGTGAGTAAGAGTTAAATAACCTTAATTTACGCTCCTTCACTTCATCTCTTCTCTTTTCACAAACTCCCGATGAAACTTTAAAGTAATAGATTATGTGTTCACAGCATATTATTTTGAGTTTCCTCTCTCTCCATGAATTTCCTCTGAAGCTTAGAAGTGATAGATTCTGCTTCTTAGCATGTCATTTTGAGTTTCCATTACATTTCTTATTTTCATTTCATTCAAATATCAACAGTTTATGGCATTTTGAAGGCTTTCATTATATCAGATTATTGAGGGTATTAAGTAATTGAATTCCAAAGGTGTTAAATAGAGGCCATTTGATATTGTAATTGTGACAAACATTTGTAAAATGTATTAAGCATTGATTCCTTACCACAACCAAGGGATTGTTTCTTGAGATACAACAACCCTTAATTTCATTTTTCTCATCTATGTTTTGTTTCCCTCTTGCCTCTAAGTGTGTGGCTTGAACACAAACTTCATCTACATTTCTGGGGTAAACATAAGAATAGTATGTTTCAAATAGGAATGTAAATCCCCAATGTATTTTAAGAGTGTATCCTGGGAATTCAAGTTGATTCCTAACAATAAAACCCTTTTTCTAAACTCCTGGGTATATTCTTGAACTTTTTGACCCTTGAGCTGCTTAAAATTTTGCCAACTTATAATGGATTTTTGCATATAGGCTAATGGATAAAACTTTCTTTTAATGGAAGAAATAAACTCAACCCAAGAAATGGATATCTTACCATGGATTCACATTTCCTCTTAAGTCTTTTCTTCCCACCAAACTAGTGTTTCTCCTTCTAGCCTTAATGAAGCCAACTAGATCTTTATGTCGTATTCATGAAGGTTCTGAATTCTGAAATACACCTCCAATTGACATGTCCAATTGTCAAGCCTCTCTGCATTTACCTCACCATTGTACATGGGAAGTTCAAACTTAATGTCCAATTTGAGTAATGGAGTTTTTACTTCTATGGCTTTTGAGTGAGTGTGAGTGTCTTTGTGATGGAAGTGGAAGATGATGCTAATGGCGATGATGAGGATGATGAATATGGTGGATATGGAGGTGGCTTTCCTCCACTTCCCTTTGAACTCATCTCTTCATCCTTCTTACCATCTAAAGTTCCTAATCCATTTGGAGGCTTAGAACCTTCTCCTGCCATCCCAGCAGTAAATAAATCAAACATAACTTTAGCCATCCTCTTTATGTCTTTGAAGATTCTCTTGGCATCTTCCTCTTCTGAATGTCCTTGAGTATCTCCAACACTTGAAATGATGGCTATGGATTCAAGCTCAACTTATGATGCTTGTACCTCTTCAATCAACTCAACTTCTTGTACAAATTGCACCTCTTCAATCTCAGCTTCTTGAGACAAAACTTGAGGTTCTTCAAGTGAAGCTATGAGTGGAATTTGGGTGAAGATAATTCTCTTTCAGCTCTCCTTCTTCTGTTCCTAACCTTAGGACTTGCAACCAACAATTCCCCTTCACCTTTCTACAAATGTAACCTTGTTAGCATCACAAATTTGCAACCATTAAACTTTCACAAATCTTTAAGAAACTATAAAGCAAATAACCTTGCCTTTCAACCAAGCTCTGATACCAACTGGATGTGAATAATGAGTGTTAGTTTTTTTGTGCTAATTTCATTTTCAGATATAAAACTTATTTACTAATCTTATGCTTGATGTACAGGTTCCCTTATTGCTTATGTGTGTCAAAGAGGTAATTAAAACTTAATTTTATGAGTGAATTTGAAAGCATAAAGCATGAATTTAAAAGGTTGAATAGCAGCAACATAAATAACAACAAACCATCACAACTGATCCATTAAAACAAAGTTTTGATAAATGAGTTCACCCCTCCTAGGCTACATCTCCTTGGTCCAGCTTCGATGGCTTGAGCCTATGTATTAGCTAAATAGTGCTCAAATTTCTATTTACATGCATCAAATGCTCTTGGAACATGCTCCAATGAGTTCAAAATGTTGAAATATATTAGAAATGACTATTTATTTACTCAACTTGGCCTTTAGATGCTCTAGGCATTGCCTTCCCTCCTGGTGGCCCTATTCAAGGCAACACAAACCTCTGTAAAATTGTTATTCTTCCTCTGCAACCTATTCCAATGTGTTCATAGCATGCCAGTTAGCCAAAAATGACTCTTTCTGAGCTCAATTTGGTCGAAAATTGACTCAATTATGGAAAAAGCAAACTTTCCCCTAATTTCTCTTCCAAATGTAGAAGGACTCCAGCTAACTTCGACAAGTTTTTCAATTCCTGCCGAAAATAGAATTTCTGCTAATTTTGTCGTCAACTTAATAGGAGGATTAATTAAGGCTAATCCGTAATTAGGTGGACAAGGACGCATTAAATGCACTTAGTGGAAGGCACTGGGTCATGGTTTTTATGGTGCGATCACATGGAGAAGGGTTGGCCCATGGGGTTGGCCCCCTTCGTTCCTGCCACCGGATAGCGCACACATTCAAATAGAATTTTGGAGCATATGTTTTCAACTTACAAGGCCCATGACCCATTGGTAAAGGAGCGCAGTGTTTGGGGGGAGGTCACGGGGTCGAACCCCGACCTCGCCCCCATACATTGTTTCTACATTCAAATAAACCAAGCCATTATGTACACCATCAGACCTTTGAAGATTCACCTCCACATTAAATACATTGCCACCAACCTTAGCATATAGTTCGCTCGATCGAGATTTCTTTGGACTATGGTTTAGACCATAGTTTATATCGCCATCCGAATGTTGAATATGTGCTCTATCCAAACTTAGTATATAACCCCCATACCATATTTAAATGTGAATATAAGGTTTGTAATGCAGTTTGCCTACATAGATATGCACCCAAGGTTAAAAAATTAGGTTTAATAAAAATATATGTGGCCCAAAAATAATCCATCTTTCCAATGGTTCGAACTTAGGCCTAAATAATATATGACCCCACATATAATTAATCAAACCTCCACCATAAAAAATTCGACCTGAACCTTAGCATAATTGCAATGTGCCAACCATGTTAAAAAAATAATGAATTCAAACTTGGTGTTGGAGAGGATCCACTAGAGGGGACACATGGTGACCCCTGGTTAGGTTGTCCTCCAACATATAAAAAAAAATCAAATCCAAACTTAGGAAGACATTGGAGGTCATTGGGTAATTTTTCACTTTCACAAACCAACTGGAAAATCCAGCAGTGACACTTGTCACAATCCCATTGGAAAAAAACTGAATAAGATTCCTTGAATGCTGACTGGGCTGCCATGTCATCAGCCTGTACCTATTCTACAATTTTTTTAAATAAAAATTTTCCTGTTTTGAATGGTGATCAACAGACCATAACTCCTTCATCCGAACTTTGTTTTCAACGAAATGAGTTGCATTGGATTCCTAGTGATGGGACGGTCGTTTTTGTTTTGGTTGCATTTAATTCTGAGCACTTTCATTTTTGAGCTAAAATACTGAGCCTCTGATCAACAGATCCTTAACTTCTCGCTACTCAATAAACGGGATAAGGAGAGGTCGCGTTCTTCATTAAGTATGCTTTTCATCTTTAAAGGGATTGATAGCTTCAACTTTAGCATAGAACAGGAGCATAAGGATAGCTTCCCTCAAAATAAGAAAAACTAAATATTAATTTTATATCTTGGACAACATTCGGGGAGGAATTTTGTATGAGCATAAAAACTCGGAATTCAAACCGAATACAAACTTTCCAACAAAAGCAAAAGGTTGGATAAAAAAAATGGAAACGATGGATGAGATAAATTGGTTAATACTACTCTCCATCTTCGGAATCAAGTTTTGTTCCTACTCAAGAAGTTTCGAATAAAAATTGATTAAGTGTGTTGCACAACACTCATTTGATGTGTTAATGTGGTCGGTTCAAATTTCCGAGACACTTCTTGGTAATTTGAACGTGTGCATAAAATATTGAAGTTTTGGTCTGAATTCGTTAATGGTTTCAAGCTTTGGATTCTATCATTTTCAAGTCCTCAATATCAGTGCTGCAAGTACCATTGATAGTTATGGATTGTCCTCCAAATTTTTCTTTAGCACCACAACTTCCCCCTCTCCCTGTTTCTCCTCCAATACTAAATCATCATTTTATCACTCTGGTGGGAGGGGACGCACGAGGTTTCCAAAGAGGGGAAAATATTCTGGTGTTGGAGTTGATTCTGCCAATAGCTTTCATGGTGGAACTGGCCTTGAATGCTAGGTCTTCCATGTGTATCTCAGAGAGCACTGATTTCAGCTTGGCCATGGGAAAAATAAAATAGAGATTCCCCACTTTGTGCTCCTAGTCTACTGTCAGAGGCATACTCTACACACACCAACATGGTGTTTGAATCACATAGGAAATGTAGTTTGAGTGCAGATGGAATGCGTCGAGGTGGAAGAGTTAAAGTGTAGTCAGAGCGTGTCGTCCTGTCATGAGAATAATGTACAAGGAAGGCACCAACGATTGAAACATAGTCACGACCTTTAGAACAATGCTGACTCTGTTCAGAACAATGACACCTCTGTCACGACACAACAAAAGCATAACCACCACAGTGTTTTCTTTACCCTTTAGAGAAGTCGAGCATAGAAGGCCAACCAGAATGGGAATCACATACCTCTCGCTAACCATGGTCAAACCGGGACGTTGCACTGAGATAACGGCAAGCACAACTAGAGCATCGTTAGCTAGGTCTAGCCATTCACGGTCCTCTTCCGTTAGAAGGTTCATCGGCAAAGGCACCCCGCCCATTTCCACGACCCTAGTGGCGTTGCTGTCGTTAATGAAGAGATTGATTTGTAACTTAACTTTCTGGTTCTGGACAAATTGTCATAATTCTAGTGCAGTTTTTTTCTTCAAAATTCTAAATGGATATTTTTTTTCAAAATAATAACCTGTAGTGGGCAGAGTACCCTCATTCTCAAAGAATAAGTCACATCACAAACAAACAATGTCAAGAACTACTAAACTCTTTACTCGTAACAAGCAACAAATAAGGTGAAGGACAACAGAAGCCATAACTAGAAAAAGCCTTTCAACTCGAGTTTATGAGAAATATGTGCCATTTAGTGATACAATAAGATTTTGGTAGTGATTCTCTCTATTATTTGATGGACCCTTTGAACAGACTAAGTGACATAGTTGGATTAAGTGACTCGTGTAAAACTAAAATGAAGTGCTTCATTAAGCTAGGGTTGTTGTAACAAAAAACCAAAACCTACTAGCGTTGAAGCGATTGTGGACTGCTGGCAACGTCCATTGGACTTGAAGCAAATTGTGGACCGCTGGCAACGTCCTATTGTCATATGAGGAGACGTTCCCAATGACCGCCTTATATACCGAATTGGAACTCTGGCGTGCCCGTAGTGCACAACCGTTAACCGGAGAGGAGAGTGAACACAAAGATTGTTGCATAGATACCAGCCGAAGAAGAGAAGGATAAACGAACATATGTCAGCTAGAGAAGAGAAGGGTAGACGAATAGATGTCAGCTAGAGAAGATAAGGGTAGACAAATAGATTTCATTGAGAAGATAAGGGTAGAATAAATAGATGTCACCGAGAAGATAAGGGTAGACAAAGATGGAAATTGCCTTGATTCAAGAGAAAGGCTTATCGGCCTAATAAGACAAATGTTTAGAATTATTTCATGTGTTGTAAGCATGAAAACTGTACTCAACTCTTGCCCCCATAGTGATCTAAACTCTAATTAATATTATGTTTTAAATATTTCATTTTATAGTCCACATATGTAATGGAGTATTAAATCAATAAGACATTAAATTTAAAGTTAAATTAAAATATGAAAACAACTTCATTGGCATTAACAAGTCAAGATCCATCTTAATTCTGGATCTAGTAAGCGCAGAGAGGGATCAAATATCTTTTTAGTCTAAAAAGACTTTGTATATCAAAGAGAATATACCTCTCAATGCTTGGTAGATTTGGAGTTAAGATGGATCTAGTCTAATTTAATTTCTCCCTTTAAATAGGGTACATTCCACATGAATACAATGGGTCAATGCCATGGGTCATTTTTATATGTTATTTTTATAGGGTTATTTATATTTTTATTTATATTTTATTTTGACCAAGTTAAAATATTTCAATCCCATTATATTAATCTTTTTATTTTATTTTATTTAATTTTTACTTTGATGTAATTTGACTTAGTCAAATTGCTAAATATTACATTATAACATTATTACCAGATTCTGCTCGTCTCTCAACACAAATATACATTATAAATAAAATAAAATATTATATTAATCATCAAATTAATCGAATTTTAAGTTTAAAATAAAAATAAAATTTATTTAATTAAAATGTAATTAAAAAAATAAATATAAAATCAATTATGTAGAAAAATGTTATACTGATCATTAAATTAATAAAATATTAAAATATTATATATAAATAAAAATAAAATTTACTCAATTAAAAAAGTAATTAAAAAAATTAATGTCAACTTTGCTCACATTATATGTTACGAAGAAAATGTTGACTGAAAATCATGAACACAAATGAGTGTTTATTCAAATTCTAATTGTGTAAATATCATGAAATATTTACACATAACACTAATATTGGCCTCATTTCATGTTTGTCTGTTTCTCTGGTTGTTATGGAATGGCAGAGGTTGTAGGTCAGGATATAGAGCCCTATTTCCACAACCCTCCCTTTTCTTGTCGTCATAATCTCTGTAATGGTCTTTATATGTTGTATGGTTGTCTGTCTTGGTATTTTACTTTGGCTGCCATAAAAGGCCTAGTACTGGTTCCTAACTTCTTACAAACTAAGGATGCTCAGGCCTATATGAACTCTTTGAATTTTCGGTCAATTTCATATAAGCAATGGTATGTTTAATTGTATGCAGCTCTGTGTTTGTTGTCAAACCCTGTCTTTTATGGAATACCTGTGGGTTAATGAATGGAATAGCCCTCGAAAGAATGGATGTGTCCATAGTGGGATTATACTTCATTTCCTGATTATGTTTCCGTACCATTGGATTCATAGGGTAGTCGGGGCAAGGGTTGCATTCAGGTTACTGTCTGTCAATGGTTGCCAAAAAAAATTCCGCCGCGGAATAGTCTTTCTTTTCAGTCTATGTTTCTGATAAATCAATTGTGGAAAGGGTCCAGAGAGGTTATTCTTGGTAACAATTTAGACTCTGGCAACAAAACCCTGTTCGTTCTGATACTAGGGACTCCTGAGGCACTCATCAGATTGTATACGGTTCATGTTATTGATCTCTCTCTATACACAGGGTTCCTATCTAGTTTTATAGGTGACATTCTCTGTCGGGCCATCATGGCAAAAGGACAAACAGGTAAAAGCAAAGACATAGGTAGAGGCAAGAAACATCAAATCAATCAGACTGTCGGTCCAAGAAAAAGAAGCAGAAAGAGTAATAAGCAAATTCTGGAGAATATTGCTGATTTATATGAGTCTAGAAATTCGGTTCATATCCGAAATACAATTCAAGGTTGGGAGAGACAAAGTGAAGATGAAGATGATGACCTGAAAGAGAAGGAGGCTAAAATGGATTTTATATCAGACCCAGGTAGTACAAGAGGTCGTGTATCTCTGTTTCAACAATCAGTTAAGACTTATTGGAAAATGAAATGTGTTCTAGCAAAGGCGATGTCAAGCATGGAAGTAAGGGAAGGCAATTCATTAGTGCTTTTTGAAATTTAATAGATAAAACAAGACATTCATGAGATGGCTAAGGCACAGATCCAAGCAAATGCTAGAATTGGGAAAATTGAGCGTCAGCTTCAAAGCATGCAGCAAGTGGAACTGCTGGGATCCACGGCGAAGGACCCAGCCCCTGTCGAATCTTTTAATGGAAAATCTTCTTAGTTTATAGTTTTTTCTCATGTTTTTAGCAGTTAATAGTTATAGTTTTTGCTTCAGTTGTAAATGTTATGGACATAGTAAAGTGATAAAAGCAGTAAGTAGAAGGAAAAAACAATATCAGTTTTGGTTAGCCTTTAACTCTCTGCGGTGGCCAACAGACCTGGTTTCCTACGGGCAGGTTGAGGCTACTGTAAATGATAGAATATGTATAGCAACTTGCTCTTTAAAAATTTGAAAATAGAAAGGTACTACGAAATTTACAAAAAAAAAAAAACACTAATATTTAATTATAAAATTGTGTTACATTTTTGTAAAAAAATGATAAATCTAAACTCTAATAATATGTATCCAAACTCTAATGATATAAACAAAAATCAAGTGTCTATATATATATATATATATATATATATATATATATATATATATGGGTTTATAATATCAAATACATGCACAATTACATTGCAATTTATTCAACTTCGCATTGTGTTTATAATTTGGATATATATATATATATATATATATATATATATATATATATATAAACTTATTTGCTTAGTTAAATGTTTAACTTATGCTTATTTATGTTAAAATACAATATTAAAAACACAATATTTTAAAAATAATATTCTAAAATCTAAGTATTATTTATATAATTATTATATTTATATAATAATTAATATTAATATTAATATCAAATTCCTAATATCATACATCTAATAATTATTAATTAATGTGGTTGATATATTTTATATCAACTATTTATATTAATGTGATTGTGTATATAGTTGATATCCTATTGACATATATCAACTTTATTTATTAATGCGATTGTGTTAGTTGTACAAATACTAACTATTAAAATTATATCAAATTTATGTTTAAAAACTATATATCCAAACACACATATATATATATATATATTTTTTAAAATTATATCAAAATTTATGTAAAAAAATTATATATCCAAATATATATATATATATATAGTTAGTTAGTTTAAAATATTAAAATTAAATTGAAAACAATATACATAATAATAAAATAAAAATAATTATTAAGAAATGAAATTTATGTGAACACTAATGGTAAGAACACCACTTAAGTATGATCATTTTTTCAACCAGTTGAGGATTGATTATGAAATTTATCAAGGAATTATAATGGTAATTGTAAGAACATTTAGAAAATAAAAATAACACTTTAATGATCGATTGAGGCATCCAAGAATGTGGAGTTGTCATAACATTTATTTGAAATCGATGGCTACCGTTGTCTATGGAAAATTGTAAAAATACCACTTGCATGTTCTAATTTTCAACAAATTGATGAATATGGCATTTAAGAATGTGAAGCTGCGTAAAATTTACGTCGGGCAATGCCAATGGTTCCCATTACGAGAATGGGACAACATCACGTCTTGTCGCCATCGCAGGAACCGCGTCGTCCGGTAAAGTGTAAAGATAAACAGCCAACTGTTGTGCATAATGATGAATCGAACACAAAGATTCCGTCGAAGTCAAAAGAGATGAATGGTCGACGGGGAGACGCGTAAAATGAGCAATCGCTACGGTGGGCAGTGTATCTGCCACCGCATTAATGGGTCGATAACATACGAAATCAGTGTTGGGAGCCTTATTTCCTCACGTCCATAAATGTGCCCAGGCAGGAAATACCCGCTACAAGATGATCAGGAAATGCCCGCCACATGATGATCTGTGGCGGGCCTATAGCAGAGGAAATAAGCCTCGCCGATTGATGGCAATGGTCAACAATGCTGTGACACGACGAAGGGGAAATTGCCAGGAAACTTCATGCTTGCTGTGACAGGACGAAGGAAAAATTGGCCCGAAACTTCATGCTTCCAAGTTCCACCGTTCAGATTACGGCATAAGTTCAATACATATCGCCACTTGGTTTGCTCAAGAAAATAAGGAGCTCAGTAATCAACCAGATACCAGAGCTATTTTGTTTTCAATTGTGTGCCCAACCACTGGTGTCTTGAAACACAGACAATACTAGCAAAGGCGCAGCTGGTAAGTTCCTTGCCCTCCTGAAGAATTTTCAGACGTAAATATTGAGGCTGAGCGCACTTTCTCGATCTCTGCAAAATATCTTCGATCTTGCTTTTCTGTTATTCTGTATCCAATGGCAGACGTTAACTTTACTCCCGCCCATGACGGAACATCCTCCGCATCCACCTCCCAGGGCAATACCAACAGCTATGTGTATGATGTCTTTGTAAATCACAGGGGTCCTGATGTCAAGAAAGGACTCGCTAGCCATATCTACTATCGCCTTATAGATTTTGGATTAGCAGTTTTTCTGGACCAGGAAGTATTGGAAAGAGGAGAGGGATTGAATCCTAAAATCGAAGGGGCTATTCGAACAGCCTCGTGCACGTTGCGATATTTTCTCCAAATTATGCTCAATCAAGATGGTGTCTGGACGAGCTCGTACAGATGTTGGAGTCAGGATCCACAATAATTCCGGTCTTCTACAACGTCAAGCCCGCAGATCTTCGGTGGACGCGCGGCGGAGATGGAGTTTATGCTCGAGCTCTGGGCGGGCTCGAAAGGAAGAGAACATTGGATGGTCAGCCACGATACGAGCCGAACACCATAGAAAAATGGAGGAATGCTCTTTCTGCTGTGGCAGATATAATCGGTTTTGAGCTGAAGGACAAGTAAGAACCTCCCTCTCTTCCTATTATTTGAGTCTTGTACTTTGCTGGCTTCATAAGTATATCACATATTATTTATGTAGATGCTTCTTATTAGTCAATTGACTGTGATTTTGAATGTTATTCAGTGAAGAGGCGCAGCTTGTTCATCATGTCGTCCAACAAGTTTTGAAAAAGGTTCGCAAACCACCTTTGAACGTTGCTAAATACCCTACAGGCATCGATGAGAAAATAAAAGATGTGGACAGGACATTGTCACTGCAGCGGCAAAGCGATAAGGCTACAGTTTTGGGAATTGTAGGTCTTGGCGGGGTCGGAAAAACTACCCTCGCCAAACAGTTGTTCAACCGAGAGAGATCAAATTACATTCGATGTTGCTTCTTATTTGATGCCAGATCCAAATCTTTATCTTCCCTGCAGAGTAGCATGCTTAAGGATCTGATTCAGTGGAATGCACAAATAAACAGCGTTGATGAAGGTATAGAGAGGCTCAGAACAGTTTCTCAACGGGCCCTTATCATTTTAGATGATATCGATCATATCAATCAAATGGATGCATTATGTGCACCAGTTAAAGATACTATCCATGTAGGTAGCTTGATTTTAATTACATCTCGCAATAAGGATGTGCTTATAAGCGCAGGTATTGAGGAGTCATCCATTTATACATTGAAAGGTTTCAATCTTGAGCACTCCCGAGAGCTCTTTTGCTGGCATGCCTTCGGTGTTGACCGTCCTGTTATCGGATTTGAGGAAGTGGTTAAAAAGTTTTTGCATTTCTGCAATGGTTTGCCACTATCGCTTAAAGTGATTGGGGCGCTTCTTCGTGGAAAACATTTGAAGCATTGGGATGCGCAATTCCGCAAAACCTCCAAAGTACTTCCTGAGGATATACAAAACACACTTAGAATTAGTTATGATGCTCTAGATTGGGAGGAAAAACAGATATTCTTAGACATCGCCTGTTTCTTTATAGGAGAAGACAGGGATACCGCTATCAGAGTTTGGTTTGGATCCAACTGGGAAGGGTTTCTGGGTCTTTGGAAGCTGGAAAGCAGATGCCTGGTGGAGGTGGACGGTCTGAACAGTCTCAGAATGCACGACCACGTTCGAGACCTCGGCAGAGATATAGCTGAAAATTCAGAATATCAGCGGCGTCTTTGGCGTTTCACAGAGAATTTTCTTGTATCTGACCAATCACCTGTAAGTGCCTTATTTCCACCGACCTTCAAAATCGCGGTGTTATCAAAAATTGTCTGTCAATTTTAACTCTCACAACTAACAGCTGGGGGTGAACAATTCAGGTGCGTGGAATCAGCATGGTCGACGGAAATGACTCCGAACAGTCTTTTCAAAGCTTTGACCAATCACTTGTAAGTATTTTTGAAGATTTCCACCGAATTTGAAACTAGCCTCGTGTTATCAAAATTGTCTGTCAATTTGAATTCTTAAAACTAACAGCTGGGGGTGAACAATTCAGGTTCACGGAAATGGCCCTGAACAATCTTTTGAAAACCTTGCGCGCAGCTGCAACCTAAGCAGGTTACAGATACTTAAGGCTGAAAGTCATTCTGTTGAACGAGTATTCAGCAGTGAGCAGTTACCACCGCTAATATATCTCCACTGGAAGCACTGTCCGATGTCCTCTTTACCTCCCTCGATTCCATTAGAGAATTTAAGAGTGTTACATATAGAGGGAGAACAACTCAAAACACTCTGGCAAGATGAATCTCAGGTAGTAGTGTTGTTTTTCGTTTCTTTTTAAACAGATCTATTTACTTTCTTTTCATATTGTAAAAACTGTTGTACTAGAGTGTTGTTCTCGTATACCACAATGCCAAAAAGCTGTAGAGGCTCAAACCACTCTAATAATGCATGTGAACATTGCAGGCACCTCTGCAATTGAGGGAGTTGAATATTCGGGCTCCCCTTTCTAAGGTTCCAAGGTCCATTGGGAATCTCAAGAGCCTTGAAAAAGTTTTTCTGTGGGCATGTAATGTTGAAAGTTTACCGAATGAATTTTGGAACTTATCAAGACTCCAAAGTCTTGACTTGAGGCACTGTTCCAATCTGCAGACGCTCCCAGTGTCGGTGGGAAACCTGACGGGCCTCCAACTTCTTGACTTGAGCTGCTGTTCCAATCTGCAGACGCTCCCAGAGTCGGTGGGAAACCTGACGGGCCTCCAACGTCTTGACTTGAGCTACTGTTACGGTCTGCAGACGCTCCCAGAGTCGGTGGGAAACCTGACGGGCCTCCAACGTCTTGACTTGACCGGGTGCCGATCTCTGCAGACGCTCCCAGAGTCGGTGGGAAACCTGACGGGCCTCCAACTTCTTAACTTGAGGTGCTGTTCCAATGTGCAGACGCTCCCAGAGTCGGTGGGAAACCTGACGGGCCTCCAACGTCTTCACTTGAGCGGTTGTTACAATCTGCAGACGCTCCCAGAGTCGGTGGGAAACCTGACGGGCTTCGACCCTCTTGACTTGATCGGCTGCCAAGCTCCTAGAGTCGGTGGGAAACCCTTTTTTTGGTTGCGCTGATTGGACGGTACTTAACGGTCCTCCGCCAATTTAAAGATGCTGCCCAAAATTGAACGGTTGAGGTAGTTGGAGATGGTTGATGTGCCGGATGTGCCCAACGACGATGGTTGATGTAAACTCAGGGAAAAAGTGTGTCGAGTGCAGGAAGCGGCAGTTGATAAAATATATAAGAGAGCTTCATGATGATGATCGTGGTAACTTAGCGCTGTAATTATACGATCGATGTACAAAAGAAGCAACTTCAATTAAGATTGTTTTCAAATATTTTATTTATTAAGATTTAAGATTGTTTTCAAATATATGATGCACATGGTCATGATGAAAATTCATTCCATCATTATTTAATAAATCGGAAGGTAAAGGAAAATGTATTTTTTTTATATATTTAGTTTCTTTATTGATAAATTCAATCTAAATGGATTTATATTAGAAAATATTATTTTATTTATTTAATTAACCTGGGAAAGTTTAGCGATAACCAGCCATGAATATTTCAATGTAAAGAAAGCTTTAAAGAATTTTATTGAACGAATATTCATTTTGTTTAATTTAATTTAACAAAGCCATAACCAGCAATGAATATTTCAATGTATAGTAACCTTCAAAGAATTTTACCGAACGAGTATTCATTCGGTTTAATTTAATTTAACAACATTTACATTAGTATTATTAAATTTATAAATATATTGTAAATGTTCATTTTGTTGAATTTAATTTAAAAACATTTATATTAGTATTATTAAATTTATAAATTCATTAGATTGATATTTAATTCAATAGAAGAATAAATTTATTATTAAAAATCTATCTTATAAAAATAATAATAATTATTATTATTCAATTTAAAGTCACAACCAAGAGTGACATTAGATTAGTGTATGAAATTTCTTTTATATAAATCTTAAAATATTAATAAATTTAACTATAAATGTTAAAAAATATATTTGTAAGGAAAGATTTAGTTTGTTTTTTTTATTCTTTATCTATATAACTATCTATTTAACTCTAAACTATTTATTATTTTAAGAAATTTAAATAAAATTTTTAGTGTTTGAAGCTCAAAATTTATATTTAAGTACTTATCATTTAGTTACATGTCTTTCAGATTAATCACATCATTAGGATTTGGTCAACATTTCGAACCAACTAATGTGGTTCATCCTCAAGACAAGGACAAAGTGAGAAAGTTATCTTCAAGAATAAATAGTAGTTAATCGATCTTCATGAATAGTATAGATGCATCATTGCCCATAATCATTAAATAATACCAAAAGAATATGTCACAACTATATACATAAATACAAACTTACCATAAAAAAAAAATATTTAAGTTAAAACCTTGCATTTCTACTATACCAATTTACCTTTCCTATAGTTATTTTAACCATAGATTAAACATATAATGCTACCTGCATATCTATATTGTTCACACATGCATCTCGGTTAAACATGTGTAGTTACATCAATTCACTAAAGCAGGGTATGATGAATCATTGGTATAATTTTTAATACAATACACATAACTTTTGGAGTTCATCGTTCTGTGGAAACCACAATACTACATCATAATAATGTCGAAGTTGATGGACTTTGTACTTAGGATATTTGGTTTGAATGTTGGGATAATAATTTGAGTTTGGATTTAATTAGCAATCATACAGCTCAATCCATAATGGAATCCCTGTTATTCATTGCATTTAAGTTTTCGATCATTACTCCACCTCGCACAGACACACCTGGCCGAAGACTATGATCACAGCTGTCCCACATGATTTGACTACCGCATCATGTCCGTCGATATGGCGTAACCCTAGATCCTGTGGTTTTTTTATGGAGTTTGGGGTGGTTAGGGTAACCACCTGACCCCCTGTCCTGTTCATTGAGCTCATTCTTTCGTCGTCTTCGAGACTTAACTGGGCCCTACAACTTTCTTCAGTTTTTTCTTCGTTATTTTTTTGTAAGCTCGCCCTTATGGCCAACAGTTCACCTGCCTTCATCACTCAGCAACTGGTTTTTCATTAGAGACCGGTAAGGGTTCCACCGCTATTTCCTTTGTAAATTTGTGTAATACATTTCTCTTTCGTTCTGGAGGTTCGGTAACTCTTCCTGTTGTAAATACTTGCACGTTCAATTTTCTATTACATTTTCAACTTGTGATGGCGTTAACTTCAAAGCTTCGTTGCTTGTATGGAAGGTTCTTCCTGAATGGTTGGTTCCACTATCAGAAATGTCGATTTCAGCCTTTTTCGAAATTTTTCTGCGCACTGAATCGCAACCCAACACATGGTTTGAGTTTCTTGGTTTAAGTGGAGAATGGAGTTTGGAACTCTACGTGCCCATTCCGAACAGGTAATCTCCATCTTCATAAGCGACAGTTTTCTCATTGAATTTTCTGGGGTCTGTGTTTTTAGTTACTATCCCTTACAATGAATCTCACTATAATTTTTGTTGGTTTACAGGCAAGGTTTCTTACCTACGCCGCAGAAGGGAATTTGGGCTCAGCCTACAGCACCCAGCTAACCCTCAGGTAAGTCCCAACACCATGTCCCATTATTGTCTAAGTTTCATTATCATTTTCTTCCGTCCAGCTGAGGGTAAAACCCTCCTTGTGTGTAGGGTGCCTTAAGGCCGCGGCAACACCTTCATGCTAGAGTTGTTTGTTTCAGGTTTATGTAAATTGGTGAAAATTTTGGCAATATGTTGATAGCTCGATATTAGTTCGAGATGGCTCTGTTTATAGGTTTTAGCAGTTGCGTGAATTTGCTTCCCTTCGGGGTTTAAGGCTTCTGAGGCTATATCTTAGGTTTATTTGACTGTATAAACAATTTGGTTGTAATACTTTAAGTTCGGAAGACTATTTCCAGTATTTTGGATAAATTCCCATTGAGGAAGTTATTATCTTACTCCGTTCCAAAATTTAAGTTTATCCCTCATTTATTCAGTGTCTGTATGCGTTAAATACAATTTTGGCTCTTTCTTTCCCCCAACTGTGGTTTACAGTTTTTCCAGCATGATACTATTTGTATAATATTGTAACCGACTCGTCAATCTAAAGTAGTATTCTACTGTTCATTTCCTTTTTGCTTCTGTTAAATATTGTCTCCAATTTTCTTTCCAGATTCTCTTGTAATAGGTTATATATATCATATCATTTTGTTTTCGATTATTGTAATTGTAATATGCTACAAGTCGGAGGTTTATTGGCCAGAGGAACATGACCCCTGCCTTGTCAACATGGGGCTCGACGCTAAACCTCTGTGCCTTAATAGTTTAATGATTTAAGATTATACAACTCGCCTTTATTCTTATTTCCAGAATTTAATGAGTTTTTAGACAACATACGTTATTTGTTTCCATATGAATAAAGATGATAGAGTGGTACTACTACTCACTGTTTTTTTTTCTTCTATATATGTTATATTGAGTTATGGTTCCCTGTACAGATCTAAATTTGCAATACCTGTACTATCTGGTTTCTTTTGTATAATACATATAACAATTTACATTTCTCTCTATTTCCAATTTTATTTTCATCTTCAAGATAGAAAATAAGTTCTCTGTACAGCCTAACATTATCAGTCACAAACCATTAAAAGAACAATAAAAGTCATTTCACACACTCTTCTTTCTTAGGCTGTCATTTGCATAATTAAAATAAACAAACAAAAGGTACTTATCTATGTAATTTTCTTTCTAATTAACTAATGCTTCTGCCCAACCTTGAGAGAGGCAATCACATCCTCTGCTCCCCCTGTGCTACTCTCTAGAGCCTTAGGTGATAGATAGTCTTAGTTAGAAGAAAGGCCTCAAGATTATAATCTAGCCTATACTTCACTGGGTTTTCAGGGCTCCACTGGTTTCCCCTACCATCTATGGACAACTCTACTCAACATAGTGTTGTTACCCCTTAACATATTTCTAAACAGAACCCCTTCCCTTCTTTAGGATTCCCATTTTATCCTTTTGGGAAGTAACTGTCAGAAACTGTCTCTACTTTTTACTCTGGAATCTTGGAATCATTTACCATACAGTTAATCCCTTTTACTCAGGATAATTTATCAAATTTTCTTTTATTCATAAATAAATTCAAGTCTCACTAACGAATAACCATATTCGTTAATTCCTTCTACTTTTAATAATTCAAATGTATTATAAAATTCTGTTAATCATAATTAACATAAAAAAGGGTGTTACATATCCCCCCTCTAAGATAAACATCATCCCCATTGTTACTCAATCATTAGGAAACAATCTAGGATATGCCTCTTGAATGAAATTTTCATCCTCCTAGGTGGCCTCCTCTGGGATAAAGTGCTTCCATTTCACTTTAACTTAGGGGTGACTCGCCTCTGGAGCATTATTTCTCTGTGATCGAGAATACGCTAAGGTTATACTAGAAACTCGTCATCCAGTTCTACTTGCAATAGCACAAAAAAAAATTAATTAGTGCCAACAAAAACCTTTCTTATTTTCAAATCATAATGTATTCATGACTTACATGTATACTCTGCCAATGTATCACATGCCTAGGGTTATGTATGTATCATTTCAACAATGATACATGGAACACATTATGTACCATTATATTACTAGGTAGAGCCAGCTGATAAGCTAGCGGCCTAATGCGTTCCAAAATTTGGAATGGTCTGGAATACCTGGGAGCCAATTTGGCACAAGTATTCCACCTCAAGGTACTCCTCTTCGGTTTAATTATCACATATACATTGTCTCCCACCAAAAAAATCTTGGAAGGTTCTCTTTCGGTTTGCATATATCTTGTGTCAGTCTTGAGCTGCCTTTATGTTTTGTCTAATATTTCTCACCTCACGCTCCATTTCCTCAAGCATGTCTGGTCCAAGCATCATCTTGGTTTCCAGACTGCTCCAATTTATGGGGGTCCGACATTGTCTTCCATACAATGCTTCAAAAGGACTCATCTTGAGGGATTCTTGATATCCGTTATTATAAGAAAACTCAGCCAAATGTAGGTACTCTTCCCACTTTGTAGGTTGATGCATTACGTACATGCGCAACATATCCTCCAAACTTGATTCACCCTCTCCGTTTGCCCATCTATTTGAGGATGGTAAGCGGTACTAAATTGGATTTGTGTTCCCAATCCAGTGAATAATGTTTTCCAAAAATATGATGTAAATTTTACATCTCGGTCTGAGATAACAATTCTTGGTATACCATGCAGTCTAAAAATTTATTTCATGAAGATATCAACAATCTGCACTGTCTTGTATGTGGACTGGACAGGTATGAAATGAGCTACTTTGTTGAGTCTATCCACCGCCACCATGATTGAGTCATTGTGACTCTTATTTCTTGGCAACCCGGTGAAGAAATCAATTGAAATGACTTCCCATTTCCATTCAGGTATAGGGATAGGCCGAAGTAATCCTGCTGGATGCTGGTGTTCTATCTTGACTTGTTGGCACTCCAAGCACTTGGTCAAGTATTCAGCAATGTCTTTCCACATTCTCGACCATAAATAATCTTTCCTAATTGTTGTTAGCATCTTTTGATATCCAGGATGTCCTGCATAAGAGCTCTGATGATATTAATCCAAAATCAACCCCTTCAAACTTATTTGATTTGGAATATATATCCTCTTTCGGTATAACAAGGTTTGTTTATCATTAAGCTCATAATCTGATTTCTTTTCTTGATTTTTTCCTTATTTTGCTTGCTGCAATAGGAATTGATATTCAGGGTCCTTCTTGCTGCCTCCTCAATATGCTCCTAGAACTTAAATTCAACTTGGTTAAAATAGAGTTCATATATGAAATGCAATTTTCTGCTTAAAGCACCCACAACACGGTTCTCCTTACCTTTTACAGGTTGAATATCAAAATTGAATTCACTTAAGAATGCATTCCATCTTTCTTGGAGAGCATTTATATCAGATTGTTTAAAATATCTAGTTAAACTGCTATGGTCGATTCTTAGAACAAACCTTTTTCCCAGCAAGTAATGTATCCATACTCGCAAGGCATGCACTACTGCATTTAGTTCTAAATCATAGGCATAATACCTCTACTCATGATCCTTCAAATTTCTAGATTCGTATGCGATGACCTTACCTTCTTGGGTCAAAACCGCTCCTACCCCTTCCTTGCAGGCATCAGTGCATACTTCAAATTCCTTACTTGGATCTGCTACTTTCAGTATAGGGGCAATAGTTAGTAGCTCTTTCAATCACTCAAAACTGTTTTGACATTCTTGAGTCCACTTAAAGACTCGTCCTTTCCGCTGTAGCAAGGTAATGGGAAAGGATATTTTAGAGAAACAGTTAATAAACCGTTGGTAATAACCAGCTGAACCCATGAATGAACATATGTCTAGCACATTTTTAGGGACTTTCCATTCCATAATTGTTTTTATCTTTTCGGGATCTACAGAAATCCCCTTAGCAGATATCATGTGTCCTAGATACTAAATATGTTCCTTGTAGAATTCACATTTACTAAATTTGGCGTAGAGCTGGTGTTACTGTAACATTTTTAGCACTATGCGTAAATGTTTCTTGTGCTCTTCCATATTCTTAGAATAGATCAGTATATCGTCAATAAAGATTAAAACATTTCTATCCAAGAATTGGTGGAAGATGCCATGCATCAAGCTTATGAAAGTTTTTGGTGCATTTGTTAACCCGAATGGTAATACCACAAATTCATAATGTTCATACCGAGTACGGAAATATGTTTTGGATATGTCTTCATCCTTAATCTGTATTTGATGATACCCCGACGTTAGATCAATCTTGGAAAATATTGTTGCCCCTTCACCAGATCAAAAAGTTGTCTATGTGTGGCAATGGGTATTTGTTTTTGAAAGTCAATTTATTGAGTTGTCGACAATCCATGCACATTCGCATAGTACCGTCCTTTTTATTAACAAACAGAACTGGTGGTCCCCAAGGAGACACACTTGGCTGAATATATCATGTGTCCATTAACTCTTGCAGCTGATTTTTTAATTTTGTTAATTTAGGCAAACTCATCCTGTACGGAGCTCGTGACACAGGTGCTGCCCTAGGTATTATTTCTATTGTGAAATCAATATCTCGTTTCATTGGTAATCCTGGAATATTTTCAGGGAATACATCCATGAATTCCTGTACAATAGCAATATTTTCCAGCATAAGGGTCTTATCCTTGGAGTTAGAGAACCCCACTTGAATTGCATAGAGCTGACACCCATTTCTAATACATTTACCCAGTTGGGATGTAGTAATGGGGCGCAATCGAAGTGGCTTCTTGATCTGCTGCAATTCCTGTCGTGTATCGTCTTTTGATTTAAGATAAATGACTCTATCTTTGCAGTCCAATAATGTCTAGTATCTTTCTAACCATTCCATTCCCAATAAAATATCGTAGGAACCCAGAGGTAGAATGTTCAGTTCTATAGTTATGTGCTGATCTTCTATATTCATCTCATAATTTGGAACTTTAGCATTGACCCGCCTTTTTGCCCCCATAGCCAATTGAACTAGCCATGGGTTCTTAAATTTCTGATTGTGCAGTTTACAGTTTTCAACTATGTGGGGGTTTATATAGCTCAAACTGGCACTAGGGTCAACCAAAATGGAAACACATTGGGTTTGTAGCTTACCTTCCAGTTCTATCATAATTGGCTAAAAATTCGCTTGTCGATCTTCCAAAGCAGCATTGATCCTTGGTATGTTTCGAGCCACATCTCCCACTATAGATGCCTCTTGTAGGTTGGCTGCCACTTCATTTCTCCCTCGATTAGGACAATTCTTAAAATAATGTGCCTCCCCACATCCACAACATTACAATGGGGGTTTTTGGGACTGTCCAAGGTCTGGCCTACTAGAAGCCTGAGTATGCTACTCTTCAGCTGCCCATTTGGGTTTTTGCTGATTTTTCCCAATCTGCCTATTTGCTGAATTCCTTGCAGCGTTTTTATAGTTTCCTGGTCTGCTATTTTTAAAATTCGAGGGGCCCTTCTGCCCTTTCCTAGGTGGCTAGCTTATGCCAACTTCTCCATTTGCCTTGGACTGCTAATAACACATATGTGCTTTTCTTATTACCTCATCCATTATTTTTGGGTTTACAAACTCGATTCTTTCCTTCATGTGAGATGGAAAACTGCTCAAGAACCGTTGTACCTTTTCCTTTTCATCTCTTAAATATGGCACGTATCTTAACAAGGAGGTAAATTTTGTGATAAATTCATCCATAGACATTTGTCCCAATTTTAGATCGTGAAACTCTCGCGATTTCTCATCATAGAATCGTTCAGTTGAGTATTTGTCCTTGAAATACTGCTAAAACTCATCCCATGTCACGTTCTGGTCTTCAATTCCACACACATTTTTCACCTCTTCCCACCATAATGTAGCCTTTTTCCTCAATTGATAGATATCTAGGTGAGCTTTAAGTTTGCTATTATATGCATAAACTTGGAAATACTTATTCATATTTATTATCCAAGCTTTTGCCACTTCTTCAGCTTCTCCATAAAATGTAGGAGGTTTGATTTTCATGAATTCACCTTGTAATTCCACGTTTTGTTTCTTCAGTTCTTGCTGATCTGACATATTACCAAATTAAACTTCATTGAAAGTTCTACTCTTATTACTCCATTGGGTACGACTCCCTTTTGGATTGTCATGAACTTGCTATTGTTTCTCTCCTTCTCCATGGGTGTCCCTCTCTGGACTGGAATGTGAAGTATGATGGTTCTGTTTATCAAAAAGGCTCTTCAATATCCTTTCTTGCTCTCTCATTAACTTCTCATTATCACTTTGAACCCGAATCATCTCTATCTGAAGTTGCTACACCGTATCTAACAGTCTATTCGTCTAATGTTGTTGTTCTTCCAATAATCTATTTGTTTGTTGGTGTTGGTCCATGCTTAATTGCACCCACATTTCTGGGTTAACTTCGGGATTAGACAAGGGTTGGGCTTTGCCTATAGTTCTTGGCATTTGATGACTGGACCCTCTCCTCATTATAATTACTTATCAGGTTTCCTGTCACTATGCACAATTTTCAAATTAGAAACAACATGAAAACACTCGCGTTATCGCTTTGGCCCATCTGGCCCCAGCGTGTAACCACATTCTAATACCACTTGTCACAACTATATACATAAATAAAAACTTACCATACAATTTTTTTATATCTAAGTTAAAGCCTTGCATTGTTATTATACCAATTTACCTTTCCTATAGTTATTTTAACCATAGATTAAACATATAATGCTACCTGCATATCTATGTTGTTCACACATGCATCTCGGTTAAACATATGTAGTTACATCAATTCACTAATACAAGGTATGAGGAATCATTGGTATAATTTTTAATACAATACAAATAACCTTTGGAGTTCATCGTTCCGCGGAAACCACAGTACTACATTATAATAATGTTGATGTTGATGGACTTTGTACTTAGGATATTTGGTTTGATTGCTCAGATAATAATTTGAGTTTGGATTTAATTCGAAATCATACGGCTCAATCCATAATGTGATCCATGTTATTCATTGCATTTAAGTTTTCAATTATTGCTTCACCTCGCACAGGCACACCTGGCCAGAGACTATGATCAAAATTGTCCCACATGATCTGACTGCCACATCATGTCCGTTGATATGGCATAACCCTAGATCCTACAGGTTTTTAATGGGGTTTGGGGTGGTTAGGGTAACCACCCGACCCCCTATCCCGTTCATCGAGCTCATTCTTTCGCTGTCGACGAGACTTAGCTGGGCTCTGCAACTTTCTTCAGTTTTTTCTTTGTTATTTTTCTATAAGCCCACCCTTATGGCTAATGGTTCGCCCACCTTCGTCACTCAACAGCTGGTTTTTCATTAGAGATTGGTAAGGGTTCCACTGCTATTTCCTCTGTAAATTTGTGTAATACATTTATCTCTGGTTCTAGAGGTTCGGTAACTCTTCCTGTTGTAAATACTTGCACGTTCAGTTTTATATTACATTTTCAACTTGTGATGGTGTTAACTTTAAAGCTCTATTGCTTGTATGGAAGGTTCTTCCCGAATGGTTGGTTCCACTATTGGAAATGTCGATTTCAGCCTTCTTCGAAATTTTTCTGCGCACTAAATCGCAACCCAACACATGGTTTGAGTTTCTTGGTTCAAGTGAAGAATGGAGTTTCTAACTCTACGTGCCCATTCCGAAAAAGTAATCTCTGTCTTCATAACCGACAATTTTCTTATTGAATTTTTTGGGTTCTGTGTTTTTAGTTACTATCCCTTACAATGAATCTCATTGTAATTTTTGTTGGTTTACAAGAAATTTTTCTTACCTACACCGAAGAAGGGAATTTGGGCTCGGCCCACAGCACCCAGCTAACCCTCAGGTAAGTCCCGACACCATGTCCCATTATTGTCTAAGCTGCATTATCATTTTCTTTTGTCCAACTGAGGATAAAACCCTCCTTGTGTGCAGGGTGCCTTAAGGCTGTGACAACACCTTCATGCAAGGGTTGTTTGTTTTAGGTTTATGAAAATCGGTGAAACGTTTTGCAATATGTTGATAGCTCAATATTAGTTCGAGATGGCTATGTCTATAGGTTTTAGCAGTTGTGTGAATTTTATTACCTTCGAGGTTTAAGGTGTAGGTTTTAACCTTGTATAGAAATTATATGAAAATGAATCTTAAAACATAAAATAAACAATAGTGAGAGCATAAAACATAAAATAGATAAACACATAGATTTTTCCCTGGATCCCAAATCGGGACAACCAGCTTGATTTTTCATTATATTCCTTTTAGTGTTACAACACATATATATACATGCCAAAGCATACATAAACCCCAATCCATTAACCCTAGATTAGAACATAACTTTAGTTCCCTTGACTGGATCTACAAAATAACAGGGGCTGAAAACCATCGTGCCCCAAAACCATGTGCAAACCCATGCACAAAACCATGGGTGGGTTCGCCCACTGGAAAATAAGGACCAAATTTTTTTTTTCAGTACGTTGCACCAAACGCAATGTACAAGGGGGGCAATCGCCCCCCTATTACCCCCCCGCGTGTGACTAGTCATGAAAAGAATATAACACAAACCCAACATTCTCCCACTTTTTGTTTTCTTTCCGAAGGGGGCCATAGGAGAGCTAAGTCATTAGCCCAGCTTTGCAACACCCATTGTTTCTCTACACCAAGAGTACTTCTGAGTGCTCACAAAATTTTTCAATGCATCAACATTATTTAAAGTGTCCACCTTTACCAACAACACCCTTTTAGCTTCAACCATATATCTCACAAAGTGATATTGAACATCAATGTGCTTTGTCTTTGAATGATAAGCAGGGTTCTTAGCCAAGAAAATTGCACTTTGGCTATCACAGTCTATCCTTATAGCTTGCTGTACCAACCCCATACTTGAACACAATCTCTGCAACCAAAATGCTTCCTTGCTTACATGAGTGGCTGCTATGTATTCTGCCTCTGTAGTTGAAAGAGCCACTACAGACTGTCTTTTACTCATCCAACTGACTGCACCTCCAAATAGGCTAAACACATACCCACTTGTAGATCTTCTTTGGTCCAGATCTCCAGCCCCGTCTGCATCAACAAAGCCACGAATGTCCAACACTCTTTCCAATCCTGGTCTTCCTTGGTAGCACAAGCCATAATCACTAGTGCCACACAAATATCTGAAAACCCACTTCATTGTTGTCCAATGCTCCTTCCCTGGGTTTGACATAAACCTGCTCAATACTCCCACTGAATGTGCAATGTCTGGTCTAGTATAAACCATTGCATACATCAGGCTACTCACTACACTTGCATATGGAACACAGGACATATCCTCCTCTTCTTCTTGTGTCTTGGGACACTGTTCAGCAGATAGCTTTGTACCTACAGGAATCAGAACATTCACCGGTTTACTATCCTGCATATTGAACCTCTGCAATATAGTCTCGACATACTTCCTCTGGTTTAACTAGGGCTTCCTCTTTGCCCGATCTCTCTCAATTTCCATGCCCAGAATATAGTTTGCAGCACCAAGATCCTTCATGTTGAATTTGGAGAACAGCTGGGTCTTCAAATCTTGGATAATTTCTTTGTCATTTCCAATCAACAACATATCATCCACATACAAGACCAAATAAATAACATGGTCACCAATAAATTTAAAATAAACACAGTGATCCTCCTTACTTCTGGTGAAGCCAAGTCCCCGTATATAGGTATCAAATTTCTGATACCACATCCTTGGTGATTGTTTTAACCCATACAAAGACTTCTTTAACCTGCATACCAACTCTTTTTTCCCCTTCACCATAAAGCCTTCAGGGAATAACCTTTTTCTACCAATCAAGCTTTGTATTTCTCCACCTTGCCTTCTACATTCATCTTCTTATTAAACACCCATTTTCTCCCAATGCGCTTCCTTCTAGCCGACAACTCCATCAGATCCCATGCCTCATTTTTATGCAAGGATGCCATTTCATCAACCATGGCCTCCTTCCAGAGTTTTCCATCCTCTGAATCTACTACCTCCCTGACGGTTCTAGGATCATCATCAGTTATAGTTAAAGAGAAATTTAAATAGAAAGCAGATGGAAACCTGACGGGCCTCCAACGTCTTGACTTGACCTACTGTTCCCGTCTGCAGAAGCTCCCAGAGTCAGTGGGAAACCTGACGGGCCTCCAAGGTCTTCACTTGGGCGCCTGTTACAATCTGCAGACGCTCCCAGAGTCGGTGGGAAACCTGACGGGCCTCCAACGTCTTCACTTGGGCGCTTGTTACAATCTGCAGACGCTCCCAGAGTCGGTGGGAAACCTGACGTGCTTCGACCCTCTTGACTTGATCGACTGCCAAGCTTCTAGAGTCGGTGGGAACCCTTTTCTTGGTTGAGCTGATTGGACGGTACTTAACGGTCCTCCGCCAATTTAAAGATGCTGCCCAAAATTGAACGGTTGAGGTAGTTGGAGATGGTTGATGTGCCGGATGTGCCCAACGACGATGGTTGATGTAAACTCCGGGAAAAAGTGTGTCGAGTGAAGAAAGCGGCAGTTGATAAAATATATAACAGAGCTTCACGATGATGATCGTGGTAATTTAGCGCTGTAATTATACGATCGATGTACAAAAGAAGCAACTTCAATTAAGATTAAGATTGTTTTCAAATATATGATGCACATGGTCATGATGAAAATTCATTCCATCATTATTTAATAAATCGGAAGGTAAAGGAAAATGTATTTTTTTATATATTTAGTTTCTTTATTGATAAATTCAATCTAAATGGATTTATATTAGAAAATATTATTTTATTATTTAATTTATTAAATTAATCTGGGAAAGTTTAGCGATAACCAGCCATGAATATTTCAATGTAAATTAATTTAACAACATTTACATTATTTTTGGAATCTAAGCTTCTGTGATCCATAATACAAATTAGTAGAAATTCTTTCGGTAATAATCACATGCAAAAGAACTTTACCGAAAGAATTTCTACTAATTAACATTTACATTAGTATTATTAAATTTATAAATATATTGTAAATTAACATTCAAGGAATTTTAACGAAAGAATGTTCATTTTGTTGAATTTAATTTAAAAACATTTACAGTAATATTATTAAATTTATAAATTCATTAGATTGATATTTAATTAAATAGAAGAATGAATTTATTATTAAAAATTTATCTTATAAAAATAATAATTATTATTATTATTCAATTTAAAGTCATAACCAAGAGTGACATTAGATTAATGTATGAAATTCTTTTATATAAATTTTAAAATATTAATAAATTTAACTATAAATGTTAAAAAATATATTTGTAAGGAAATATTTAGTTTGTTTTTTTAATTCTTTATCTATATAAATATCTATTTAACTCTAAACTATTTATTATTTTAAGAAATTTAAATAAAATTTTTAGTGTTTGAAGCTCAAAATTTATATTTAAGTACTTATCATTTAGTTACATGTCCTTCAGATTAATCACATCATTAGGATTTGGTCAACATTTAGAACCAACTAATGTGGCTCATCCTCAAGACAAGGACAAAGTGAGAAAGTTATCTTCAAGAATAAATAGTAGTTAATCGATCTTCATGAATAGTATAGATGCATCATTGCCCATAATCATTAAATAATACCAAAAGAATATGTCACAACTATATACATAAATACAAACTTACCATAAAAAAAATTATTTAAGTTAAAACCTTGCATTTCTACTATACCAATTTACCTTTCCTATAGTTATTTTAACCATAGATTAAACATATAATGCTACCTGCATATCTATGTTGTTCACACATGCATCTCGGTTAAACATGTGTAGTTACATCAATTCACTAATGCAGGGTATGATGAATCATTGGTATAATTTTTAATACAATACACATAACTTTTGGAGTTCATCGTTCTGTGGAAACCAAAATACTACATCATAATAATGTCGAAGTTTATGGAATTTGTACTTAGGATATTTGGTTTGAATGTTGGGATAATAATTTGAGTTTGGATTTAATTAGCAATCATACGGCTCAATCCATAATGCAATCCCTGTTATTCATTGCATTTAAGTTTTCGATCATTACTCCACCTCGCACAGACACACCTGGCCGAAGACTATGATCACAGTTGTCCCGCATGATTTGACTGTCGCATCATGTCCGTCAATATGGTGTAACCCTAGATCCTGTGGTTTTTTTATGGAGTTTGGGGTGGTTAGGGTAACCACCTGACCCCCTGTCCTATTCATCGAGCTCATTCTTTCGTCGTCGTCGAGACTTAACTAGGCCCTGCAACTTTCTTCAGTTTTTTCTTTGTTATTTTTTTGTAAGCTTGCCCTTATGGCCAACGGTTCACCAACCTTCATCACTCAGCAACTGGTTTTTCATTAGAGACCGGTAAGGGTTCCACCGCTATTTCCTTTGTAAATTTGTGTAATACATTTCTCTTTCATTCTGGAGGTTCGGTAACTCTTCCTATTGTAAATACTTGCACGTTCAATTTTCTATTACATTTTCAACTTGTGATGGCGTTAACTTCAAAGCTTCGTTTCTTGTATGGAAGGTTCTTCCCGAATGGTTGGTTCCACTATCAGAAATGTCGATTTCAGCCTTTTTCGAAATTGTTCTCCGCACTAAATCGCAACCCAACATATGGTTTGAGTTTCTTGGTTTAAGTGGAGAACGGAGTTTGGAACTCTACGTGCCCATTCCGAAGAGGTAATCTCCATCTTCATAACCGATAGTTTTCTCATTGAATTTTTTGGGTTCTATGTTTTTAGTTACTATCCCTTACAATGAACCTCACTTTAATTTTTGTTGGTTTACAGGCAAGGTTTCTTACCTACGCCGCAGAAGGGAATTTGGGCTCAGCCTACAGCACCCAGCTAACCCTTAGGTAAGTCCCAACACCATGTCCCATTATTGTCTAAGTTGCATTATCATTTTCTTCTGTCCAGCTGAGGGTAAAACCCTCCTTGTGGGTAGGGTGCCTTAGAGCCACAGCAACACCTTCATGCTACAGTTGTTTGTTTCAGGTTTATGTAAATCGATGAAAATTTTGGCGATATGTTGATAGCTCGATATTAGTTCGATATGGCTCTGTCTATAGGTTTTAGCGGTTGCGTGAATTTGCTTCCCTTCGGGGTTTAAGGCTTCTGAGGCTATATCTTAGGTTTATTTGACTGTATAAACAATTTGGTTGTAATACTTTAAGTTCGGAAGACTATTTCCAGTATTTTGGATAAATTCCCATCGAGGAAGTTATTATCTTACTCTGTTCAAAAATTTAAGTTTATCCCTCATTTATTCAGTGTCTGTATGCGTTAAATACAATTTTGGCTCTTTCTTTCCCCCAAATGTGGTTTACAATTTTTCCAGCATGATACTATGTGTATAATATTGTAACCGACTCCTCAATCTAAAGTAGTATTCTACTGTTCATTTCCTTTTTTCTTCTGTTAAATATTGTCTCCAATTTTCTTTCCAGATTCTCTTGTAATAGGTTATATATATCATAGCATTTTGTTTTCGGTTATTGTAATTGTAATATGCTGCAAGTCGGAGGTTTATTGGCCAGAGGAACATGACCCCTGCCTTGTCAACACGGGGCTCAATGCTAAACCTCTGAGCCTTAATAGTTTAATGATTTAAGATTATACAACCTGCCTTTATTCTTATTTCCAGAATTTAATGAGTTTTTTGCCAACATACGTTATTTGTTTCCATATGAATAAAGATGATAGAGTGGTACTACTACTCACTGTTTTTTTTTTCTATATATGTTATATTGAATTATGGTTCCCTGTACAGATCTAAATTTGCAATACCTGTACTATCTGGTTTCTTTTTTATAATACATATAACAGTTTACATTTCTCTCTATTTCCAATTTTCTTTTCATCTTCAAGATAGAAAAATAAGTTCTTTGTACAGCCTAACATTATCAGTCACAAACCATTAAAAGAACTGTAAAAGTCATTTCACACACTCTTCTTTCTTAGGTTGTCATTTGCATAATTAAAATAAACAAACAAAAGGTACTTATCTATGTAGTTTTCTTTCTAATTAACTAATGCTTCCGCCCAACCTTGAGAGAGGCAATCACATCCTCTGCCCCCCCTGTGCTACTCTCTAGAGCCTTAGGTGATAGATAGTCTTAGTTAGAAGAAAGGCCTCAAGATTATAATCTAGCCTATACTTCACTGGGTTTTCAGGGCTCCACTGGTTTCCCCTACCATCTCTGGACAACTCTACTCAACATAGTGTTGTTACCCCTTAACATATTTCTAAATAGAACCCCTTCCCTTCTTTAGGATTTCCATTTTATCCTTTTGGGAAGTAACTGTCAGAAACTGTCTCTACTTTTTACTCTGGAATCTTGGAATCATTTACCATACAGTTAATCCATTTTACTCAGGATAATTTATCAAATTTTCTTTTATTCATAAATAAATTCAAGTCTCACTAACGAATAACCATATTCGTTAATTCCTTCTACTTATAATAATTCAAATGTATTATAAAATTCTGTTAATCATAATTAACATAAAAAAGGGTGTTACATATCCCCCCTCTAAGATAAACACCGTCCCCATTGTTACTCAATCATTAGGAAACAATCTAGGATATGCCTCTTGAATGAAATTTTCATCCTCCTAGGAGGCCTCCTCTGGGCTAAAGTGCTTCCATTTCACTTTAACTTAGGGGATGACTCGCCTCTGGAGCATTATTTCTCTATGATCGAGAATACACTAAGGTTATACTAGAAACTCGTCATCCAGTTCTACTTGTAATAGCACCAAAAAAAATTAATTAGTGCCAACAAAAACCTTTCTTATTTTAAAATCATAATGTATTCATGACTTACATGTATACTCTACCAATGTATCACATGCCTAGGGTTATGTATGTATCATTTCAACAATGATACATGGAACATATTATGTACCATTATATTACTAGGCAGAGCCAGTTGATAAGCTAGCAGCCTAATGCGTTCCAAAATTTGGAATGGTTCGGAATACCTGGGAGCCAATTTGGCACAAGTATTCCACCTCAAGGTACTCCTCTTCGGTTTAATTATCACATATACATTGTCTCCCACCAAAAAAATCCTGGAAGGTTCTCTTTCGGTTTGCATATATCTTGTGTCAGTCTTGAGCTGCCTTTAAATTCTGTCTAATATTTCTCACCTCACGCTCCATTTCCTCAAGCATGTCTGGTCCAAGCATCATCTTGGTTTTCAGACTGCTCCAATTTATGGGGGTCTGACATTGCCTTCCATACAATGCTTCAAAAGGACTCATCTTGAGGGATTCTTGATATCCATTATTATAAGCAAACTCAGCCAAATGTAGGTACTCTTCCCACTTTGTAGGTTGATGCATTATGTACATGCGCAACATATCCTCCAAAACTTGATTCACCCTCTCCGTTTGCCCATCTATTTGAGGATGGTAAGTGGTACTAAACTGGATTTGTGTTCCCAATCCGGTGAATAATGTTTTCCAAAAATCTGATGTAAATTTTACATCTCGGCCTGAGATAACAATTCTTGGTATACCATGCAATCTAAAAATTTATTTCATGAAGATATCAACAATCTGCACTGTATGTGGACTGGACAGTTATGAAATGAGCTACTTTGTTGAGTCTATCCACCACCACCATGATTGAGTCATTGTGACTCTTATTTCTTGGCAACTCGGTGAAGAAATCAAGTGAAATGACTTCCCATTTCCATTCAGGTATAGGGATAGGCCGAAGTAATCTTGCTGGATGCTAGTGTTCTGTCTTGAATTGTTGGCACTCCAAGCACTTGGTCAAGTATTCAGCAATGTCTTTCCGCATTCCCGGCCATAAATAATCTTTCCTAATTGTTGTTAGCATCTTTTGATATCTAGGATGTCCTGCATAAGAGCTCTGATGATATTCATCCAAAATCAACCCCTTCAAACTCATTTGATTTGGAATATATATCCTCTTTCGGTATAACAAGATTTGTTTATCATTAAGCTCATAATCTGATTTCTTTTCTTGATTTTTGCCTTATTTTGCTTGCTGCAATAGGAATTGATATTCAGGGTCCTTCTTGCTGCCTCCTCAATATGCTCCTAGAACTTAAATTCAACTTGGTTAAAATAGATTTCATATATGAAATGCAATTTTCTGCTTAAAGAATCTGCAACATGGTTCTCCTTACCTTTTACATGTTGAATATAAAAATTGAATTCACTTAAGAATGCATTCCATCTTGCTTGGTGAGCATTTATATCAGATTGTTTAAAATATCTAGTTAAACTGCTATGGCCGGTTCTTAGAACAAACCTTTTTCCCAGCAAGTAATGTATCCATACTCGCAAGGCATGCACTACTGAATTTAGTTCTAAATCATAGGCATAATACCTCTGCTCATGATCCTTCAAATTTCTAGATTCGTATGCGATGACCTTACCTTCTTGGGTCAAAACCGCTCCTACCCCTTCCTTGCAGGCATCAGTGCATACTTCAAATTCCTTACTTGGATCTGCTACTTTCAGTATAGGGGCAATAGTTAGTAGCTCTTTCAATCACTCAAAACTGTTTTGACATTCTTGAGTCCACTTAAAGACTCATCCTTTCTGCTGCAGCAAGGTAATGGGAAAGGATATTTTAGAGAAACAGTTAATAAACCGTTGGTAATAACCAGCTGAACCCATGAATGAAAGTATGTTTGGCACATTTTTAGGGACTTTCCATTCCATAATTGTTTTTATCTTTTCGGGATCTACAGAAATCCCCTTAGTAGATATCACGTGTCCTAGATACTAAATATGTTCCTTGTAGAATTCACATTTACTAAATTTGGCGTAGAGCTGGTGTTACCGTAACATTTTCAGCACTATGCGTAAATGTTTCTTGTGCTCTTCCATATTATTAGAATAGATCAGTATATCGTTAATAAAGATTAAAACAACTCTATCCAATAATTGGTGGAAGATGCCATGCATCAAGCTTATGAAAGTTTTTGGTGCATTTGTTAACCCGAATGGTAATACCACAAATTCATAATGTTCATACCGAGTACGGAAATATGTTTTGGATATGTCTTCATCCTTAATCTGTATTTGATGATACCCCGACGTTAGATCAATCTTGGAAAATACTGTTGCCCCCTTCAATCAATTTATTGAGTTGTCGACAATCCATGCACATTCACATAGTACCGTCCTTTTTCTTAACAAACAGAATTGGTGGTCCCCAAGGAGACACACTTGGCTAAATATATCCTGTGTCCATTAACTCTTGCAGTTTCTTTTTTAATTTTGTTAATTCAGGCACACTCATCCTGTACGGAGCTCGTGAAACAGGTGCTGCCCTAGGTATTAGTTCTATTGTGAAATCAATATCTCGTTTCATTGGTAATCCTGGAATATTTTCAGGGAATACATCCATGAATTCCTGTACAATAGGAATATTTTCCAGCATAAGGGTCTTATCCTTGGAGTTAGAGAACCCCACTTGAATTGCATAGAGCTAACACCCATTTCTAATACATTTACCCAGTTGGGATGTAGTAATGGGACGCAATCGAAGTGGCTTCTTGATCCGTTGCAATTCCTGTCGTGTATCGTCTTTTGATTTAAAATAAATGACTATATCTTTGCAGTCCAATAATGACTAGTATCTTTCTAACCACTCCATTCCCAATAAAATATCGTAGGAACCCAGAGGTAGAATGTTCAGTTCTACAGTTATGTGCTGATCTCCTATATTCATCTCATAATTTGGAACTTTAGCATTAACCCGCCTTTTTTCCCCCATAGCCAATTGAACTAGCCATGGGTTCTTAAATTTTTGATTGTGTAGTTTACAGTTTTCAACTATGTGGGGGTTTATATAGCTCAAACTGGCACTAGGGTCAACCAAAATGGAAACACAATGGGTTTGTAGCTTACCTTCTAGTTCTATCATAGTTGGATGAAAATTCGCTTGTCGATCTTTCAAAGCAGCATTGATCCATGGTATGTTTCGAGCCACATCTCCCACTATAGATGCCTCTTGCAAGTTGGATGTCACTTCATTTCTCCCTCGATGAGGACAATTCTTAAAATAATGTGTCTCCCCACATCCACAACATTACAATGGGGGTTTTTGGGACTGTCCAAGGTCTGGCCTACTAGAAGCCTGAGTATGCTACTCTTCAGCTGCCCATTTTGGTTTTTGCTGATTTTTCCCAATCTGCCTATTTGCTGAATTCCTTGCAGCGTTTTTATAGTTTCTTGGTCTACTGTTTTTAAAATTCGAGGGGCCCTTCTGCCCTTTCTTAGGTGGCCAGCTTATGCCAAATTCTCCCTTTGCCTTGGACTGCTAATAGCACATTTGTGCTTTTCTTATTACCTCATCCATTATTTTTGGGTTTACAAACTCTATTCTTTCCTTCATGTGAGATGGAAAACTGCTCAAGAACCATTGTACCTTTTCCTTTTCATCTCTTAAATATGGCACGTATCTTAACAAGGAGGTAAATTTTGTGATAAATTCATCCATAGACATTTGTCCCAATTTTAGATCGTGAAACTCTCGCGATTTCTCATCATAGAATCGTTCAGTTAAGTACTTGTCCTTGAAATACTGCTAAAACTCATCCCATGTCACATTCTGGTCTTCAATTCCACACACATTTTTCACCTCTTCCCACCATAATGTAGCCTTTTTCCGCAATTGATAGATAGCTACGCGAGCTTTAAGTTTGCTATTATATGCATAAACTTGGAAATACTAATTCATATTTATTATCCAAGCTTCTGCCACTTCTTCAGCTTCTCCATAAAATGTAGCAGGTTTGATTTTCATGAATTCACCCTGTAATTCCATGTTTTGTTTCTTCAGTTCTTGCTGATCTGACATATTACCAGATTCAACTTCATTGAAAGTTCTACTCTTATTACTCCATTGGGTACGACTCCCTTTTGGATTGTCATGAACTTGCTATTGTTTCTCTCCTTCTCCATGGGTGTCCCTCTCTGGACTGGAATGTGAAGTATGATGGTTCTGTTTATCATAAAGGCTCTTCAATATCCTTTCTTGCTCTCTCATTAACTTCTCATTATCACTTTGAACCTGAATCATCTCTATCTAAAGTTGCTACACCGTATCTAACAGTCTATTCTTCTAACATTGTTTTTCTTCCAATAATCTATTTGTTTGTTGGTGTTGGTCCATGCTTAATTGCACCCACATTTCTGGGTTAACTTCAGGATTAGAAAAGGGTTGGGCTTCACCTATAATTCTTGGCATTTGATGACTGGACCCTCTCCTCATTATAATTACTTATCAGGTTTCCTGTCACTATGCACAATTTTCAAATTAGAAACAACATGAAAACACTCGCATTATCGCTTTGGCCCATCTGGCCCCAGCGTGTAACCGCGTTCTAATACCACTTGTCACAACTATATACATAAATACAAACTTACCATACAATTTTTTTATATCTAAGTTAAAGCCTTGCATTGCTATTATACCAATTTACCTTTCCTATAGTTATTTTAACCATAGATTAAACATATAATGCTACCTACATATCTATGTTGTTCACACATGCATCTCGGTTAAACATATGCAGTTACATCAATTCACTAATACAAGGTATGAGGAATCATTGGTATAATTTTTAATAAAATACACATAACCTTTGGAGTTCATCGTTCCGCGGAAACCACAGTACTACATTATAATAATGTTGACGTTGATGGACTTTGTACTTAGGATATTTGGTTGCTCAGATAATAATTTGAGTTTGGATTTAATTCGAAATCATACGGCTCAATCCATAATGCGATCCATGTTATTCATTGCATTTAAGTTTTCAATTATTGCTTCACCTCGCACAGGCACACCTGGCCAGAGACTATGATCACAATTGTCCCGCATGATCTGACTGCCACATCATGTCCGTTGATATGGAATAACCCTAGATCCTACAGGTTTTTAATGGGGTTTGGGGTGCTTAGGGTAACCACCCGACCCCCTGTCCCATTCATCGAGCTCATTCTTTCGCTGTCGATAGGACTTAGCTGGGCTCTGCAACTTTCTTCAGTTTTTTCTTTGTTATTTTTCTATAAGCCCACCCTTATGGCTAACGGTTCGCCCACCTTCGTCACTCAATAGATGGTTTTTCATTAGAGATTGGTAAGGGTTACACTGCTATTTCCTCTGTAAATTTGTGTAATACATTTATCTCTGGTTTTGGAGGTTCGGTAACTCTTCCTGTTGTAAATACTTGCACGTTCAGTTTTATATTACATTTTCAACTTGTGATGGTGTTAACTTTAAAGCTCTGTTGCTTGTATGGAAGGTTCTTCTCGAATGGTTGGTTCCACTATTGGAAATGTCGATTTCAGCCTTCTTCGAAATTTTTATGCGCACTAAATTGCATCCCAGCACATGGTTTGAGTTTCTTGGTTCAAGTGAAGAATGGAGTTTCAAACTCTACGTGCCCATTCTGAACAAGTAATCTCTGTCTTCATAACCGACAATTTTCTTATTGAATTTTTTGGGTTCTGTGTTTTTAGTTACTATCCCTTACAATGAATCTCATTGTAATTTTTGTTGGTTTACAGGAAAGGTTTCTTACCTACACCGAAGAAGGGAATTTGGTCTCGGCCTACAGCACCTAGCTAACCCTCAGGTAAGTCCGGACACCATGTCCCATTATTTTCTAAGCTGCATTATCATTTTCTTTTGTCCAACTGAGGGTAAAACCCTCCTTGTGTGCAGGGTGCCTTAAGGCTGTGACAACACCTTCATGCAAGGGTTGTTTGTTTTAGGTTTATGAAAATCGATGAAACGTTTTGCAATATGTTGATAGCTCAATATTAGTTTGAGATGGCTATGTCTATAGGTTTTAGCAGTTGTGTGAATTTTATTGCCTTCGAGGTTTAAGGTGTAGGTTTTAACCCTGTATAGAAATTATATGAAAACGAATCTTAAAACATAAAATAAACAATAGCGAGAGCATAAAACATAAAATAGATAAACACAAATATTTTTCCCTGGATCCCAAATCAAGATGACCAGCTTGATTTTTCATTATATTCCTTTTAGTGTTACAACAAATATATATACATGCCAAAGCATACATAAACCCCAATCCATTAACCCTGGATTAGAACATAACTGTAGTTCCCTTGACTGGATCTACAAAATAACAGGGGCTGAAAACCATCGTACCCCAAAACTATGTGCAAACCCATGCACAAAACCATGGGTGGGTTTGCCCACCGGAAAATAAGGACCAAAAAAAAAAATCAGTACGTTGCGCCAAACGCAATGTACAAGGGGGGCTATCGCCCCCCCTATTACCCCCCCACATGTGACTAGGCGTGAAAAGAATATAACACAAACCCAACATTCTCCCACTTGTTTTTTTCTTTCCGAAGGGGGCCACAGGAGAGTTAAGTCATTAGCCCAGCTGTGCAACACCCATTGTTTCTCTACACCAAGAGAACTTCTTAGTGCTCACAAACTTTGTCAATGTATCTGCAACATTCTTCAAAGTGTCCACCTTTACCAACAACACCCTTTTAGCTTCAACCATATATCTCACAAAGTGATATTGAACATCAATGTGCTTTGTCTTTGAATGATAAGCAGGGTTCTTAACCAAGAAAATTTCACTTTGGCTATCACAGTCTATCCTTATAGCTTGCTGCACCAACCCCATACTTGAACACAATCTCTGCAACCAAACTGCTTCCTTGCTTGCATGAGTGGCTACCATGTATTCTGCCTCTGTAGTTGAAAGAGCCACTACATATTGTCTTTTACTCATCCAACTGATTGCACCTCCAAATAGGCTAAACACATACCCACTTGTAGATCTTCTTTGGTCCAGATCTCCAGCCCCATCTGCATTAACAAAGCCACGAATGTCCAACACTCTTTCCAATCCTAGTATTCCTTGGTAGCACAAGACATAATCACTAGTGCCACGCAAATATCTAAACACCCACTTCACTATTGTCCAATGCTCCTTCCCTGGGTTTGACATAAACCTGCTCAATACTCCCACTGGATGTGCAATGTCTGGTCTAGTACAGACCATTGCATACATCAGGCTACCCACTACACTTGCATATGGAACACATGACATATGATCCTCTTCTTCTTGTGTCTTGGGACACTGTTCAGCAGATAGCTTTGTACCTACAGGAATCAGAACATTCACCGGTTTACTATCCTGCATATTGAACCTCTGCAATATAGTCTCGACATAATTCCTCTAGTTTAACTAGAGCTTCCTCTTTGCCCTATCTCTCTCAATTTCCATGACCAAAATATAGTTTGCAGCACCAAGATCCTTCATGTTGAATTTGGAGAACAGCTGGGTCTTCAAATCTTGGATAATTTCTTTGTCATTTCCAATCAACAACATATCATCCACATACAAGACCAAATAAATAACACGGTCACCAATTAATTTAAAATAAACACAGTGATCCTCCTTGCTTCTGGTGAAGCCAAGTCCCCATATATAGGTATCAAATTTCTGATACCACATCCTTGGTGACTGTTTTAACCCATACAGAGACTTCTTTAACCTGCATACCAACTCTTTCTTCCCCTTCACCATAAAGCCTTCAGGTTGTTTCATGTAGATCTCCTCTTCCAGATCCCCGTGAAGAAATGTTGTCTTCACATCCATCTGTTCTACCTCAAAATCAAATGCAGCAGCAACAAATAAAAGTAATCTAATAGAAGTAACTTAGGAATTAGGAGAAAAAATATCACCAAAATCAATTCCCTGCACCTGGGAATAACCTTTTGCTACCAACCAAGCTTTGTATTTCTCCACCTTGCCTTCTACATTCATCTTCTTCTTAAACACCCATTTCTCTCGATGGGCTTCCTTCTAGCCGGCAACTCCATTAGATCCCATGCCTCATTTTTATGCAAGGATTCCATTTCATCAACCATGGCCTCCTTCCAGAGTTTTCCATCCTCTGAATCTACTGCCTCCCTGACGGTTCTGAGATCATCATCAGTTATAGTTAAAGCAAAATTTGAACAGAAAGCAGATGGAATATACCTTTCTAGTTGTCTTCTTTCCCGAACTGATCTTCTAACAATTGGAGTTTGTGGCTCTTCCTCTTCTGAGTCTTCTTCTGTTATAGAGTTTGATTCATCCTCCTTTAGCTCAAACTCTATCTTCTCAGGTTCCTTTGGTAGGAATTCATGTTTAACAATATCTTTGACCTCTCTAAACACCACATCTTGGCTATACACAACCTTCCTTGTTTCCAGGTTCCAAAGCTTGTAACCCTTTAAACCATCCTTATACCCAATAAAGATGCATTGTTCAAATTTATTATCCAACTTGCTCCTTTTCTCATTTGGAACATGTACATATGCATCATGTTAGCCACCTATGAATTTTTTGTCAAGCAAATAGGTGGTTAAATTGTTTTGAGCCTTCAAGAAATACATTTCCTATGAAAACATCTCATCTTTGAAGTCTTTGTGTGCCCTTTACCTTTGATAAGATATTCACTGCTGTTTCCATCCAAAAAGCCTCACTGCCTGTGAAAATTTTATGCTCATAAAGGCCTCCATTTTCCCTTGTACCTCTACAAATTTCCTCATTATTAACCTTTTTTCCCATTTTTGAAGTTTCCCCTTTGACTCTCAAAGTCCCTCCTAAGTCTTCCAAAACATCCATTTCATCCTTTAGAACCAATTGAAATCCCTTCATTTGATTTTAAATCCCCTTATTACCTCTATCGAAAGCCTCTTTTTGGCCTAAAAAACGTTGTTTCAAAGCTAAAAACCCATTTTTATTATAAATCAAGCTAAGCCCTTTTCTGCCAGCCCCCTTAACCACTTCCCCTCCATGCGCTTGAGCGCTAAGACCAAGCGCTAGCCCGTAAGGCGCTCATCGCATCGGAAGGATCGGTCGGAGCATGTATTTTGTTTGTAAAACAAAACTTCCAATGCGATAGTGTTTTGATCTATCGGCCTTCAAAATAATCTCCACCGTTGATCTCAAAGCATCTGACGTCCATTGCAACATCGCCTTCATCGCCAATTGGAGATTTTAAATATGCTACCTTTTCGATGCCCCGATTGGCCGATCCCCGATTGAATCGCATTCGTCCATCTGATCAGATCCAATGGCCCTCATTTCTCCCGCTCCGCACCTTTACCCCCATCCGTCTCCCCGCCGATTTAATCTCCGCTGTTGATTCCCTTTGCAATCTAACGGTTGACGCTTAATCGCTCCATCACGCATCAGAGATCTCTTAATGTGGCACCCCTGTTTCCCCCGATTGCGATCTCTCGATGCAATCACAGTCGTCTGTTCGAGCTAGATCAACGGTCTATATCACATTTCACATTCCTTTCACAATTTCTCATCGCGCGACCCCAACATTGCATCGTATCATCGCGTCCATCGATCTCCTCCTAGGCTTTGACGGTCCAAATCAAATCGCCCTCTGCCATGACCAGGTCCCACCACCTAAGGTCCATTTCATATGTTTTCATTGAATTTCCCGTGTATTTCATTCAATGGTCAAATTTTAATGTTCTACATTAAAGTTAAGGTATTTTTCTTGATCATCCAAAGGCATTTCATTATTCAATCCCCACCATCGATCATCGCCTCCTGCCTTGATCGAATGGCCCATATGCAAATTTCCACCAGACCTTCATTTGATCATTTCTACACCATTTCGCTGCATTTTTCCACCGCTATACATTGCATCCACTGTGTCCATCCATGTTGCGCTACCAATTCCATAGCCTTCCACCGCAACCATCCTCCCCCATGCATGGATTTTCTTAACTTATTTGTGTGATTTTTCATGTTACAGGCGGTGAGAACCACCATTGCTCACAGTCACTATTATAGTGACACAAAACGCAGAGAAAGTTACTTTCTGGGCCTGATATTGCAACGGAAATGTTCAGGAAGTTTTCTACAGGAAAGATTTCATTAGAAGTATGGTGTTCGAACCTATTAAACCTCTTCGGTATCATTAAAGCTCAAATTTCACAGGCAGAGATAGTCATGAAGTAGCAAAGAGTATCAGTGGGTAATCAGAGAGTTAAATGCCTGTAATTGAAGATTTTAGACTCTGATTCAATGATCAAAGGAAAATTGTACCTGGTTGAAGACCTTATGATTAATACAAGAGGCCTAAAGAAGCTTATCACACAGAAAACAATATCATCAGTGTTTCACATCAGCAGAAGTTTCCTCCCAAGAAAGGACACAGTTCCCATATTGTCTTTACTCTACATCGTGTTCCTGAGAAGACTTCCACCTTGACAGTAGTCCCAATGCTACCTGAGCATTTGTTATGCGGTATGGCAGACCTCAAAGCCATTTATCTGTCTTTTTTTTTATTCACCAAATTACTACAAAGTACTGCAGTAAAAGTACATCAAAGACATACTTGGAGTAAATTTCAGCTTGTCGAAGACCACTCTTTCGTCCAAGAGTACCCAGAATCAATGCATAGATATTAAGATATAATGGACCTCGAGCCATTTTTCTTCTTCTGTTTTAATGTTTCATTTAGTGTTTCATCTACGTCCTCTGCCTTCTCTTTCAGCTATAAAACTCACGAAGAAAGTCATTGTAAGGTTGTTGTTGATCGGATATTTGTGAATTGTAAGCCGATTCTCTTGAGATATAGTTCTCTGTGTAAAGTTGTAAGATAGGCCGAGGAAGATGTTTTCAGACTGAATATAGAGTTGTTGGCAATGTTGTACATGACTGGTGTTGCTCTTTAATATGACAAGCACATTTCTTTGGATCCTTATTTAAAGCAGTGGTGATGTTTTCTTACTTAGTCTCTATTTTCCTTCTGTAATTCATTACTTTTCGTTTCTCTGGTATGCATCAGAAATATGGTTTAGGATATACCCTCGCATGGTACCCTAACCTTCTGCTCTCTCTACCTTTGATTTTTTTTGCTATATGTGTTATTTGAGCACTAATTCAAGTTAATTTAACCAGTGTAGTAGCTAATATTTACTGCTAGCTGATGTGCGAATTAATGAATCTGTTCTTAGATGTTCTTGTTGGGTTTTAATTGAAATAATTGGGATACTGGGAGATTAGAACGTTGTTTCTATCTCACTAGGGTCCTTTTCTATTAATTGAACCTTTCTAAGTTCCCTTAAGTTGGATGTCTAAGCATTGAGAGTTCAAAGTCTCTCTCTGATCTCAGGCCTTCACCTTTGTGTTTAAATCTTTAATGTCCCCTTTGTCTAAAGAGTTGACCTTTTAGGAGTTGGGTTATAGGTGTCTAATGGCAGTCCTGTCCCTAGACCTGATTCCTAAGTGGTCATCTTGGAGGTTTCCTTGCCTTTCACCTTCTTTCTCATTATTCCATACCACACTATCATCTTTAAGATCCAATGCTTTAGATGACTAGCCCAATTGAAAGCTTGAATATTGAATAGCAAGTAAACCCTTTCCTGACTCCATTGCCCAATGGTTTCCAATGTTTTTTGAATTATCTCTCCTTTGCCTAAAATCCACTTTGCTCATCCTTTGTCTTATATTGAACCCTTCATTCTCGTTTCCCAACAACCAAACAAAAAAAATTAAAACAAACCTCACACTTTATAACGAGCCTAAAACCTTTAAACTAAACTTCAAGACATATACCTTTTGCCTATATAGAGAGATCCCTCTCTGGACCTAGGAAGGCTAGATCCTAGGATCCCAACGTGGTTTGATGTTGTCTTATCTTTTGGTATTGCCAAATCTGCCAAAACATAGGAACCCCAACATAATGGCGACTCTACTGGGGAATAAAAGACCAATCAGCCTTGATTTGGTAATAAATCACTGTGGTGGACAGTAAAATCTTAAATCCTCTACCTGGCGACTCCACAGTTCCTAAATTATTAAAAGACTCCACTGGTGATCAGTAGGCCGTTGATTATCTTGGTTTCACAAGACTCCACTGGGAGACCAGTCACATCACAACATCATCCACGCTAAAGACCAAGTCACTTCACCAATGGAAAACTCTAAACAGTTTGCAGAAATTCATCCAAGTTTCATAGCAGAGTGTTGTGATATAATTTCAAGTCACTTGGCATAATTGGAATGGGAGGAACTTCCTGGGGCTATCCTTCTCAGCTCAAAATTAAGACCCGTGCTCAGGAAATTTTTCTTGGAATTGGTGGTTGAAAGGTATGAAGCTGAGATTGAACTTTTGAACTCACAAGAAAAATCATATCATTTCAGAGACCCTAGAGCCTTTTTGGAAAGTCTCCCGCCCCCTAAAAAAGAAGAAGAGATTCCACTACTTTTCAATGTACAAGAAGAAGATGATCAAGCTTTCATGAGCCACACCGAAGACACAGTGGAAGATACAGTAATCAAAGCTTCCTAGGTGTTACACTGAAAATTTTCATAATGACATTTCTGCTATGTGTATGAGCTCATTATTACTCATGCTTCTCCCTTTGCAAGTATAACATATCAGTTCCTCATGTCAAGCCTTGAAAATCAGAGAAAAGTTCCTAAAAATCTCCTAAACTTTGGTGTCGCACTTTCTCTCTATCTTGCGTGCGGTCCCGCACCTAATGCTCATCTCTCTTGCGTACCTGAACTCACTTTATTTGTGTTAAAATTGCGGACCCCTGTAAGATAAAAAAGGCGCAAGTAATTTCCAAAAAGCTCAATAAAAGTGATAGAACCACTCTTATGAGGTGCATGTATCCCTTACCTCATGGAGCTAACCCCTTGATGTGAGGAGCTTATCCCTTTGAAGGAGGATTCTATCCCTTCATAGTTGGAACAAGAAACCTCCTCTTTTCCACTATAAAAAGAGGCATTGGGTAGCCTCAAGGGGAGTTCAAGCTTTAGAATATTTGAAGTTAAGTGCCGTTGAGATTCAGACTCAATTGACTAAGACTTTTGTGAGGAGAGATTACATACCTCTATTCATCTTGGTTGGAGGAGTGCAGAGCTTATCAAAGTAGAGGAGACTCCTGCTTCGGACCTCGGAAAGTCCTGTGCAACATCAAGGCTCAGGTTGTAAAGTTTTTCCTTCTTTTGAAATTAATACAAATATACTCATTTTTCTCAATAAGCTTTCAATCAATGGTTTATTTCATAGATTCCTTGATCACTATGATAACCATGGTTTATGATGATTTCTATACAGGTGCTATGTAATATTTTTCTTGTTTGTGACTGCAGGTTTACGAGGAAAACTCCTTCAAGCGCGCGAGGGACAACAACGACTTCAAACAAGCGCTGGACATATGGTAAGTCTTTTACACATCTATAGAGCTTTTTGTAGATCATATATGCTTAGAGAAAGATTAGCCTATTTGGCTGTTTGTTGCTAGATACTTTTAGTAATAGGGAGATCGGTCTTGTCCGCAAGACGGATTAATCCACACAACAAATTGGCGACTCCATTGGGGAAGAACTTGTTTTTTTTTGTTCTCTTTTATTTTGATTTGAGGAAACATTTTTCCTAGTTTTTGATTGATAGACATTTGCCTGGGTAGTTTAGGTTTTCTCTGTTTTTGAAAATTTTGAGATCTTTTATGTTTTTATCTAATTTTTCCTGGGACTGCACTTTGCCTTCTTTGCACAGTGCGGGCAGTTTCGCATCTTTGCTTTAGTAAACAGTGCGATACCGCACCAGTTACTTCTGCAAGCCTGCGGATCCTGTTAAAATTCTAAAAAACCTTTAGATTTCTTTCTTTAGTTTATCTTTATTTTGATTTAGAGTTTTTGATTTCTGCCCAGAATGATGATTGTTTCTGTCAAAAGTTTTCTATGAATGAATCTTAGCAGTATTGGTGTTTTGATGATGTTTTAGAAGTTTTGCGTTTTGGATTGTTTTTCACTTGGTCTTTGTAGCGATTCGAAGCATTGAATGTTTGAAGTACCTAAGATTACATTGGTCTTTTGTCTTTTTGTTGCATCTGACTTGATTGTGAAATCATCCTTTATTGAGAAATAGAGCTACCCGTTTCTTTGAAAATCTTCGAAAATAAACTTTGTTATTGGTTTTTGAATTTCATTTTTTATAAAAACATATTTGAGTGTTTTTGATCTGTTTGTTATTCTAAATGAATAGATCCTTAGTTTGCTGAATAACTAAGTAAAACATTCTTCAAAAAAAAAATTAAAGCTTTTATTCGATTATATTATTAAAATTTGTAGATCTCAGAATTAGTTTTATAGTTTTGAGTGTTTTTTTTTTAAATTTGTATATCTCTTTTGAAGGAAATTTGTTTTGTAACTTCAAGTTTTTGAAAGTGAAAGGATTTTCTTGTGAGCTTTGATAGTTTGTTTCATTTGGAGTTATTGCTGAAAAGACAAAAATATTTTCTTTCAATTGTTCTTTATGTTTAAAAAAGGAATTGTTCATTACAAGAATTGCATTCTCCAACTCTTCCTTAATTAGAATTTCATTGAAAGAAAACGATCTGATTATCATTTTTAGGTGCATTTTTAGTGTTTTTTGGGAGTCGAGTCTTCACACCATCAGAGTTTCATTTCCGCACCCATTGACTTAAGAAACAGCTCCTAAAAGTAACGCTTAATTAAAATTCATCTAGCAATATTTTTATTTTCTAGGGCTCTTATCACCAATAGAGCTTAGGCTAGTATCTTGGAGTAGGGAGTAATTAACTCTCCAAGGTAGTAAAAACAAACAAGTAGACAAATCGTGTGGTAGGAAATAAATCCAATTATAATTTGTATAATCTGGGAAGCTTCTCTTAAAGAAGTCAATCATGAGATCATGTCTGAACCTTTGAGACAATCAATTTTATTTCATTGGGAAAGATAGAAGATTTTGCACGCGTTACAAACGGTAAACCTCGGATTAACCATTGTCGAGGAGCTTGGGGTCACTTGTCGGTAAACCTCGGATTAACCATGTCAAGGAGCCTTCAAGGGGATTGAGCTTTGTTACTCTGCCCTTGCGCGTGGGATCAGATCGTAGATTGTTCCCCAGTTATATTTGTTACTGTTGGTAACCTTAGTGTCCAAAAACTTAAGATTATTTCCTAAGGTGACGGTGAAGGAAAGATCTCACTGTACTTGGAGCAGACGTCGACTAGATTCACTTGGACTCTCTGGGGGGTTCTCTTCACATGAGATGGTTTTGTGAGGAAACTTGTGCCAGTCTGTTTCATTAAGCAAGTTGTCGGGGTAACTGTTCCAACCGCCCTTTCTGTATTAAATTTCTACTTAGTTGGATTTCATCACCAACTAGTGTTTTTAGTATGGGAAGTTACTGTTTGTGTGTGGTTTGAACTCTTAGATTTTTAAGCGTGTAATTCAACTGTTTGTTTCTTTAGAGACTTTAGGTGTTTTCATTGAAATTTTGTTTCTTTGCGTGTGATTAGTTAAATATTTAATCGTGGTGGAATTGCCGAGACAATCTTGGAGACTACAAGGGAAACCCCCTGAATATACACCAAGTTAGCTTGAAGGGCTTCGTGCTCTAGTATCGTCTAGCAGCGGTAGGATTAGATCAACAGAAATTGGACCTTCATCTATAGTAGTTCATCCTGATCATCAAATACCCACAGCAGAACACATTCAAGAGCCGATTTCGGTTTCTGAAGTTACTGGTAGTATTTATCCTACCAGTGAAATAGCTAACGAACTTGAAATCTCTGAACCTGAAACTGAACCTTCTGTTTTGGAAACATCCTCAGGATTTATTACGCCAACTTCTAGCGATCCTGGTTCACCTGGGGTAAGAAATATTGTCACTGACGATCTTCCATCTGGACTAATTTATATTGAAGAACTTACTAATCCAAACAAAGAGTTATCTCTTCTCGATTCCCCTAAGTCTTTAAATCTTAGGGAACATGAATCAATTTTCTACAGCCCTATTCGAACTACTACTTGGTATCTATCCTTAACAAAATTTTTAGAGAATCCGGGTCTTGATTTTTCTCCACCTTGAATTCCTTTTCATCCAACACCCAGAGGTTACTATCCGTCATCCATTATGGCAGGAGAGTCATCCATGTTTTCCCAGACACCGGAAGCATTTTTACACGGTGGTCCTTCTGTTCCTTCGGGATATCAGGCTCTATCTGGTACTTTCTCTGGAGCAGCTCCTCAACCAATTGAACAAGTGTTATCACCTGGTTTAAGTGGAATTAAAACTGAAACGTTGAATGCAGAGAAAATCTTTATGATGTCTGGTAATATTTCAAATCCGCAACCTCAAGGCAGTCAATTACCGCCTAGAGGGAAATCTCAAGGAAATCAGTTACCGCTTAAGGGGCAACCTCAAGGTGGTCAGTTACTGCCTGGGGGGCAACCTTCAGGAAGTCAGTGACCACCTGGGGGGCAACCTCAAGGTAGCTTTTTCCCAGGAAAAATTGTGGAATCATATTATTTTGGGGGAAAACCCCAAGGACAGTACATACCTCAAGGATATCAACCTTCAGGACAATACATACCACAAGGTCAACCCCAAACTCAATATGCTCCTCAGGGTCCTTATCAACCCCAGCTTCAGTACGCGCCTTAGGGTTATCAACCTCAAGGTCAGTACCCAATTCAAGGTTACCAACAACCTTTTGGTCAGTCATCTATTCAAGGAGCCGGAAATTCACCACTTACTTATCAACCCTATGTTCAACCAAGTTATGGTCCTTACGTTCAACCTTCTGCGGGACAATACCCCGAAATGAATTTGGTGTGGGATCCATCCCAATATCAATAGCCTATGCAGCCTAATGTGCAGTTTCCTTTTCAACCTGGACAGCCTGTTTCTGGTCCAACCTAGCAACCTGTCCAGCCGACTATTCCAACTCCTGCACCTAGTTCTGTTCAGCAGTCTGTGCCTAGTACACCTCAAACTCCGCCTCAAACTGCTGCAACTGCTGCAATGTCTGTTCAACCTGTAACACCTATTTCTAGAGTATCTGTAACTCCAAGTTCGTCTATCCCTAAATCCGTGCAAATCCCTCAAGTCTCTGTACCCTAGTCAGGACCTTTAGTTCAGACTTCGGTTCAAATGCCTGCAGGACAAGCCAATACAAGTACAATTGTCACAAGTCAACTGCAATTCATGTATCAACCGTACCAGGGATATCCTCAATTCGGTCCCGGTTCACAAAATCCAAGTTATCGGTATCAACCGTACCCTGGCTACACTTATCAGTAGCCTCAACAACCCCAGTTTGGTCCGGTTAATCCTGGTTTTTCGGGAGGTTACACAATTCCTAACGCAAATCCAATTCCCAGTTATCCTGGGTATCCACCTCCTGGAACTGCTTTGGCTACTCAAGGTTTTCGTGACCCTAACTGTCAGTTACCATTTATTGCAACTTTGGATTTACGTGATTTGACGTGCCTTCTGAATGATCCAATTTTCTATTATCCGTACTGGCTGCCAATGCCGCATAAGTTGCCTAGTGATATACCGAAATTCGAAGGTAAGTCAGGAGAGGATCCATCAAATCACGTCATGAATCATCACCTCTGGTGTGCGTCTAATTCAATCATTGATGATTCGATTTGCTTACGTCTTTTCCAAAGAACTCTTATTGGTCTTGTAGCCAAATGGTACATTGAGTTACCACGAGGCTCGTTTAATAATTTCAGTCAGTTAGCAACTGCCTTCTTGACTCATTTTTAGTTTCCTGTCAGATATGACAATGGAACAGAATTATTAACTTCGCTAAAACAATCTACGTCTACATATATTTCTGATCATATTCATGAATGGCAACGTAGAAGGAATTTGGTGAAAGTTTACATTCCAGATCAAATTTTGGCGGAATGGTTTGTTAAATCATTGTTACCCAAGATTACTGAAGATGTAGCTAAGGCTGGTGTTGTTACTGAAGAGAAATTAATTGCTCAAGCTCAGTACCTTGACCTCGTTTATATGCAGTCAAGTACTTTACACGAAAAAATCCCCGACCTTCCAAAACAAGGTCAAATAGCTGCTGCTCCTTCAGGGTCTCATGCCACTGATGGTATGATTGGTACATGCAATACTAAAAGTAAGAAGAAATCTTCAAAGAATTCTTCTCCTATTATAACTTTACCAGATTCCCCGAAAGGAGAATCTTCCCCTGAAATTTCTGCTGACATTCATGTTGTGGAGACATCTATGGCTAAATCTAAATCCGGTGGTAAAAAGAAAGGGAAGAATAAAAACAAAAAGAATTCAAAAGAGAAAACTGATAAAAATGAATCCAATGATGAAAAACACAAACCTCGCTATCCTTGTTACATTTGTGACAAGGATCATTTTACTAAGGAATGCCCACATCGAGCAAAGGTTGCAAAATTCGTTAAAGGTTCACAGCAACTTGTTGTCTTGAAGGATCCTTTTCCAACTCAAGATAGCAAGATGGTTGGTTCCACCTTGACTGCTTCAAAAGAACCTATTTTGATGATGTCTCATGTAAGGATTGCAACACAAGCGCAAGATTATGGTACTAAGAATCTTGTTGATGGTAAAGAAGCAGAATCTTCTAGTGCAAATACATCAACTACACCTCCTCCTGTTTCTGGTCCGCTACAAATCGAGAAACAAAATCCAGACTTAATAATCAAACCGCCTGCTAAAGGTGTTCTTCATAAATCAGCTTTCAATCCACATGCGAGAGCTACTCAGAATTATAACATTGTTGAAGACTTAGCTATTTCCCATTTAGCAATGTCAGCTTTGGAAGTGCTGCAATCATGCCCAACACAGCGTAAATTGCTTCTGTCTGCCATAGGAGCTGTAGATATTTAGGATTCTAACCTTATAATCTTCAATTTAGAAAATAGTACACCTCGTCTACCTCATCAAATGGTTTTCCAGATACCAGTGTTCGTAAAAAACAGACCGATCTATCGGACTGTGATTGATGAGGGAGCTTCAACGTGTATTATGCCGATTTAGTGTTGGAAATCACTTGGTTCTCCTACATGCAACCAATCTCCGACGATTCTTAAGGCTTTTGATGGTCGAGGTTTCCACCCTTCTGGTATTTTGCAGGATCTACCCATAGGGGTCAAAGGTGAAACCATAAATCTAGATGTGGAAGTGGTTGATGCCCCTTTAGATTACAACCTTCTCCTGGGTCATAGTTTGACTTATGCTATGACTGCTGTTGTTTCTTCGGTCTTTCGACTCATAAAATTTCCATATCAAGGAAAGATCGTTACAATAGATCAGTTAACTTATTTCTCTTTCGACCTAGCCTCTACAGAAATAATCCAGCACGTTGGTAAATCGGTTATCCCTTATAAGGATGTTGGAGTAGGATTGATTAAAGATTCTGGTTTACTAGGAAAATTTTCCTTTCCTCCTCCTAACGTATCTCCTTCTGTCGCAACTATTCACATGATTTCGTCAGACACTGTTATGTTTGATGATCCTTGGATCGTACCTTCCAACTTCAAGTTAGATTCAATTGATGGCATGATGCCTTTGAGTCCATTTGAAATTTCATACCAGGCTATACAGTCATTTTCCGACAGGCTATACAGTCATTTTCCGACACCTCTTCAACCAAAATTGATCCAATGAATGGGATCCATGAGGAATCACTTTCTACATCTAGTTCAGCCACAACGACATTTCCTGATATTGTTCATACTGATGAGAAAATTTGTGAATTTTTGTCCGTTGATGATTTACCATGGGAAGATCTACATCATCGATCTTCGTTTTTACCTGAACTAGATCATTTTGAAGATGATTTCACTTCAATTTTTACTGCTGAATATGTCAAAGAACCCCAGAATCCATTGCAAAATCCTGATTCTGAGTTAAATTTGGAAAATATTTCTCGAACGGTTCCAATTGATATTTCAGTAAAACCAGGAATAATTGAAAACATTCATGTAGGTGCTTGCTATACTGAAGATGAAATTCAAACTTATAAATCCCTATTTCAAGAATTTCGTGATGTGTTTGCCTAGTCCTATGAAGAAATGTCAGGAATTGATCCGTCAATTGTTGTACATGAAATCAAGACTTACCCAAATGAAAAACCTGTTCGTCAACGTCTACATCAGATACATCCTAGAAAATCTACTGCTATCAAAGCAAAAGTTGAAAAATTACTTCGTGGAGGTTTCATTTATCCAATTCCTTTAACGGATTGGGTATCGAATATTGTTCCTGTAACTAAAAAACAAGGAACGATATGAGTATGTATCGATTATAGGGATATTAATCGAGCTTGTCCCAAAGACAATTATCCAACTCCCTATATCGATCAAATAATCGATGATTGTGCCAGCAGTGAAATGTTTTCCTTTATGGATGGCTTTTCCGGGTATAATCAAATAAGCATACTCCCTACTGATCAGCCAAAAACAGCTTTTATTTGTCCGTGGGGGACGTTTTCTTATTGCAAGCTGCCCTTTGGATTGAAGAACGCTGGAGCAACTCTTCAAAGGGCAATGTCTTATGAGTTTCATGAAATTAAGCACATTGTGCAGCCGTATCTCGATGATTTACTTGCTCATTCATCATGTAGGGCTGACCATCTCACACACTTACGAGCTATCTTTATGAGGTGTCAGCATTACGGAATTAGGTTGAATCCACACAAATGTGTTTTTTGTGTAGAGTCGGGTCGTTTACTGGGATTTTTTGTTTCGAAAGTAGGTATTCGCATCGATCCATTGAAGGTCGAAGCTATTGTTAAATTACCTCCTCCTTCGACTTTATGCCAACTCCAAAGTTTACAGGGAAAAGCAAACTTTTTACATCGGTTCATTCCTAACTATGCTGAGCTTACAAAGGGTTTTACCCGGTTGCTAAAACAGAACATTCCATTCTTTTGGGATGAGATCGCTAATCGATCTTTTGATGCACTTAAACACGCGTTGACCCATGCACTGCTATTGCATCCTCCCAACTATAACCAGGATTACATTTTGTACCTCGCTACTTCTCATTCTACTATTGGGATGGTGTTAGTTCAGGAAGACGAAGCTCATACTGAACATGTGATTTACTATCTTAGTCGGAATCTGCATCCGACCGAGATCAAATACACACATGTGGAGAAATTGGCATTGGCAGATGTCCAAGTTGTCCAAAGATTTAGGCACTACATCTTGTTACGTAAAACCACAATAATTTCTGATTGCAACCCTATGATGTACATTTTGACCAAAAAATTTCTAGGGGGCAAGTATTCCAAATGGATAGTCATCCTGCAGGAATTTGACTTGGAATTTGAGAAATCCAAGGCGAAGAAATCTTTGGTATTTGCGGAACTGATGTGTGATTTCCCCTCTACTGATACCGAAACTGTGGCAGAAGAGCCCATTATGGACAAATCTTCGTTTCTTATCAGTACTCTCGATCCATGGTATGGAGATATTATTGTTTATCTCCAAACCCAATCTTTTCGGCCTGAAAGCTCACGATCTCAGCGACGGAAAATACGCTTCCAATCCCAATAGTATAATATTATTGGTGATACACTCTATCTTTGTGGAGCAGATTCTGTTTTCCGACGCTGTCTTGTTCATGAAGAAGCTGAAAAGGTTTTAAATGACTGCCATTCTGGAGCATGTGGCGGTCATATGTATGGGTATGCCACAACCCAAAAGATATTGCGTGCTGGTTATTTATGGTCGTCGTTATTCAAATATTGTATTTATGCAGTCCGGAAATGCCACAATTTTCAACTTTTTGATCGTAAGATGCGCGCACCACTCGCTCCTCTTCATCCCATAATTTCTGTTGGTCCTTTCGCGAAATGGGGTATTGATTTTATTTCATGTAACCCTCACTCGGCCGGGGGACATGCGTATATTATCTTAGCAGTAGATTATTTTACTAAGTGGGCCGAGGCGATGCCTACATTTTCGGCTAATGGAAAGACTATTGCAACTTTTGTATTTAATCACATAATTGCTAGGTTCGATGTTCCTCAAGCCATTATCACAGATCATGGAAGTCATTTTCAGAATGTCATGATGACGGAACTGACAGATCAACTTGGCCTGCGCCATGATAGTTCCACTCCATATTATCCACAAGCCAATGGTCTAGTTGAAGCCATAAATAAAGTTTTAGTCACCATGATTAGACGAATTATTGGTATTCACAAAACGAATTGGCATTCCATGTTATTTTCAGCACTTTGGGCATATCGAACCTCAGTAAAAACATCAACTGGTTTCACTCCCTTTCAACTCGTTTACGGTTTGGAAGCTGTGTTCCCGATTGAATGCGAAATTCCATCACTAAAATTGTCCATAGAATTACTCCCAGCTACATCTGAGGAGGAGAAACGTTTCTTGTACGTAGCTCAGCTGGATGAGAATCGACGAAATGTTGCAATAGCAAACGAGGCTCATGTTAAACAAATAAAAGCTCAGTATGATAGAAGTGTTACCCCTCGAAATTTTTCAGAACGAGACCTAGTCTTAGTTTATGATCAAGCCAATGATAAGCTAGGAGCCGGGAAATTCGTGCCCATGTGGCATGGCCCTTTCATTGTTAAGTGAAAGCTAGCAAAAGGGGCCTATGAGCTGATAGATTTTGACGGTGTCCCTTTAGATAAACCCAGAAATGGACTTTATCTGAAGCGATACTATGCTTAAACTTGGTGTGGATATTTTTTATTAGATTAGATTTCTTTACTGCTGGTGTGTTTTAGATTAGAAAAGCGTGCTTAGTTTAGAAGTGTGTTTTTATCACTATTCCTGCTTATCTGAGTTTTACTCCTAATATTGCAGATGTCGACGTCTCTTCAAACCTACATTGGTTTTGCTGATGGTGCTTGTCTTAGTACACAGAACATTTCTTCTGCAACTTGGGTTATTTATTCACCCTCTGACGAGTTAGTATCCATGCATGGGGTAAGCCTTGGTAAAACAACAAATAACATTGCCGAGTATAGTGCAGTGATTGGGTTATTATCTGAATCCATATCATTTGGAATTCGGAGTTTGATTGTTAGGTTGGATTCTGAACTTGTTGTATTACAGCTTAATAGGGTTTATACCATTAGAAATTCAGTGTTATTACGGTTATTTTTAAGAGTTCGTCTCTTGGAATGTGAATTTTATTACATTGAATATCAACATATTCCAAGACATTTAAATACATTAGCAGACGCAGTTGCTTCTAGTATGATAAATCGACATTTGCAATGATCAAAACAGTAAAACAAACAACATCCATAATATGTACATAGATAGCCGGTAAATAGTGATATATCATAGTATATGAATGTTTTCAAAAAATATACATCGTCCTCGATCATATGTTGGAAACACCTTATGATCGGAAAAATGATAACACAAAAAGTCAAAAATATGAGTCTACAATACAATCATCCCATCACTGATGGTGATCACGATAAGAAACCACTGCCCGAGCCACCCTACATAAGAACCTCCTAAAAGGTTCTGGAACACCAATCATGTATCTCAGCAATCTGAGTGGGATCTCATCTATGTCCGTCTCTGGAATATCTAGAGTTAGACTCTCTAGATGATGCTCTAAATCAGACAAGATTTCTGTTGATTGGCCTACTGGGGCTAGTGCGGCTGCAACTGGTTTTCTTCTGTCATAGGGCCGGAGATGGGCTGGTCGCTGTGGGTCCACATCTACATTCAAAATCTTTTGGCTATTAATTGTCAAGACGATCAAAAATAAAAAAAAAATTAGAACTTAAAAATTTGTTGGAAATGATTTTACCTGATTCATCCCACTGTTCCCCTGCTGGGAGAGTCATCTCTCAGTCATTGCGGAAATCTATCCCGGCGTATGGAAAGTCCTCGATGACAAAAAGTTGGCGGTCCATCCAATGAAAATATGAAGGAGGAAATCGAACAATCTCAGTGCCCTCAACTCCGTGACGAGCCATCAATGCAACCCAACGAACCATCCTAAGTTCTCGGGGTCGACCAGCATCAACAGGAATACTCTGCGGAGCCAACATGGGGATCCTATCTAGAGAAAAAGTGACCACAATGGATCCATATCCAAAGTTATTTAGTTTTCCATTTTTCGCTCTAGTCAGTTGGCCTTTTACATTGGCCAACACAACTTTTCACCAGTTGAAAATGGTGCCTCGAAAACAATCCACAGCAATGCGCATTTGGGAATCGGTAGCCACATGCAGCGTGGCACTCCCACACAGTCTGATAACATTAAACGCAATAAATTTCAGCTCAAGATGGATGATAGTTTTTATATCAATCCATTTGTCCCTGGGGTTTGCCTCATCATTACAGAACTCTTATCGAAGACTAGCGATAGTTTGGCCACCTGGCCTAGTCCCAAACAAGGAAAGTTGTTTTCCCCTCTTGGACAAACCAGTCAGAAAATAAATATCCTCCAGCTCAATTTCGAGCCGGTGGCCGCCGATAATGAAACACTGGTCCTGCACTTTCCAGCTATTTACCAGCCATGTCAAGAGGTCTACCTGTGCCCTCATGCCCTGAATGGCCCAGAATTTATATAAACCACATGCTCTTAAAGCCTGCATTGTGGGAAAATGGAGCATTGTGGCATCATCCACATCCTCATGCTCACGTTCTCTCCAAATCAACATCTTGCTAATCCTGCAATGCATAGAAAGATAGGTTAGAACAATCTAATTTGAAATTTTTTGGGCGCCAAATGAGAAATTTAATTTTTAAATTTGAAAATGCGGGGACCACACTTTCCCTTTTTACACAGTGCATAGGAACGCACGCGGTCTATATGAAAAGTGCGGACCCACGACTTTTTTCTACATAGGAAAAAGTCGGGGTCCGCAGGTCCCATGTAGGGCACCTGCGGACCTCCGCGGGCGATTTTTTAAACTATTTTTCTCCCTTAAAAATAAAATCTAAAGCCTAAAAATGAATTGTAAACAGATGAAAAGAAAAATTAAGAGGTCGTGGATTACCTAGGACTAACGGTTCTTGATTTCGTCGGACGGATTTTCCAGAATCTTCACAGGAACTTTTTTACCCAAAAGCTTCTACTTTTCACTCTGAACTTGAACGGTAAAAATGAAGTTGAAAAAGTCCTTTTTATAAGTTTTTTCGAATAGATAAATTTTTAATTTGTTTATTTTTACTTTAAAATGGGTATTTTGAAAGAATTTTTACTTATCTTAAACATGTATGTGTAATGTTTCAAGTTTTTGTGCAGAAATTGGATTTTTCAGGAGAATTGATCATTGTTCAACAAAGAGCACACTTTTATTACTTTTTCGGACTCTTTCAAAAATTCACGAAAAAGAGAAACATTGGAGTTCTCTTTTAAGCCCTTTTCAGACTCTCTAAATATGAAAATATTATCGAGTACTTGATTGTTCGAACTCGTTAAAGTAAATAAATAATCATCCCTTCAGTATAAGTTTACCCCTTTTACGGACTAAAATGGACTGTTTACGAAAAAGGTATACGTTGAATAATTATGGTCAATAGAGTTCTCTCCCGCATTATTTTATCCTTTTTCGGGCTCGAGAGACTAAATTTACGAAAAATTACACCCATGGAGTTTTCTTAAGTTTTTCTTCTGACTCCCTAAAATTGAAAAACACCGAGTTTCTCCTATATTGGACTCGTTAAAATTTAACAGTAAAGGACCTGTTCAATTTTTAATAGGAACGAACCACTCCTTCTTAGGGTTTGAATCTTAAACTAAGTTGGACTCATCCGAAGGATGAGCTTATAAACAAGCAAATGTTATCCTCCTCAAGCTTGTCAAAAATAAAGAGGTACTTGCCAGAAATGGTGGGGGAAAAGAGAGAAAAATGACTTGTTTGTTGTATTTTGAATTTTCGAAAATCTAGTTAACCACTCTTGAACACGACACTTTCATTCACCTGGGTTGGGAAATCCTTTGCCTAACAGTTAATCAAACCTCATTTGAAAGTCTTCATCCGGTTTCTGGGTATTAGCTTCGGGTCAATTGTCACTAAGCCATCTGCAGTGTCGTTATTTGTTCAAGAGGACATTTCAAATAAACCATTCATCTGCAAAATATCTGTCATCCATTTTGACCATCCCTGAGTCAGTCCTTGCCAATATATTTTCAAAACTTGATCTATGATTTCGTGTTGTGGGCTTGCCTACGATGGATCACTTTCTATTGACGACAACTCATTATCTAGAAAGTTGATCTAGAAATCGTCAGTACCTTGAAATATGCATGCCTCAATGGAAGGTTTCTCACAGTAGAAATTTGAATAACTGTTAAATTATTCACCGAGATTATCCTGATCACACACTATTTGAGCTTCATGCATAATACATAACCTCTTCTACTATTGATCATCAATTTGCGGAAATTAGACAATCGCATGCGCACATTAAAACCATAAACAATCACACATATAAACATAGTATTTATGGGAAAGCTTAAAGTTGAAAACCCCCAACTATATATATATTATAATGATAGAGATCATGTAACAATAATAGCACAAAGCTTCTCACAAGCTCTCAGCACTATCTCACATGCTACACACTACACAAGCTCAAATCAAGCAAGTCACATGCTCAAATCTCCTCCACCTGTTAGCCAGCCTCTACTGCGCAATCCAATATGGATAGTCATGAGATCAAGGTTCAAATCCCACCAGTATGTACTGCGCAATCCTCATTGGCTTCTCAATCAATGTGTGTGCAAATCTCATGTACCAGTATAGTCACAACTGATAGTCAACCTGCTCTTTCACCTACCTCCATCACTGATCTCCACTAAAACTGTCCATGCACTGAAGTTAACTGGTATGTTCATTAGTTGATTTATGAGTTAATAATTAGTGAATTAATTAATAATTAATTCACACCACTCATCACTAGTGTATTAATCAGTTAGACTAAATACAACTAGTTCAACTAAGTCAAACTGAACACAACTCCATCAACTCCTCAGTCAACTCCACCAAACTCACTCACATGAGTTCTAACTGAAGTCATCATGCAATAGCTCCACTTAGACCCTAGGAATAGTGTAATTCCTTCTGTCAGCTGCATGTGCCACATCCAGGCATCAAAATGAAGTGCTCCAAGAGGATAAGATAATGTTTATAGTCCAAATATTATTAAGAGCTAATAATATTCGACATATCTATTTTTAGACTAGCAATCTAAAAATAGATTCCGCCCAGTATGTCTAAAAATAGAAGTCCATATATTTTTCCAACTTGACCATCCCTCCACAAATGCATCCTGCAACTCATAGAATCATGATCGACATGTCTAAAAATAGACATAGTCTAAAAATAGACTTTGCGCCAAGAATAGCCTACGGGCCCACTTAGTGAAGGCGACTTATTTCCACTAAGCTCTGTCATCTTGTTGCATTCTCAACACTCCCTCTCAACAAGATACAGATTATCTGCAACCCCTATCCTGCCCCTATGGTATTCGAATTTGCTCCTGGTGAGCGCTTTCGTCAAGATATCAGCATCCTGATCCTCCGTAGTAATGTATGAAAGTAACATGATCCTCCGCTGAACACAATCTCTGATATGATGATACCGATGCCTGAAGCACTACCGCCTCAACTCATCCTCCTGTCTGTACCATGATCCATATCCCGATGTGCCTCTAAGATATCTCAATACATGCTTGCCCACCTTCCAAAAGAGTTTGGTAGGCTTAACCATAGCTTGGGAAAGCTGGTTAACTGCATAGCATATATCGGGTCATGTATTGACCAGATACATAAGCGACCCCACCAACTGTCGATAAACAGTGGCATCCACTACCTCCGCTAAAGTAGCATCCTCCTTCCTCCATCCACCAGGAAGAGGAGTATCAATAGGCTTGCAGCCATGCATGTTGAACTTCTCCAGTATCTCCCGAGCATACTTACCCTGAGAAACAAACAGTCCACCACTGCGCTGCCAAATTTCCAATCCCAGGAAATAATGAAGGAGGTCCAAGTCCTTCATCTCAAACTCCTTTGCAAGATCAGCCTTGCATGAGTGTATCAACAGTTCATCACCTGTCAAAATCAGATCATCTACGTAAAGTACAATGATCAGCAACTTACCCTCCACCACAATCTGGTATAGGTTAGGATCCGCCTCACTCTTGGAGAATCCAAGTCCGGTGAAATAACTGTCTATTCGTGTGTACCAAGCACGAGGTGCTTGTTTCAACCCATACAGCGCTCTCTTGAGCTTGCACACATGCGACTCGCTGCTGAAGATCTCGAAACCTTCGAGCAGCTCTATGTACACCTCCTCCTCAGCAGCTCGGGTTGAGAACACGGTCTTCACATCCATATGATGGATAACACCCCATCTCTTGTTGAGAGAGCAAGAATCGTCCGTGTGGAAGAATACCTTGCGATAGGTGCAAAGGTTTCCTCATAATCGATCCCCTCAATCTGTGAGAAGCCTCGGGCAACAAATCTTGCCTTGTACTTCTCCACACTCCCGTCAGCTGCTTGCTTCACTTTGTAGATCCATCTCGAACCCACCACTGATTTCCTTTCCGGCCTTGGGACAATCTCCCATGCACTGTTTCTGACAATCGAATCATACTCTTCCACCATGGCATCTACCCATGCGGGATCCTCCACAGCTTCCTCGAAAGAGGATGGCTCTGTCACGATACACTTGCTCATAAGAGCCATGTATCCAGTATGTCGGTCAGGTGACTGTCTCTGTTTGCGCTGTGATGTAGGTGCTCCTACAACCTTCTTTGCATCTTGAGCCAGTCGCTCAGCTTCTGTAGTGCGCTTCTGCCCTCTGATGGTTGGCGCTGCATGAGTGGTCTCTTACACTCCATGAACCTCCTCTTGTGGCTGATCCACATCCTAATACTCATTCTTAGGAACTAATAGCTCCTCTTCTGCATGCAAGTGTAGCTCCCTCTCAAGCGAACACTTCATGGCTTTCTCCTCCTGAAATTTGATATCCCGTCGCACAACAGTCTTGCAATTGTCTGGAAAATACACACGATAGTTGTGGGGCGTATCAGTGTACCCCACAAATATCCCAACCTCTGCGATCAACTCTAGCTTCTTCCTGGCATCGTTTGTCACATGAATGTAAACAGGTGAACCAAAAATCCTCAAATGGGAAATATCAGGCCTCTTACCAGAAAACGCCTCCTCGGGTGTACTCATGCCAATTATCCTATGAGGACAACGGTTCTACACATATACTGCAGTATTGCATGCCTCCGCCCACAAGTGAATGGGTAGGCCCTGATCATGCGACATCGCCCATGCAGCACCCACGATCATTCTGTTCTTCCACTCAGCAACCTCGTTCTGCTGTGGGTTATGAGGTGCTATGAGCTCTCTTCGAATTCCTTCTGCACTGCAAAAGTCCTTGAATTCACCAGAGATGAATTCACCACCATTGTCGCTCCTAAGAGCCTTCACCTGCTTCCCCGATTCTTTCTCAACCAGTGCCTTGAACTCACAGAAATTTGAGTATGTCTCACTCTTCTTCTGCATGAAGAAGATCCAGCACTTACGAGAAAAATCATCAAAAAATATCACATAATACCTGTGCTTTGTTGTCGAAGCTACTGAGAAAGGTCCACACACGTCTGTGTGAATTCTCTCAAGGATCATCGTGGCACGACTATCCTTCTCGTGAAAGGTGGCTTTCACAAATTTTCCCAAGGTACACCCCTTGCACTGATCTGACTACGCAAGAGTGCCTTTAGGAAGCCCAGTAGAAATCTGTTGCAGTATCTTCAAAGCTCCATGGTGAAGGTGGCCCAATCTCCGGTGCCACAACTCGCCATCATCCCGACTCACCACTCCTTCTGCCTTGCCTACCATTGCTGCGTAGCCATCTACCTGAAATTGATAAAGGTTCTTAACTCAAACCCCTATCCTCTGGGTCTCACCAGTTGCCTTACTGTGCAGGAAAGCATTTCCCTCGCTAAAGACAACATCATATCCCTTGTCTTCTAACATCGCCACAGAGATAAGATTCTTCTTCAATCCTGGAACATGCATCACTTCCTTCAATACGAAGGGTTTACCAGACTCCCTCTCAAAGGAAATGGTACCGATACCGGTCGCACTGTATCTACCATCATCGCCCATCTTGATGTGCACTCCAAGATCTTTCTCATCCAGATCAGTAACCAAATCTCGATCTCCTGTCATGTGAAAAGACGCACCAATGTCCAGAAACCACACTGATCCTGCCATAATTGAGACCAAGCATGCGATCAGTGAAAAATCCAGCTTAAACTGCGAGGCTAAAGCCTCTCCAGCTGCAGATCCAGCAACCTGCTTATTTTTCTTCTTCTGCGGACAATTTGTGGCGTAATGTCCGTGTTGGTGACAATGAAAGCACTTCACCTTGGACATGTCCTACTTCTTGCCTTTCGCACCGGAATGAGAAGCTTTCTTGCTCTTCCCCTTCTTTGCTTTGGCAGCCAAAGCGCAATTCTCTTCATCAGAGTTCTTTGATGAAGATCCGTCCCTGGTACTTCGCCTTATCTCCTCTTGCACAAGATCCGACCAAAGTCGCTCCCATCCTGGCAATTTCTTCCGACCATTGACAGAGTCTTGATAGGAATGCCAACTCTTCGGAAGCCCAAGGAGCGCCAAGCTCACCAATTCCTCATCGTCTACAGTCACCCCCACACTTCCCAGATCATCCCTGCATTGGGTGAACTTCGTGAGGTACTTGGGCATACTGTCGCCTTTCTCCATCTTTATGTTTCTGAGTTTATCATTGAGCGCCAACTTCCTCTGGTCACTCTTGCTTTGGAATAAATATGTCAAGGCTTTCCACATCAAGAATGGAGAAGCCTTACCATGCAGGCTGGATACTATTTGATCCTTCACACCCTCCAACAAAATTCTTGGACACTTTGCTGTCTTCTTTTGCCAAGCCTCAATTACGGCAGCATCGCTAGAATTAGGCTTTGGGACTTCAGCATCTATGAAATCCTTCAACCCATTGTCATATAACACCGCCTCCATCCTGTCCTTCCATGTAATATAATTCGAGCTGCCCTCAAGGGCATACTCCAATCGCAATCCGTTGAAAGACATCTCAACTTCGACACCAAGAAAACACTGCTGCAAATTCGAATTCCACCAGCACAAAACTCAACCGCTTCAATGTTCTGCAATTGCTCCAATGATCAATACTGCTATGATACCATGTAGAAATTTGAATAACTATTAAATTATTCACTGAGATTATCCTGATCACACACTATTTGAGCTTCATGCATAATACATAACCTCTTCTACTATTGATCATCAATTTGTGGAAATATAAACAATCGCATGCGCACATCAAAACCATAAACAATCACACATATAAACACAGTGTTTATGGGAAAGCTTAAAGCTGAAAACCCCCAACTATCTGTATATTATAATGATAGAGTTCATGTAACAATAATAGCACAAAGCTCCTCACAAGCTCTCAGCACTATCTCACATGCTACACACTACACAAGCTCAGATCAAGCAAGTCACATGCTCAAATCTCCTCCACCTGTTAGCCAGCCTCTACTGCGTAATCCAATATGGATAATCATGAGATCAAGGTTCAAATCCCACCAGTATGTACTGCACAATCCTCATTGGCTTCTCAATCAATGTGTGTGCAAATCTCATGCACCAGTATAGTCACAACTGATAGTCACACTGCTCTTTCACCTACCTCTTCACTGGTCTCCACTGAAACTGTCCATGCACTGCAGTTAACTGATGTATTCATTAGTTGATTTATGAGTTAATAATTAGTGAATTAATTAATAATTAATTCACACCACTCTCACTAATTGTATCAATCAGTTAGACTAGATACAACTAGCTCAACTAAGTCAAACTGAACACAACTCCATCAACTCCACCAAACTCACTCACATGAGTTCTAACTGAAGTCATCATGCAATAGCTCCACTTAGACCCTAGGAATAGCGTAATTCCTTCTGTCAGCTGCATGTGCCACATCCGTAGCTCAAACTGAAGTGCTCCAAGAGGATAAGATAATGTTTATAGTCCAAATATTATTAAGAGCTAATAATAATCGACATGCATATATTTTTAGATTGACGATCTATAAATGGACTTCGCCCAATATTCTAAAAATAGAATTTCATCTATTTTTCCAACTTGACCAACCATTCACAAATAGCATCCTGCAACTTCTGAAATATGATCATCATGTCTAAAAATAGACATAGTCTAAAAATAGACTTGTGCCAAAAATAGCCTGCGGGCCCACTTAGTGAGAATTCTTCACCACTAAGATTTTCTCTTGTTGCATTATCATTGCCCTCATACCAGACGACAGGTTGCATCATTGACCTTCGATCGAATGATTCCATGACATGTTCGACTTTAGCTCATTCATTCACATTTCATGGATTGTACTGAGTACTTTGAGAGCCATTGACATTACTGGTGGTTACTCTCACACTTGTTAACAATTTACATCATTGACTGGTAATAAAGTGGTTTCTACCATGTTCGACTTCGACACATTCATTCACATGGATAGAATCGTACTAGTTCGAGATGCGAAAATCAAGACCCTAGATCTAGTTTCTACCATCCAGGCTGCGAGGAATTTTGTTATCATTTATACAGTAGACTATTTATAAACAAATGGCTATGTCCATACTGTGTCTACACATGTCTATACTGTGATGTATTCAAAATAATTCCTGTATCAAAGCAGTTTGAATTAGTCTCTAGTTAGTTTTGATCTGAGTATGGGAATGCCTACCTCAGCGATGATATATATATATTTTGCATTGAATTTTTTTACAGGTTCCAACTGGGGTGACCACAGGATGATCCTTGAAATGATAAAGTACTGCACTCTTCAATATGACAGACTTCAACATCATCTATTTCGGACTTTTCACTTTAGGGGGAAATCTGTTACACTAAAAATTTTCATACTGACATTTCTGCTATGTGTATGAGCTCATTATTACTCATACTTCTCCCTTTGCAAGTCTAAGATATCAGTTCCTCATGTCAAGCCTTGAAAATCAGAGAAAAGTTCCTAAAAATCTCCTAAACTTTGGTGTCGCACTTTCTCTCTATCTTGCCTACAGTCCCACACCTAATGTTCATCTCTCTTGCATACCTGAACGCAATTTATCTGTGTTAAAAGTGTGGACCCCTGTAAGATAAAAAAAGGCGCAAGTAATTTCCAAAAATCTCAACAAAAATGAATTCTAGAAGCTTCTAGAAAATATCTTGCAGTGATAGAACCTTTCTTATGAGGTGCATGTATCCCTTACCTCATGGAGCTAACCCCTTGATGTGAGGAGATTATCCCTTTGAATGAGGATTCTATCCCTTCATAGTTGGGACAAGAAGCCTCCTCTTTTCCACTATAAAAAGAGGCATTGGGTAGCCTCAAGGGGAGTTCAAGCTTTAGAATATTTGAAGTTAAGTGCTGTTGAGATTCAGACTCAGTTGACTAAGAATTTTGTGAGGAGAGATTACATACCTCTATTCGTCTTCGTTGGAGGAGTGCTGAGCTTATCAAAGTAGAGGAGACTCCTGCTTCGGACCCTGGAAAGTCCTGTGCAACATCAAGGCTTAGGTTGTAAAGTTTTTCCTTCTTTTGAAATTAATACAAATATACTCATTTTTCTCAATAAGCTTTCAATCAATGGTTTATTTCATAGATTCCTTGATCATTATGATAAGCATGGTTTATGATGATTTCTATATAGGTTCTATGTAATATTTTTCTTGTTTGTGACTGCAGGTTTACGAGGAAAAATCCTTCAAGCGCGCGAGGGACAACAACGACTTCAAACAAGTGCTGGACATACGGTAAGTATTTTACACCTCTATAGAGCTTTTTGTAGATCATATATGCTTAGAGAAATATTAGTCTATTTGGCTGTTTGTTGCTAGATACTTTTAGTACTAGGGAGATTGGTCTTGTCCACAAGACGGATTAATCCACACAACACTAGGATGAACACAACCTACCAGTCTTGGGAGGCCTGAAGGAAGAAAGTGTACATCATGTTTTCATTGATCCTATGGTAGAGTATATGGAGGCCCTGATTAGTTCAAACTCTCCAGCATTGATCTTTCGCAGGGGCCGAATTCAGCAGGAATGGTCACCACTGATGGTGACCTCAGTTTTGAAGAACCACATGCAGAGTACCCTGCGGTCATCTTTGACATGCAGTCAGTCCTTCTATCATTTTTTGTTACTGCTTGACTGGCTACACTGGCATTATTGTATCACCTAAAAGCATCAGAGATTTCCAAGTTAGGATAGAGTAGGTAGGAAGTTTCAATAAAGCTCAGTCTGTGAGCATTCAGTTAGTAGTTTTAAATTTCTGCAAAGTTTTCAGTCCATGAGCAGTTTTGTATTTATGCCATGGTCCATAGCAAGCCAGACAGTCTAATCATGGCTTGACTGTTTTTCAATTTCTGTCTTAGAATGTAGAGAAGAAATCTACTGGACAGTTTAATCCTAGCAGATATTAGTGTAGGTAGAGAAACTATGAGGCCAACAGTTTAATATGGTCTCATCGAGAAATAAGGGTAGAAATAGAATAGGTTTATTTTCTTGTATTGTAAAAAATTGATGATGTAAAGGGTCTGCTAGTCCAAATGCACCCAGAAGAAAATTTTTTAGGACTATAGTCTGGGTAGGTAGTTGTTTTGGAAAGCATTTCTGCTAATATGATTGTCTTCATGATTGTGGCAGCTGATCCAAGAAAGAAAATGGATGGGTCAAGTACCATGCATCTGGCCTACACCAAATATCATTCTCTGAATTCTTGACTCCTTCAAGAAGAAGCCATCCCCATGTGGAGCCACTGTTAGCCCCCTATGAATTTTTTGACAAGCAAACAGGGGGCTAAATTTTTTTTTGAGCCTTCAAGGAATGCATTTCCTCTGAAAACACATCATCCTTGAAAGCCTCCTTGTGCCTTTGTCCTTTGAGAAATCCTCACTGTTGTTTCCATTACAAAGCCTCTTTGTTGTGTAGAAGAATGCCCAAAAAGGCCCTTTTCCATCTTTTCACATTCCCATTAAACCTCTATTTTCCTCACCATTTTCCCCTCCCTTAATTCCTCATTAACCCTCCAAATCATCCCATCTTCTCCTTGAACCTTACGATTACCCTTTGTTTGGCTCAAAAACCCATTATTCTCCCTACTGATTTCCTCTTCTGGCCTTTAAAAGCACTAAAATTAGGCCAAAATCACTCATTTTACATTACAGGCTTAGCCCCCTTCGGTCAACCCCCTTAACCACTTCCCCTCCATGAGCCCGAGCGCTAAGACCAAGCGCTAGTCCATAAGGCACTCATCGCATCGGAAATGATTGGTCGTAGCACTTATTTTCTTTATAAAACAAAAAAGTTCTGATGAGATAGCGTTTTGTTCTGTCGGCCTTTGGAGCATCACCAGTCGTCGATCTATACAAATCTGACGGTTAGCGCTTATCCCGCAGTGCGCCTGTTTCCTCCCTCCTCACACCCTTCGATTGAACGTCGACCGTTGATATATCACCCTGATCCGACGACTATCGCGCAATCGCAACCCCGCCTCCTTCGCCAATCGGAAATTCTCAAAGTGTCACCCTCTACCTCCCCCGATTGCGATCCTCTGATGCAATCATGGCCGTCCGTTCGATCCAGATCGACGGACTATGTTGCATCATGCCCTCCATCAGATTTCTTCATCAGAGCTCCTATTAACTTCATCATTTGACCTCCGCCGTCGATCTCCTCCTGAGATCTGACGGTCCAAATCAAATCGCCCTCCGCCCATAACCGGGTCCCACCTTTCATGACCATTTCATATGTTTTTCATTGCATTTTCATTCTGTTAGCCCCCTATGAATTTTTTGACAAGAAAACAGGGGGTTAAAATGTTTTTGAGCCTTCAAGGAATGCATTCCCTTTGAAAAAACATCATCCTTGAAGCCTCCTTATGCCTTTGTCCTCTGATAAATCCTCACCGCTGATTCCATGAGAGGAGCCTCTCTGTTTGTGAAGAAATTTCCCAAAGGGCCTTTTTCCTCTTATCTCATCCCCATTTAACCTTTGTTTACTTCCCTTATACTCCTCTCTATTTCCCCATTTAACCCTCCAAATCATCCTAACACCCTTTTGAATCTTACAAATACCCTTTGTTTGGCGTGAAAACACCTTTTTCTCCCTACCGAATCCCTTTCCTAGCCTTTAAAAGCATTAGAAATAGGCCAAAAGACCCACTTTTCACTTTATGAGGCTTAGTCCTTTCCGGCCAGCCCCCTAACCACTTCCCCACGTGACCCCAGCGCTAAGACCAAGTGCTAGCCCGTAAGGCGCTAATCGCAATCGGAAGTGCGGAGCGGAGTACAGTTTCTTTGCAAAGTCGAAACCCTCGATGCGATAGTGTATTTGTTATGTTCAACCCCACTGCGATCTGAGCCATCTATCCGTTCGGATCCGACGAACCAGTGTTAATCGCAGTGCACTTGTCGCCCCGATCCATTCACTCCTCGGATTACATGTGAGTCGTCGATCTGTCTCCAGATCGGACGGCAGTTGTTCAATCGCACCATCGCAATCGCCCAATCCCGAAACATTGGCCCTTCCGATTGTCGCGCCCCGATTGGATCCTAGCCGTTCATCCGCTCGGATCCAACGGTCCAGATTTATCCCGCTCTTCTCCTTTGTGCCCACCTGTCTTCCCTTCCGATTGCATTCTCCACCGTTGATCCATCGCTCTAATCCGATGACCCAGATCTTATTGCCTCCCGCTCATCGCACCAACCTTCCTCCCCACCGATTTAACCTCTGCCGTCGATCTGGCTCCAGATCCGACAGCTGGCACTTAATCGCACCTTCGCCAATCGGAAGTTTACAATGTGTTACCCCCCACCTCCCTCCGATGCAATTGAATCTCCGCCGTCCATTGACCCGGATCTACGGTCTACATCGTATCACACATTTCACCATTTTCTTCAGCGAATTTCCCCATTAACCCCCATCAAATGATCCTAACCGTTGATCTTCTCCTGAGATCCGACGGCTCACAGTGAATTGCCCTCCACTCATGATCGGGTCCCACATCAAGCCCTGTTTCATTTTATTTCCATAATCTTTTTTGTAATAAGGCCAAACCTTATACCTTTACGTTTTGCACTGAAGGCCTATTTCTCCACCTAATTTCATATTAACACCTCGACAGCCAATCTTGTTAATTGATCTCCGGTGCCTGTTCTAATCGGATGACCCGAAACCATTTCCACCAACGCTTCATAGGCCTTCAAAGCATTCTTCTGCCACCCCTCCCCGTATTTTATAATTGGTTCATTTTTACTGTGCAGGGTATACAGAGTGATTAATTCACTTTGTTTGTTGTAATCATAGCCATTGTGATTCAGAGCACAGAGAGGCCATTATAGCAGCAGCAAAGTATATCAGGAGAAGAGATCCAAGGGGTTAATGCTTATTATTGATGTAATTAACGCTTAATCCCACATTCAAAGGAAGAAGCGCAGTGTGAAGAACAAAGAGCACAGCGACGAGTCATATCTGTGTTTGACATCAGCAAAACACTCTTCTCCAGAAGGAAACCTTCAGACAGTGTTCTCCATGCCTCCTCGGGCCCTTAAACAGATGAATACACAGGCAAAAGTTTCTACGACTGTCAGACATCAGTTATGAAGCATGGAGACCTTGCGGACTTTCCACCCAGTTCATTTACTCCAGAAGGCTAGCGCATAGCTCCAAATAGCCAGAAAGGACTTCAAGAACACATCCGAGGTCAATCTCAACCTGACAAAGACTCCCGAAGCAGACTACAGAGTACATACAGCGCTGCAAATCCATTAAGCAGTATGGGCGTGAACGTTTCTGCCATCTTGTCTTAATGAAACAAATTAAATGTACACTTACTCCCGCTATCATTCATTCTCCTATAAGAATCCCTAAGAACATATTGTAAAGGTTGTTGTTCGGTTGTTGCTGTTGCTGTTAGAGGGATTCATTTTGACTATTAGAACAGTCTTGGGAGGGAGTAGCAGAGTAGTTGTTATGTAGTAGGCTGGGAAGAGAAAGTCTAGATTGTATTAGCCGTTGAGCTCAGTGTATGTGACTAGTTTTGTATATCAATTTATCAAGCAATTTCATTTGATCCTGGTCTATTACTACGGGTGATGTTTTCTCTTATTAACTATTTATTACATTTTTAATGTTGTTCATTTCTTCTAGCACACATCAGAAATATGGCATAGGATTTACCCTTGTTAGGTACCCTATGTTTATGATCTCCCTGTCTTTAATGTTTTCTGCTGATAGTGAAACTAAGAGTAAATTCATGTAATTTAACCAGCGTAGCAGATGTTATTTCCTGCTAGCTGATGTGTGAATTCGGGATTTGCTACTTAATTGTTCTTGTCGGGTTTAAGCTAGAAGATTTGGGATACTGGGGATCAGAGTTAACCCTGTCCACTAGGATCCTTGTACAACAAGCTGGCCTTTCTAAAGATCCCTTGAACTAGTGTCAAAGCATTGAAGGTTCAAAGTCCTCCTTTGATCTCAGGCCTAGTTCTATGTTAAACTTATCTCTGTTTTTCCCTTGGAATATGCTGAAGTAGATCTGGAGTTAGATGACCTTTGGTCTGATCTCAAGCTGAACTTTGTTACTTCATTGAAAGCTGCCTTTGAGTATGTCCAAGCAGGTCTGGAGTTAAATGACCTCTGACCTTATCTATAGACAGAAAATGGGTTTTCTTTCCTTCTTTCACCTTCTTTCCTTGTTGTTCCATTCCACCATCTATCTAAGAAGGTCCTTTAGTATAGATGACTTGCCTTCTGAAAGCCTTGGTCAGTTGCTTGCAAGTAATCTCCTTTCATGACTCCATAGCCCAATGGATGGCACTTTCTTAACCTATCCTCTTTTACCGAAACGTCCTATTACTTTGCTCCTTTCCTTCCATCACCTTCTCAGTCTATGATCTCATGACTCAACCCAGCAACCAACCAACCAAATCATTTTAAACCCCCCCCTTGTGCTTCATACCTAGCCTAATACCTTCTTGTGAACTTCAAAGATATATATCATTCTTTGTTTTATGGAGAGATCCCTCTCCAGATCTAGGAGGGCTAGATCCTGAGGTCCCAAAGTGGTTCTGATGTTGTCTCATATTTTGGTCTTGCTAATCTGGCCAAAACATGGGAACAACAACATAATGGCGACTCCACTGGGGAAAAATACCACTTAGCCTAGATTGGCTTTTAATTGCTGATGGTGGACAACAGCCTGCTCCAAACAGTCAAATTTATCCACCTGGCGACTCCACACTCCATAACTCCTATAAGACCAAATGACTCCACTGGTAGAAGACTCTGAACTGGTTGAGAAGTTAGAGTGACCTGTTTCTGATTTACAAACATGCTTCCACACATACAGAGAAGATATGCCCCAATGAGTAGGGAGCATATCCCTGAATTCCCACACAAAATTCCTGAAGTGGACTGGTTAGAAAACCTGCCTACCTTTCAGGGTGAAAACGTTGATGACCCCTTGCTACATCTCATCAAGTTTCATATACATGTGTGGAAATTTAAAGTTGAATGGCATGAAGACTGCCTAATGAAAATGTTCATGGCAACACTAGAAGTAAAAGCTAGGGTCTGGTATGAATGGTTAGAACCTCAGATTTTGTTTTCTTTAAGGGACATGCACCAAGTATTTTACAAGAATTATAAATTAAATTCTCCATCCTTATCATGGGATTGTTGTGATCAATCTCATAATATCATACAGTACCTGTTAGATATTGATGAGGATTTGGTTAATATGCATCCTGAAGATCTATTAACAACCATTCAAGATTTTCATATGCATCCTAGCTATCACAAGATCATGGATGAATCAGCTGAGGAAGAAAATAGTCAAGAGACCGTAGAAATTCCTCAAGATATTACTGAAAACTCATATGCCGATTCATCATCCCTTGTAGTTAAGGCTCAAGATGACATTCTGCCTCAAATCTAGTCTTCAAAGGAAACAGAGAACTGTTGCACTTATGCGCAAAGGAACACAAGACCATCTTCTCCTTTGACACAAGAAGAAATAGATCAGATCATCAATGGAAAGCCAGCCTCTGAAATTTTTCGCACAACAGACATTCTTGCCCATTCATCTGATGAGATTCATTGTACAGAGTTGGAAAGCTCACATGTAAATCAGAGTGAAGAAAAATATGTTGATAATCCAATATGTCCGGTTGGCAACATTACTTATATTCATGATTTTCCTATTTTTGATCTATCTGATGATGATGTTCTCCAAATAGAAGATGATATTGCAGGGTCATCATTAGTAGATTTATGGGAGGAGAATCAGTTCCCTTTACTTCCAGAGAGTAATGAGCCAATGCAGGCTATTTATGATACTGATGAAGAAAGCTTCAAGAGTGCAGAAGAGGGTGAAGGATCTCTAGATCTTTTCTTCACTCCATTACAACTCATCAGTAATGGTTTTCACACGATTGGAGGTCAGAAGCCTTTCATCTCAGAAGATGAAGAGGAAAACAAGGAAGATATCTTTGAGCAGTTTGAAAGCAAGGAGTTTTCTCTTGAAGAAGAGGAAGCAAAGGAACATACCCCTGCTCAAGAATACACTGATATTTTTATAGAGCTCAGCCCACCAGATCAGAACATCTCGGAGCACCAAGAGGACAACACTCCCATATATGATGAGTCCTCCAGTTTAGAAAATGAAGAAGATGAGGGAGATTCTCTTTCTTAAGAGAGTCTTGTTCTTGATCCAGTGGAAGAAGAAGAAAATCCTGGTTGAAGCCTTCCTGCTAGATATCCATAACCAGGTATCATTTCATGATCCTTATGTCCATTTCTTGCCAACATTTGAAGAAGGATCAAGTGTCTTTTTGAGCAGCATGTTGCGGATAGAAAGAAATTTTTTTGTAGATGCTGTTGTGGAACAAAAAGAGTGGGAGCAGCCCTGCCTATCCAGTGTGCTCAAAGAGTTGAGCAAGAAAGACCAGTCATGGGATCACTTGATGAACTGGTTGCATTGGAAGACAATGTTTGTAAGCTAGACTTGTAAATAGTCCAGTTAGAGTAGGGTAGGTAGGAAAAGCTCAATAAAGCTCAGCTGTGAGCATGTAGTTAGTTTTTTTTAATCTTTGCAAATTCCAGCAAGCCAGATAGTCTAATCTTGGCTTGAATGTTTTTTCAATTTCTGTCTTAGAATGTAGAGAAGAAATCTGCTAGACAGTTTAATCCTAGCAGATAGTAGTTTGGGTAGAGAAACTATGAGGCCAACAGTCTAATCTGGTCTCGTGGAGTAATAAGGGTAGAAGTAGAATAGGATTACTCCCCTGTTTGTAAAAAATTGATGATGTAAAGGGTTTGCAAGTCCAAATGCACCCACAAGAAAAATGTTATGACATAGTCTGGGTAGGTAGTTGTTTGGGAGAAATTTTACTGCTGATATGATGTATTCATGATTTCTGGCAGCTGATCCAAGAAAGAAAATGGATGTTCAAGTACCAGGCATCTGGCCTGCACCAAGATCATTTTCTGAATTCTTGACTCCTTCAAGAAGAAGTCATCCCCATGTGGAGCCACTGTTAGCCCCTTATGAATTTTTTGACGAGAAAACAGGGGGCTAAAATGTTTTTGAGCCTTCAAGGAATGCATTCCCTTTGAAAACACATCATCCTTGAAGCCTCCTTATGCCTTTTTCCTCTGATAAATCCTCACCGTTGATTCCATGAGAGGAGCCTCTCTGTTTGTGAAGAAATTTCCCAAAGGGCCTTTTTCCTCTTATCTCATCCCCATTTAACCTCTGTTTACTTCCCTTCTACTCCTCTCTATTTCCCCATTTAACCCTCCAAATCATCCTAACACCCCTTTGAATCTTACAAATACCCTTTGTTTGGCGTGAAAACACCTTTTTCTCCCTATTGAATCCCTTTCCTGGCCTTTAAAAGCATTAAAAATAGGCCAAAAGACCCAATTTTCACTTTATGTGGCTTAGCCCTTTCCGGCCAGCCCCCTAACCACTTCCCCACATGACCCCAGTGCAAAGACCAAGCGCTAGCCCGTAAGGCGCTAATCGCAATTGGAAGTGCGGAGCAGAGTGCAGTTTCTTTGCAAAGTCGAAACCCCCGATGCGATAGTGTATTTGTTATGTTCAACCCCGCCGCGATCTGAGCCGTCTATCCATTTGGATCCGACAGCCCAACGTTAATCGCAGTGCACCCGTTGCCCCGATCTATTCACTCCTCGGATTACATGTGAGCCGTCAATCTGTCTCCAGATCGGACGGCAGTCGTTCAATCGCACCATCGCAAACGACCAATCCCGAAACATTGGCCCTTCCGATTGTCACGCCCCGATTGGATCCAAGCCATCCATCCGCTCGGATCCAAAGGTCCAAATTTATCCCACTCCGCTCCTTTGTGCCGCCTGTCTTCCCTTCCGATTGCATTCTCCACCGTTGATCCATCACTCTGATCCGACGACCTAGATCTCATCGCCTCCCGCTCATCGCACCAACCTTCCTCCCAGCCGATTTAACCTCCGCCATCGATCTGGCTCCGGATCCGATGGCTGGCGCTCAATCGCACCTTTTCCAATTGGAAGTTTACAATGTGTTACCCCCCGCCTCCCTCCGATGTGATTGAATCTCTGCTGTCCGTTGACCCGGATCTACGGTCTACATCGTATCGCGCATTTCACCATTTTCTTCAGTGGATTTCCCTATTAACCCCCATCATATGATCCTAACCGTCGATATCCTCCTAAGATCCGATGACTCATAGTGAATCGCCCTTCGCCCATGATCGGGTCCCACATCAAGCCCTGTTTCATTTCATTTCCATAATCTTCTTTGTAATAAGGCCAAACCTTATACCTTTACGTTTTGCACTGAAGGCCTATTTCTCTGCCTAATTGCATATTAACACCTCGACAACCAATCCTGACCGTTGATCTCCAGTGCATGTTCTAATTGGATGACCCGGAACCATTTCCGCCAACGCTTCATAAGCCTTCAAAGCATTCTTCCGCCACCCCTCCCCGTATTTTATAATTGGTTCATTTTTACTGTGCAGGGTATACAGAGTGATTAATTCACTTTTTTTGTTGTAATCACAGCCATTGTGATTTAGAGCACAGAGAGGCCATTACAGCAGCAGCAAAGTATATCAGCAGAAGAGATCCAAGGGGTTAATGCTTATTATTGATGTAATCAATGCTTAATCCCGAATTCAAAGGAATAAACGCAGTGTGAAGACCAAAGAGCACAACGACGAGTCATATCTGTGTTTGACATCAGCAGAACACTCTTCTCTAGAAGGACACCTTCAGACAGTGTTCTCCATGCCTCCTCGGGCCCTTAAACAGATGAATACACGGGCAGAAGTTTCTACGACTGTCAGACGGCAGTTATGAAGCATGGAGACCCTGCGGACTTTCCACCCAGTTTATTTATTCCATAAGGCTATTGCAGAGCTCCAAATAGCCAAAAAGGACTTCAAGAACACATCCGAGGTCAATCTCGACCTGACAAAGACTCCCGAAGCAGACTACAGAGTACATATAGCGCTGCAGAGCCATTAAGAAGTATGGGCATGAACATTTCCGCCATCCTGTCTTAATGAAACAAATTAAATGTACACCTACTCCCGATCACTCATTCTCCTATAAGAATCCCCAAGAACATATTTTAAAGGTTGTTGTTCGGTTGTTGCTGTTGCTATTAGAGGGATTCATTTTGACTATTAGAACAGTCTTGGGAGGGAGTAGCAGAGTAGTTGTTATGTAGTAGGCTGGGAGGAGAAAGTCTGGACTGTATTAGCCATTGAGCTTAGTGTATGTGACTAGTTTTGCATATCAATTTATCAAGCAATTTGATTGGATCTTGGTCTATTACTACGGGTGATGTTTTCTCTTATTAACTGTTTATTACGTTTTTCATGCTGTTCATTTCTTCTGGCACGCATCAGAAATCTGGCATATGATTTACCCTTGTTAGGTACCCTATGTTTCTACTCTCCCTGCCTTTAATGTTTTCTGATGATAGTGAAACTAAGAGTAAATTCATGTAATTTAACCAGCATAGCAAATGTTATTTCCTGCTAGCTGATGTGTGAATTCGGGATTTGCTACTTAGTTGTTCTTGTCGGGTTTAAGCTGGAAGATTTGGGATACTGGGGATCAGAGTTAACCCTGTCCACTAGGATCCTTGTACAACCAGCTGGCCTTTCTAAGATCCCTTGAACTAGTGTCAAAGCATTGAAGGTTCAAAGTCCTCCTCTGATCTCAGGCCTACTTCTATGTTAAACTTATCTCTGTTTTTCCCTTGGAATATGCTAAAGCAGATCTGGAGTTAGATGACCTCTGGTCTGATCTCAATCTGCCCTTTGTTACTTCATTGAAAGCTGCCTTTGAGTATGTCTAAGTAGGTTTGGAGTTAAATGACCTCTGACCTGATCTATAGACAGAAAATGGGTTTTCTTTCCTTCTTTCACCTTCTTTCCTTGTTGTTCCATTCCACCACCTATCTAAGAAGATCATTTAGTATAGATGACTTGCCCTCTAAAAGCCTTGGTCAGTTGCTTGCAAGTAATCTCCTTTCATGACTCCATAGCCCAATGGATGGCACTTTCTTAACCTATTCTCTTTTACCAAAACGTCCTATTACTCTTCTCCTTTCCTTCCATCACCTTCTCAGTCTATGATCTCATGACTCAACCCAGCAACCAACCAACCAAATCATTTAAACCCCCCCCCCTTTTTTGCTTCATACCTAGCCGAATACCTTCTTGTGAACTTCAAAGATATATATCATTCTTTGTTTTGTGGAGAGATCCCTCTCCATATCCAGGAGGGCTAGATCCTAAGGTCCCAAAGTGGTTCTGATGTTGTCTCATCTTTTGGTCTTGCCAATCTGGCCAAAACATGGGAACACCAACACATTCATTTCTTTGTATATTTTCCAAAGTCCAAACTTCCACCTTCTGTATTTCCACCTGTTTTCATAGGCCTCCATAGCATTTATTCCACCCTCCCCTTGGATTTATGTAACAGATTTATTTGCACTGTGCAGGGTTTAAAGAGTGAGAAATTCACTCTATCTCTAGCCAAAATCATTTGTGACTTAGAGCGTAGAGAGACAGTCAGCAGCGGAAAAGTGTATCAGCAGAGGCGGATCAAAGGATTACCGCTTATTATTAAAGGTCAATGATTGTAATCTGTGTTCAAAGGACAGAGGCACAGTTAGAGCATGAAGAAGATTAAGAGGCCTGATAATGTCTTAGCACATGAAACAAAGCCATATCTGTGTTTAATGTTAGCAGAGCACTGTTTCTCCAAAAGGACACCTTCCTACAGAAGTCTCCATGCCTCCTTGAGCCCTTAAATGTATTCCACTGATAGAAGTTTCTATGAATGTCAGACAACAGTTGTGAAGTATGGATACCTGCAGACTTCCCATCCCTGTCACTTATTCCAGAAGGCAGCAGAGAGTTCCAAACATCCAGAAGGACTTCAAGAACACATCCGAGGTCAATATCGACCTAACAGAGATCTCTGAACCAGACTACAGAGTACACACAGTCGACGAAGAAACATTAAGCAGTATGGGCGTGAATGCTTCCGCCATTCTGTCTTAATGAATCAAATTAAATGAAACATCTACTCTCGCTATCACTCATTTTCCTATCAGAACCCCTGTAATATTCATTGAAAAAGTTGTTATTAGTTGTAGGGATTCGTTCGACTATTGGAACAGTTGTTGGGAGGAAATAGCTGAGTAGTTTGTAATTTAGTAGGCTGGGAGGAGAAAGCTTGGATTGTATTAGCCATTGAGCTTAGTGTATGTGACTGGTTTTGCACATCAATTAATCAAGCAAATTTCATAGGATCCTGGTCTATATTACGAGTGATGTTTCTCTTATTGCATTGTCTTATTACATTATTCATGTTGTCCATTTATTTCTCTGATAAGAATCAGTAAATCAGCCTTAGGATATACCCCTGTTTGGTACCCTAATGCCCACAGCTCTTCTTGTCTTGATTTTTTTTGCTGATAGTGAATCTAGGGCAAGTTCATGCAATTAAACCAGTGTAGTAGCTGTTTTCACTGCTAGCAGATGTGTGAATTCGGGGTTTGCTGCTTAGATGTTCTAGTTGGGTATAGGCTGGAAGAATTGGGATACCGGGGATTTAGTGCAAGCCCTGTCCGCTGGGGTCCCTTTCCAATAGATTGGCCTTTCAAATATCCCTTGGAGCTGGTGTCAAAGAATTGAAGGTTAAAAGTCCTTCTCTGATCTTAGGCCTAGTTTTGTGTCAAATCTTAACTCTGTTTTTTCATTTGAGAGTATGCAGAAGCAGGCCTGGAGTTAAAAGACCTCTAACCTGATCTTAAATCTTCCCTTTGTGTCATCATTGAGAGTTTCCTCTAAGTATGTCAAAGCAGGTCTGGATTTAAATGACATCTGACCTGATCTCCAGACTGCATTGGGTTTCTTTCCTTCTTTCTCCTTCACTCTGTTAGTCTCCTATACCAATAGGAGTCATATTTCATGATTGTCTCGATAAATTATGTAATATGTTCAAACCTTTTTCTTGTTGCAAAGGTTTCCATATTCTCAAAAAATCAAAAAAATTTAAAAAATGTAAAGAGGGTATACCCTAAAAGAAAAAATCAAAGGGTGAACAAGAATAAAATGGTCAAAAAAGTGAAATAAATGAACCCCAAACAAAAATAGACCAGGAAAGTGTGCAAGTCTAAATGCCACTACTATTTCATTTTCTGTAATAAGCTATTGTGTGCAGCTTGTCAAACTTTTGCCACAATTTATGAAGAGTCAAACTGTTTAAACTTGACTCATTCATTTTTCAATTTCATGTTGTAGAATAGAGAATAAATATCTGGCCAAACAGTTTAATCTTGGCAGATAAGTAGATAGGTAGAGTTAATAAAAGGTGCTCAACAATTCAATCTGAGCCCTTGGATGTAATAAGGTTAGAACTAGATAGATTTCCATATGTAAAAGAAAAAGTGTGATAAGGGTTTTCCAGTCTAAGTGCACCCTAATAAAGAAGAAAAATGGTAGAGTAAAGTAGGTAGGGTAGGTAGATGATGTTGTAGAACTACATGTGATAATCAATGGCTTTATATGTGTGAAATCTTTTATTTTCATCACAAAGTGCAAAGGCAGACACTCCACTGGAAGAATTTCAAAGCAAGACAAAGTCAAATTATTAACTTCCCTTCTCATTTTTCCCTAAAAATTTCACTAATTTCTCCTAAGTGCTAAGGTATTTGAAAATTAAAGGGGCTCAAGGCATTTCCTTGACTTTTGGAGGGACCGAACCCTCGGCCCAATAATTGGAAAAAACCTAAGTAATTAAAATCATTCATCATCACACTCATTTACTTCAAAAAATTCTTTCCTAAGTAAAATCCCATTTTACTTAGGAAAATCATGAGATATTTCATAAAAAACCCTCAAAATCACATTTTATCCTAAGTTTAAGTGATGAAGTGATTATAATACAATTTGCTTCTAAAAACTTCACTTTCTTAGTTATATTAATGTATCTTGAAGTTTACCTTGTCCCCTTGTCATATTAACATTGATTTTATTTATTAACTACTTATAGAAATGACCTTCTCCTATTATATATGATTACTTTTATATAATATCCCAAAAACCCATGTATTATGATTTTAACCAAAGTATTTATTCCTAATTCGTTCAAATAAAAACCCACTTTATACCCCCTTTGGTTAAAATATATCATTATATGTTAATCCCGCCCCATATGGTAATTGGATTAATCTAATTCAATTATCATATAATAAAAATATGAAAAAACTTTAAACATATAATATATGTGTTTTAAACAAAAACAAATCCGAAGTTTAATTCAAGCCAAACTTCGAAATAACCCATCTTTATGTATATTTTCCCCTCGCCCGATCATGTTTCCTCTTTTTAAACAAAGGAATTAACTAATCCTCACGATTAATTAAGAACCTAACTCCGCCAATCAAAACGTTCCCACTGTGATTAATCAATAATAAAACGCGTCGGGCTCGTGCCATTAAAACCCCGTCATCTCCTTGTCCCGTCAACTGTTCGATCGACCCGTTCAAGATTAACGGCTGTTGATAATTCCACTGGCCATCCCCGATCCGAACAATAACACGCGAAATGACGGTGGTTTTCAAATAGTACCATGGCCACGTGTCATTCGTTCTGTGGAATCGTTGCCCATCCGCTCAATACCGCCTTCCCTCAAAAGCGGTGCAGAAAAAACCGCTTACCACCTCCCCCCCCATGAATCATCTATCATACATACTGACGTAATTTATTAAAATAATAAAAAATTTGCCACCCTTTTGACTTTGTGAATAAAACAAACGTGCCCGCGTCGTTTTCATTATCTCGTACACTCACCAGTCTTCCATGAAACCAATTTCAAAAATCAACTGTCGAAGCCTGCCGACCGTTACCTTGCTGAAGAGAATTGAAGTCAAGTATTCCAGTGTTCTTCCGCCATAACCAGTACCTGTTCAAATCACTGTTCATTCAAATCTTACCCGCCAATATCAACCGTTTACCCGTTTAAACACAAACACCCTAGCATTGCTCATTTTCACTTGATTGTGCAGTAAAACCATTTGTAACCTAGTTGTGCCACCTGAAACCTCTGTTAACCAATTCGAGCATGGTTTACCTCCCAAAAATCATTCTAGATTCACTCCATAGACCTCTCAAAATCAAATGAAACCTTTTCGACCTCCCCTACAAACCAATGCTTTCTTAACAATTTGTTTTGTTTTACAGGTGATCAGAAGACCACATCCTTGGATAAACAGTCTTAATACTAGTCATAAGACTTGTTTACTCCAAGAGTGTTATCAAATCTATTCAAACAGAGATGGAAGATAAAACATACAGAAAGACAAGCAAAGGAAAAAGGATATTAAACGATTTACTATTGAAACAGACAGTGAAAACGTAAACTACACATTGAAGGTAAAAGGACACAGTAAAGAACAGTTAAAGAGTATCAGGGTTAAAGAGTATCAGATTGAAGACCAAGTCAAGTAAATCAGCTAGCATGAAGATAAACAGTAGGGAAGACAGTTACAAAACAGAACATACAAATTCATGACAAAGTGAAGACAGATAAAAAATAAAGCGGTAAAAATTAAAAGGTAAACAGTAAAAATGAAGTTACAGAGGCAGTAAAATGGTAAAAATAAATGAAAATACTTTCACCAACATTTAATTTTGTCTAAAGTGAAAGTGAAACAGTCAAAAGGACAAAAAAGTGAAAACTTTAAAAACACAACAAGAAGGAACATTTTTGCAGAAATTTCATGCTTTAGTCATTATTTTTCAGAAACTATTGTGATCAATCTAAGATGAATTTTGAAAAACTGAAGGACTTTTATGTTCTTAAGATGACCATCTACGAAAACCTCTCTCACTTTTCTAACAGCTATTATGGTTTTGAAAATATTAAACAATGTTGGAAAGCACTTTTTGCAGAAAATACCAGTTAAGTCATCATTTTACAGAGAAGATTGTGGTAAATAAAAAATACATCATACAAAACTGAAGGAGGTTTTTGTTCCTAAGAGATCCATCTACAAAAACCTATCTCATTTTTTTCACAGTGATTTCATAATGAGAGATACATGCACAACTTTACAGGCTATTTTTCAGACTCTGTAAAACTCTGTTTTACACATATTTTTACAGAGACTATTGTGCACAGCTGGAGAGGAATTTTTGGAAACTGAAAGATATTTATCTCACCAACATATTAATCCACAATAACCGCTTTCACTTTTTACATATATATTATGGATTGAGAAATACAAATATATCATTGGACCCCAAGTTTGCAGAATTGTTGGAGCAGAATGCACAAAGAAAGGAAGCGGTTAGTGACTTGGATGCCTCATCATCAACTAAGAGTTGGATTAAATTCGAATTATCCTCTTTGTCATCACCTATCCATAAAAAATATTTCCAAATAGATGCATTAGTTTGAGTGTCCTTTACTTAAGTTCTATTTATGTAAAATAGTTGGAGAGATTTGTGAACTAATCTTGATATTTTTTCAAGATATTTTAGTTTAGAATTTGTATAAATACTCCATCAATTGGAGTAGTGGGGGTGGATTCTTATACTTTGATGTAACATTGAATATTTTGGAATAAAGAGCTTTGGATAAATTTTCCGTGGCAAAACTGGACAAGGAATTGAGGCAGAAGACTTTTCTAAGGATTCATGTGTCAAATGAAGGATCAATAAGTCATCTCTATCCCCTGTTTTGAAGTTTTATATTTGTTTACAATATCATTTGTGTTTCATTATCTTAATATTTAACGAAAAGGATTAAATCATAAAGTACTTAGGTGTAATCTGATTTCAGTCGTTATTATTCTAAATGTTTTCTTCTAAACTGGTTTAAACATCGAATTCTTAATTGCTCCTGTTTGTCTAGTTCATACATCTTTGGTTATTTAGTAAAGAATAATTAACTTCTCTTTATTGATAATCAATCTATTTCTCTTCTCTTGAATGTGTTGAAAGATTATTTATTGCCTTTCATCCGTTTGAATTCCATTCCATTCATTTTAGATCTATAATTGTTTCTAGTTTGATTATCTTGCCCTGATAAACCATCTTTTGTTAAAAAACTTAAGCCAGTGCAGCCAATCCTTTGACTCCATTAGCCCAATGGACTGAAACTATTTGATCTTAACCTCAGCTAAAGAATTCCATCAACCTAAATTCAAACAAAACCCCTGAACTTTATAACTAGCCTAATACTTTCTAAAAACAAAGCTAAATTTTATAGAGAGAGCCCTCTCTAGGTATAGATTGGCTAGATTCTGTACCTGAAGGTTGGTTTGTGGTTACCTCGGACCCCTTTCCTCTTCCAACAACTTCAAGGAAAATATGAGTGATGACATAGTGGCGACTCCACTGGGGATCTGAACAATTTTATTATTACTATTGCTTATTTTATAAACTATAGACGAAGCCTGAAGTTAGCCAGGTAGCCTTTGAAATTGCTCTTGCTCTGCAATTGCAAAAGTAAATAAATGCTGCTTCAGTCTATCTCCGGTTTATTTTATGAACTTAGCTTTGGTTTCAAATACTTGATCAGTTCCTCTTGTCAAATAAGTCTTTAAGAAATTTTAAATCTCATATTTAAAGCCTCTTAATGAAATCATAGAAGTTGTTTTGAAAATTCATAAAAAAAAAACAAAATAATCATAAAATACTCAAAATTTGGTTCCCTGAAGAATTAACTTTTTCTTCAGAATTGTTTTACAGGTTTAGATCTGATCTATGATGGTGGACATTGATCAGACACACAAAGGGTAAAATCATCCACCTGGCGACTCCAAATCCATTTCACAATCAAGACTCCACCGGAGGAATGAACCTGGAAGAACAATATGGAAAGATCAGGCTTTCAACTTGGATCTTAATCCAAGACATTATGTTCTTTCACGTTAAGAATGGTTTTCAATATGTATTGTATTTTATATAAGGATCTAACTTGGTTTTATAGATATTGTGGCCTTTCATTATGGCTGATTTTCAAGATGATCCAAGAATAAAACGAAGATATGCTCCTATGAGCAGAGATCACATACATGGATTTCCACACAAACTACCGAAGGTAAATTGGGGTGAAAATCTGCCCATGTTTCAAGATGAGAATATTGATGATCCTTTACTACATCTCATTAAATTTCATATACACTCATCAAGATTGAAGGGTGATTGGCATGAGGATTGCCTCATGAAGATATTCATGGAAACCTTAGAAGGAAAAGCAAGGGAATGGTACAAAGCTCTCAAACCTGCAAGTTTGTTTTCTCTAAAATATTTTCATAAAGTGTTTTATGAGCATTACAAGGAAGATTTTCCATCTTTATTATTAGCTGAAAATTGTTGTGATCAAGCTGAAGATCTTATACATTACCTTAAAAATATTGATGAAGATTTTGGAAATTGGTTTCCTGAAGATTTATTAGAAGAAGTCCAGAATTTTCATTCTCAAGTTAAATGTCATAATAATCAAGAGGAGTTAAACAAAGATGAAATAAATCGGGAGATAAATCAAGATCCACAAAACCCCTCTGTATTAACAAATGTTGTTTCATTTAAGGTTTTGAATGGAGTTAAAGAAAATATTCAACCTCATGATCAACTTTTCAATAAGAGAAAAAAAATTATCATTTCAATCTAAGAATTCAGAGATTCCCACCCCCCCTCACCGAAGAAGAAATCAATTTGCTTCTAAACATGCAACCATCCTCAAAATATTTACATAATGAAGAAATTGTTTCTACTTCTTCTAATATTGATTAATGTACAAAAGTTTTTATCCATGAAGAGACAGAAGAACAAGTTGATGCTCATGTTATTCTACCTTCCCAAAAAAGCCCATTGCTTGATAACACTCCTATTGAGAAAGATAATGACTTTCAAAAAGAATGCAACCAATCTAATCAAGACATATTGGGATTGTTGGAAGAGAAATATGATAATCCAATGTTTATAATTGATGACATTCCTTATTTTGAAGATTTTCCTAAATATGATCAGTATGATGATAATTATGTTCTCCCAATTCAAGATAATTTCACAAAACAATCACTAGCTATTTTGAGGGATGAGATATTAGAACTTCAGCTTGATGAGGATTTTCTAAGAGCTTTCTTTCTTATTTTTAAATCAAGAAAATGTTCTCCTCGAGTTAAAAAATGGCTTCCTGATATAATTTCTGAAAATTATGAAAATGAAATCAAACTTTTGCATTCTCAAATTCAGTCATACAATTTCAGAAATCCGAAAGAATTCTTTGAAAATCTTCCTTCTCCAAAGCAAGAGGAAATTGTACTATCTTTTGATTTGCATATTGAAGATGATTATTCTTTCAAACACAAGACTGAAGAAATAAGTTCATGGTCTAATATTCATAATTCAATTGAACAATTAGTCATTGAAGGCCTAGAAACACAAATCATACATTATGCTTTTAATGATCCTATAGCAAATTATATGGAGAATATTTTTACCTCAAATCTGCAAACATGTTTTATCTATGAGGATCAAATATATCAGCAATTTCCATTTCACATCTTATCATTGATTATAAAGGCACATGATCATAATATACTTCCAATTTTGATCACAAGCAATCAAGTTATCCATTTATTTTTACAGCTACTTGATTGGCTTCATTGGCATTTTTGTATTACCTAATTTAATAAGATTTTTAGTAGATTAGAGTAGGCAAATGAGTGCTAATAAGCTCATAATTTTGAGCATTTTTTTTTAGTTTTCAATTTTCAGCTAGTTTTTCATTAAGTTGGTTTGAAAATTTTTGTGTGTTGTTTTAGTTTCAGATCAGATTTCAGGTTGCAGAAAAAGGACTATATTCAATTCAAGATTTTCAACCACAGCAAATGCATGTTTGGAATTGGAAAAAGGCGGAAGATTTCTAACTGGGAAACAAAGTTTTGAGTTTGGATTGGATGCTGACTTGCTGGAGTTGAAGCCCAAAGAGAAGGCCCTAAGCTCCAGAGATTTTACTATCATACATAAAATAAAGCAACAAAAAGAAAAGATTCCATGGTTCAGATTAAGACATTTTGAGGCATCTGACCTGCTGTTCTTGAATTTTCACTAGGAAAAGCCATCCCCAAGTGGAGCCAGTGTTAGTCTCCTATACCAATAGGAGTCATATTTCATGATTGTCTCGATAAATTATGTAATATGTTCAAACCTTTTTCTTGTTGCAAAGGTTTCCATATTCTCAAAAAATCAAAAAAATTTAAAAAATGTAAAGAGGGTATACCCTAAAAGAAAAAATCAAAGGGTGAACAAGAATAAAATGGTCAAAAAAGTGAAAGAAATAAACCCCAAACAAAAATAGACCAGGAAAGTGTGCAAGTCTAAATGCCACTACTATTTCATTTTCTGTAATAATCTATTGTGTGCAGTTTGTCAAACTTTTGCCACAATTTATGAAGAGTCAAACTGTTTAAACTTGACTCATTCATTTTTCAATTTCATGTTGTAGAATAGAGAATAAATATCTGGCCAAACAGTTTAATCTTGGCAGATAAGTAGATAGGTAGAGTGAATAAAAGGAGCTCAACAGTTTAAACTGAGCCCTTGGATGTAATAAGGTTAGAACTAGATAGATTTCCATGTAAAAGAAAAAGAAGATTGATAAGGGTTTGCCAGTCTAAGTGCACCCTAATAAAGAAGAAAAAATGGTAGAGTAAAGTAGGTAGGGTAGGTAGATGATGTTGCAGAATTACATGTGATGATCAATGGCTTTAGATGTGTGAAATATTTTATTTTCATCACAAAGTGCAAAGGCAGACACTCCACTGGAAGAATTTCAAAGCAAGGCAAAGTCAAATTATTAACTTCCCTTCTCATTTTTCCCTAAACATTTCACTAATTTCCCCTAAGTGCTAAGGTATTTGAAAATTAAAGGGGCTCAAGGCATTTCCTTGACTTTTGGAGGGACCGGACCCTTGGCCCAATAATTGGAAAAAACCTAAGTACTTAAAATCATTCATCATCACACTCATTTACTTCAAAATCATGAGATATTTCATAAAAAACCCTCAAAAACACATTTTATGCTAAGTTTAAGTGATGAAGTGATTATAATACAATTTGCTTCTAAAAACTTCACTTTCTTAGTTATATTAATGTATTTTGAAGTTTACCTTGTCCCCTTGTCATATTAACATTGATTTTATTTATTAACTCTTTATAGAAATGACCTTCTCCTATTATATATAATTCCTTTTATATAATATCCCAAAAACCCATGTATTATGATTTTAACCAAAGTATTTATTCCTCACTCGTTCAAATAAAAAACCCACTTTATACCCCCTTTGGTTAAAATATATCATTATATGTTAATCCCGCCCCCTATGGTAATTGGATTAATCTAATTGAATTATCATATAATAAAAATATGAAAAAAACTTTAAACATTTAATATATGTGTTTAAAACAAAAATAAATCCGAAGTTTAATTCAAACCAAACTTCGAAATAACCCATCTCTATGTATATTTTCCCCTCGCCTGATCACGTTTTTTCTTTTTAAACAAAGGAATTAATTAATCCTCACGATTAATTAAGAACCTAACTCCGCCAATCAAAACGCTCCCGCTGTGATTAATCAATAATAAAACGCGTCGAGCCCGCGCCATTAAAACCCCGTCATCTCCCTCTCCCATCAGCCATTCGATCGACCCGTTCAAGATTAACGGCTGTTGATAATTCCGCTAGCCATCCCCGATCCGAAAAATAACGCGCAAAATGACGGTGGTTTTCAAACAATACCATGGCCACATGTCATTCGTTCTGTGGAATCGCTGCCCATCCGCTCAATACCACCTTCCGTCAAAAGCGGTGTGGGGAAAACCGCTTACCGCCTACCCTCTGTGACGTGTCATTCATACCTGCTGACGTCATCATTAAAAACCCGCCAACCTTTTGACTTTGTGAATAAAACAAATGTGCCCGCGTCGTTTTCATTATCTCGTGAACTCATCAGTCTTCCATGCAACAAATTTCAAAAATCAACTGTTGAAGTTTGCTGACCATTACCTTGCTGAAGAGAATTATAGTCGAGTATTCCAAGGTTCTTCCGCCATAACCAGTACCTGTTAAAATCACTGTTCATTCAAAGCTTACCCGCCAATATCAACCGTTTACCCGTTTAAACACAATCACCCTAATATTGCTCATTTTCAACTGATTGTGCAGTAAAACCCTTTGTAACTCAGCTGCGCCACCTGAAGCCTCTGTTAACCAATTCGAGCATGGTTTACCTCCCAAAAATCATTCTAGATTCACTCCATAGACCTCTCAAAATCAAATGAAACCTTTTCGGCCTCCCCTGCAAACCAATGCTTTCTTAACAATTTTTTTTGTTTTACAGGTGATCAGAAGACCACATCCTTGGATAAACAGTCTTAATACTAGTCATAAGACTTGTTTACTCCAAGAGTGTTATCAAATCTATTCAAACAGAGATGGAAGATAAAACATACAGAAAGACAAGCAAAAGAAAAATGATATTAAACAATTTACTATTGAAACAGACAATGAAAACCTAAACTACACATTGAAGGTAAAAGGACACAGTAAAGAACAGTTAAAGAGTATCAGGGTTAAATAGTATCGGATTGAAGACCAAGTCAAGTAAATCAGCTAGCATGAAGATAAACAGCAAGGAAGACAGTTACAAAACATAACATACAAGTTCATGACAAAGTGAAGACAGATAAAAAATAGAGGGGTAAAAAGTAAAAGGTAAACAGTAAAAATGAAGTTACAGAGGTAGTAAAATGGTAAAAAGAAATGAAAATACTTTCACCAACATTGAATTTTGTCTAAAGTGAAAGTGAAACAGTCAAAAGGACAAAAAAGTGAAAAGTTGAAAAACACAACAAGAAGGAACATTTTTGCAGAAATTTCATGCTTTAGTCATTATTTTTCAGAAACTATTGTGATCAATCTAAGATGAATTTTGCAAAACTGAAGGAGGTTTATGTTCTTAAGAGGACCATCTACGAAAAAATCTCTCACTTTTCTAACAACTATTATGGTTTTGGAAATATTAAACAATGTTGGAAAGCACTTTTTGCAGAAAATACCAGTTAAGTCATCATTTTACAGAGACGATTATGGTAAATAAAAAATACATCATACAAAAATGAAGGAGGTTTTTGTCCCTAAGAGACCCATCTACAAAAACCTATCTCACTTTTTTCACAGTAATTTCAGAATGAGAGATACATGCACAACTTTACAGGTTATTTTTCAGACTCTGTATAACTCTGTTTTACACATATTTTTACAGAGACTATTGTGCACAGCGGGAGAGGAATTTTTGGAAACTGAAAGAGGTTTATCTCATCAACATATTAATCCACAATAATATCCTTTTAATTTTTACATATCTATTACGGATTGAGAAATAAAAAGATATCATTGGACCCCAAGTTTTCAAAATTGTTGGAGCAGAATGCACAAAGAAAGGAAGCAGTTAGTGACTTGGATGCCTCATCATCAACTAAGAGTTGGATTAAATTCAAATTATCCTGTTTTTCATCACCTATCCATACAAAATAGTGCCAAATATCCGCATTAGTTTGAGTTTCCTTTACTTAAGTTCTATTTATGTAAAATAGTTCGAGAGATTTGTGAACTAATCTTCATATTTTTAAAAGATATTTTAGTTTAGAATTTGTATAAATACTCCATCAATTGGAGTAGTGGGGGTGAATTCTTATACTTTGATGTAACATTGAATATTTTGGAATAAATAGCTTTGGAGAAATTTTTCGTGGCAAAACTGGACAAGGAATTGAAGCAGAAGACTTTTCTCAGAATTCATGTGTCAAATGAAGGATCAATAAGTCATCTCTATCCCCTGTTTTGAAGTTTTATATTTGTTTATAATATCATCTGTGTTTCATTATCTCAATATTTAACGAAAAGGATTAAATCATAAAGTACTTAGGTGTAATCTGATTTCATTCGTTATTATTCTAAATGTTTTCTTCTAAACTGGTTTAAACAACGAATTCTTAATTGCTCCTGTTTGTCTAGTTCATACATCTTTGGTTATTTAGTAAAGAATACTTAACAACTCTTTATTGATAATCAATCTATTTCTCTTCTCTTGAATGTGTTGAAATATTCTTTATTGCCTTTCATCCATTTGAATTCCATTCCATTCATTTTAGATCTATAATTGTTTCTAGTTTGATTATCTTGCCCTGATAAACCATCTTTTGTTAAAAAATTTAAGCCAGTGCAGCCAATCCTTTGACTCCATTAGCCCAATAGACTGAAACTATTTGATCTTAATCTTAGCCAAAGAATTCCATCAACCTAAATTCCAACAAAACCCCTGAACTTTATAACTAGCCTAATACTTTCTAAAAACAAAGCTAAATTTTATAGAGAGAGCCCTCTCTGGGTATAGATTGGCTAGATTCTGTACCTGAAGGTTGGTTTGTGGTTACCTCGGACCCCTTTCCTCTTCCAACAACTTCAAGGAAAATCTGAGTGATAACACACTCCTTAATGTTCCACTTCACCATCTATCTTGAAGATCCTTTAGTATAGATGACTTGCCCTATGGAAGCCTTGCTTAGTTGTTCTGCAAGTAATCCCCTTTCATGACTCCATAGCCCAATGGATGGCACTTTCTTGACTCATCCTCTTTTACCTAAGCATCCTACTACTTTGCTCCTTTCCTCCCACTACCTCCTTAGTTGATGATATCATGACCAACCCAACAACCAAATCATTTAAAAAACCCTTGTGTTTCATACCTAGCCTAATACCTCAATTTGAGCTTCAAAGATATATCATTCTTTGTATTTATGGAGAGATCCCTCTCTGGATTTAGGAGGGCTAGATCCTAGGATCCCAAAGTGGTTTGATGTTGTCTTATCTTTTGGTATTTCCAAATCTGCCAAAACATAGGAACCCCAAAACATCCCATGGAAACCCAATCAACAGTTCTCATTATTTTGAGGATGGTACCTAGGGTAAACCAACTAGTTACAATTTTCACAACCCAAACTGGTGGGGACATGAGTAAGACCCATAATATTCACATAGGTAGCCACTGAAAGGACTTGATCCCACAACCTACTGCAAATTCACATCACCCAACCACTCAAGCTAAACAACCAGGCTCAGATGCCTTAGATAATCAACAATGGGTGTAAATTATCTGGATTTTAAATGTAGGAAATATTAATCATTTTCAGTCAAAACATAGCATAAAGAACAAAATTAGAGGATATTTGAGGTAGTTCATTGTATTCACTGACTAAGCATGATGAATAATAAATATACCTTAGGTGGCTTGAATGGATAATCAGATGGAAAATGAATTGTCACCAGAAACATGCCCCCAACATATGGACTATTAGAAGGTCCCATAATTTTCGCTTTCCAATGGAACATATCATCTTCCACCAGTCCTATACAGGCATGGAAGTAAATAAATAAACTTTGACCTAATTCATTGCAATATAAAATATAAGTAGAGCAAGTATAGAATATTTTTCTCTTTAAAATCCAACCTTCTATTTAATTAGAACCAAGTAAAATCATAGGTAAACTCTTTTCCTATTATTTAATTAAGCAATTTACTAAGACCAACTTACATGGGTGACAAACATGCCAAATTAACATTAAAATGTGAAACTAACATTCACAAAACCATAAGCACAATTGTCGAGAACTCAATGATGCTGAGAGATCCTATTTCAAGATAGTACTCAAGGGTACCATTTTATTTACCTCAATAGTATCTATACTATATAAATTACACAACAAATGTGGCCCCCTCGATTTTAGGAGATTAAATTTTTAAGAAGAGACACAAACAACTGTATAACTAGAACATTCTGGGATCAACAGTTATAATTCTATGTACCTCAGTCAAATAATTGATTGATGCTAAGGAATGGGATTCCTAGTAAGGTCAGTGGAATATTAAGCCATCTATTGACATTCCATTCTCATTGTGGCCTGCCCAGTGCATATTTGTAGTCCTATAACCTCAGCTTTAATTCCTGTTGCAAGGTACCTATTTTTCCTTGATGACTTCTCTAGGAAGATGTGGGGTCACTTTTTTATAAGAAATCTCATGCTTTCGTTGAATTAGTATGTTTAAGGTAGTAGTATATTAGGAAGAAGGTACAAGTATAAAGTTCCTTCCATCAAACAATGGAATGAAGTTCCACTATAATCAGCATATTAATTTTTGTAAGAATGCATCTAGACTCTAGAGATAGTTTTATGTGCACACACACCCAAGCAGCATGACGTTGCGAAGAGAAGAAACAAGACAATTTTGATATGGCCAATACCATGTTATAGGGCAAGTCACTTCTAGATAAGTCTTGATCAAAAGCATACTGCAATGTACTTGCATTGTACCATGTAAATTGAAATGATGATTCATATTCGTCACCATTATATTTCATATATTCATATTTAAGTTTAATTAATAAACATATAAAAATTTTGAGCTGTGATTTCAAGGAAACCATATCCATCTGAAAAAACCTAGAAATAGGAGTACCAATCTTGGAGATATTTAAATTATAAGGTCAACATGGAGACCATTCCCCAAATTTAAGCCTAAAACAACATGTCAAATTAAAATTTCATTATCTTTGCTAGAGTGTCCAAAATAGGTTTTAAAGGAATTAAAAGGAGGAAATAGATTGTAATATCTGTGAAAAGGTAAGAAAAAATTGGGATAATAATTGTAAGTAAATCGTATTTCAACGTTAAACATCAATGAGGAAGCCTATGGTTAATTTTTTCTCAAGTTAAATAGATAACCAAGATAGTAAGTACTAGAATCTTCGAAAATAATTACAAGAGACTAAATTGAATAGTAGGAAGGAAATTGAAAAGAAAAATGATGAAGTATTCAAATTGCAGAAGAAAAACTAAGAGCTTTGCAGAAAGGAATTGGTTCTTCAAGTTGCAAGGCCTTAATAAGTTTCTAGGAGGTTATGAAATCAAAAGAATTAAAGGTGATAAAACTCAATAGGGACAAGGATAATTCAACAGGAAGATATTGTGGGTAAAAAATACCAAATTATGAAACCATACGCGAACGCTACATGAATAAGTTAAGATTTTAAAGAAAATAATTATCATCAGCAAACCCAAAAAAATCAAAGATCATATATGAAGAGACAACCACGAAAATTGAAAAGGAAATATATAACAAATTTGAAGAAGCCCTCAAAATAGATAGAGTTCAATAATGAATGCAGACAAGATTGGAAGGAGCACAAAGGTAATTTATGGTTAGGATCAGCTTTCAACTTCAAAAGGAAAAGAAAAAGAAGGTACAATAAGGTCATTGGAAGATAATTGAGTAAGTCCAAATATGATTAGTCCAGGCTCCATTTAGGTTGTCATTGTTTCCTGGACAAGACAAGATTTCATTTTATCAAAGATTTTATTTTCCACTTAATGGAAGAGACATTCTCTTTGGAATGGAAGAAATGGTTAACAAGATTTGGAACGCTCAAAAGTTGGCATTGAATGCTTCATGGTCATACTATCTTATCTCAATGCTTTCTAGGGAGAGTGCATGCATGATATTTGAATATAGAATTCCAGACTCCAGATTCCATTGTGTTGAGGGTTTACAATCTCTCAACAAAATTTTATGAGGGTTTCAACTATCAATATAGATCTACAAATTATACCTCCTCAAGGATGGATTTATGTAGTGCGGCAACTTAAGACCAAGCTCAAACATGGTCAAGTAATTCTTACTACTAAAAAACATATTAGTTTTGAAGGGAAATGGCTAGAGGATCCTTCTCATCCAGTCAATTATCATATAAGAAAATGTTTTAACACTTTTAAGCTATGCATCTACGTCAGTGAGCAGTGAGAATAGGAGTATCCTCTTCTTCATATCCAGTTTCATTCAACGATGTAGTGCAATATAAGACATCTCCTTCAAACAAATCAACCCACTTTTAAGCCAAATCCATACATCATGGAAAAAACTAATGAGGTGACAACATTGAAGATCTCTTAGTTGGAGGCTAATGAATACCTTGATTGATATAAAATAGCAGCTGCAATTTGTAATTTTAATGGTTTTTGGCATAATATAGCTTAATTAATCCAACACTTCCTTCAAATGACATAGAAATAATCATCAACTTTATATTCTCATATGTATGTTCAATGCCTTTTGGAAGCTTCCAGCTAAGTAAAAGATCACATGCTTGTTTACCGATGATTTTACTATCTCTGTTGGTGTCCACCTCAGAGGAAACCTTGGTATAATTTTGAGCATTAGACTGCATCATCCTTGGCCAATACAGTTGGGTGTTTCCTCCTAGACTTGAAGTTGTTACACCAAATCCAATAGCTGGAGGCACAATTGATGTGCTCTGTTATTTATCTAGTTGATTCTACTTAACCATAGCTAGAGAAGGTGTAGCCAGTATTGGTACAAGAACCATAGAAAAAGAAATATATTTGACTAAATACAAAGGATGGTAAGCTCAAATCTGTTTATATTGAGAGAGGGTAGCAGAAAACAATTATCCACTGAAAACTGAATCTGAAGAAAACTAATCTCCATTAGAGGACATGCATTTAACATCACTTCGTCCTGTAGACAAGCTAGATTTTATGTTATCTTGTGGGGGTTTTAATGGTACTTGTTAGGGTCCTATAATAATAGGATTCATAATTTTCAATTGACTATGATTAATCTTGTAATATCGTACATACTTTTTCTTTCTGCAAAAATGTTTTCCCATATTAAAAAAAATAAAAAAACTTTAAAAAATAAAAATAGAAGTAAATAAAAATGTAAAGAGGATGAAGTCCTAAAAGAAAAATCAAAGGACTATTAAAAGAAAAATATCAAAAAGAATATAAGATATGAACCCCACCAAAAAGAGATAAAAAATAGATCTTGAAAGTGATGCAAACTCAAATGCCACTACTATTTACTTTACTTTTCAAAATAAGATTGTGTGCAGCTTGTTAAAAATGCCACAATCTATGATGATCAAAAAACTTAATCTTGATCATTCATGTTTTAAATTTCATGTTGATAGTTAGAGAATAAATATCTAGCCAAACTGTTTAATCTTGGAAGATCAATAGTTAGGTAGAGAATAATAAGTGAGCTCAACAGTTTAATCTGAGCCATTGGAAGTCATAAGGATAGAATTAGATAGTTTGCTTATCAAAGAAAATAAAAAAGGGTCAGCAAGCTCAAATGCACCCAAATAAAATGAAGAAAAAATGTTAGGTTAAATGATGGGTAGGTAGAAGAACTTTTCACAAGGCATGGATAGCAAAAACGGGTCATTTCATATTACTAACTTCCTTCTAAACTCATTTCCCTTGTAAAAATACCCCTTCTCCTTCATATTAACCTTTCCCCGTACTACATTCATTTTTCCTTACAAAAACCCCTTTTACTTAGTTTAAAAGCATATATTCATTTGGGAAAGTAAATTCCTTTACTAACTTCCCTTTTCATTAAAAATACCCCAAAAACCCCCTTATCATAAGTCTAAAGGTTAAATGATATATTGGCTCCCAATATGAAAAAGCCCTCCCCGATATTAGTTTAAACACTGGTTCTTAGTGTATTTTATATCCCACAAACATAACTCATTCCCTTTATATATTTGACCCCCATATGTATTAATCCCCAAATACATATACTAACCATTCCTGTACATATTAAATATTCCAAATCATACTTTATTAACCTCACGTTATATATTAATTCTCACTACATATATATCCCGGCTCCTATGTTATATTAACCCTTATACATTAATTTAACATATGGTTTATATTAATTCCCGGGTCCCGCATATTATAACCCCGCCTATTATGAAGTCCTGTCCCCGTATAATATAATCCATTGCATATAATCCCAGATAGCATTAAACTTGGGACCCGCCTATCCAAACATCCATCTTATTTTCCCATCCGTCTAATCATGATTTGTTAGATCCAATGTCCAATACCTTATTTCACATTCCCAATTGAGAAATATTTAACACTATCGAGAGCTTGTGAAATAAGTTGTTTTCACAGCCCCGCCCTATGCTACGCGGTAGCCTTTGAATCGATCACATCCCTCCAACAACTACCGCTTACCAGATTTTATCGACGCGAAAACCATTAAATGGTATTCCTGCCCGTTGCAATGAAAACAGCCCTGCCATTTGAAATTTGACCCCACGCCCTTAAATTTTAACCACTGTTGGTTAAAAAATAAATATGCCCTTTCAAACCTTTTCACCATTTTGTTCAGATTTGCACGAAGAAAGAGCTCTGTCGATCTATTCCAAATAAAAACAAGCCCTGCTGACTTGTTTTTAAGATATTTCAATTAGAATCTAGGCATTTAGCTACTAGAAAAGCTGCAGACTTCAATTTAAAAAAATATAAATACCAGCAAAGCCTCCATTGCCTCTAGAACCTCCTCTGCAAACAGAAATTACACCTTCCAGGTATTCCTCAGTGAAAAGGCCTATTCTCAAGCAAAGAAAGTAATTATTTAATCAATTGAAGCTTTGCAGACATATATAAAATCCATTGTTGCCTCTCAAACCCTTCTACAGACTGTAATAATTTTTGAGAGGTATTCCTAAGGTCCTGAGACTATTTACTAAGCCAAAGGAGTAAATTAATTAAATAAAATCAAACAAATAATGGCTTTCCAAGGTATTGTAACAGTCAATCCCCTAAAACCTCCTGTTGTTGATGTGGAACATACCCCCCTTGCAGAAAGAGAATTCAAAATTAGTGACCCTGTCACTGATTTTAACCTCCTTGAGCTCCACTGTTGGAGCCATGATAAGTCAATTGACCAAGCTAATGATGTTTTCCTTCGGGAGTCAAATTTACCCAAGTATATTGTCCCACAGACCTTCCAGTGTCCAGAGGTTATCAAAACAGTTATTTTCTTGATCAAAGAGCCTTAGTGACCCCTAAGAAAGATATTTTATTCACCATCATAGCCGAATCAATAAACTAGATGCTGCAAATTCATCCTAGGCCTGATGAAACCCCACTGTCTTTTGAGATCCTCACTGAATTGTATTTAAAGCTAGACTTCTCCAAGAGGTTCCAGATATTTCAAACATCCATTCCCTCATCAGTAGAAACTCCCAAGACTAACCCTCCTTAACCAACTGCTATATTATCTGAGAGAACCAATCATATCATCACAATTTTGTCTTGTATTTTGGGTTATTTTTCTGATGAGCATGTAGATGCTTCCATTCTAGGTTTTATGTCTATTTGATCCCCTTTTCAGCCTCCTTCTTCTACATTTAATTCTTCCCAATACCTCTCTGATACAATCCATGAACAACTGGTTAAATTACCAGAGGAGGGAGTGTTCAAGTATTCATCTGTTTTGTTCCATATGTTCCTATACTTTCAATCTGAAAGATTTGCAATCAACCTTCAAAAACTGGATGTTGAAGGTAATCCTCAGTCAGTAATATTTTGGAATTCATTAATCAGGAAATATTCCACAGATTTCACACACAAAGACTTCATTGACTCATTCATCTATCCAATTGTCAACATGCTAAACAACAACATTCAACCAAGAGTCAGTGATGAGATAAAAAAGGTCTTGCAGTTATCTGAACATAGTAGGACATGAGATTGGTATCTTTATCAAAACCACTAAGATTAGGGTATATGGATGTCAACTCATTCCATATAAGCTTCCTAAATACCTCCCAATGAGGTTATTTGCACTTGAATATATCAGGCAGATCCTTAACTCTGATGAAGTAAATTTCTTGTCAGCCAAAAAGAAAACACAATTTAAGATAAAAAACGAGATTGGTCCCTTCATTTGCAATAAAAGGACTGCTGGTCAACTGGCAGAAAAGTGTGTTCAAGAATTAAAGTTCAGTGAAAGTTTCAAATGGAATTATGATCCTTTAGGAGTAATCAACAAGTTGAGAATCAAGTTTGAGCTAACTCCTTTTGTTCTTGAGTCCAAACCAAACATAGATAAGTACTCCAATCAGTCTGAATGGTTGGATAATACTTTGAAAAAACTGGAGAAACCAGTTCTATTCTGCAAACTCCAATCCTACAAGATAGAAAATCTAAGAGAGTCAGAGAAGAAGGATCATATTCAGCACAAACCACCACTGAAATAAAATTCAAATTGATGTGTAGGGAGAAGCCCAAATTAAATCCTGTAAATGAAAAATTTGAGACAATTGAAATCCTTGATACATATCCAATGGTTAAAGAAAATGCACCACCTGCAGTTTCTGAAGAAACTCACCAACCTTCAACTTCTAACACTCAAATAATTCAGAAGCAACACAGCGTTGAGGTGTCTTCATCAAGTAAAATATCAGATAAATAACACGATATCATGTAGAAGTACAAGGAAATAAAACTCAGAAATGAGGCATTAAAAGCAGATACTTATTCCCAATACTGGAAGCAAACAACAAGTGACCAAAGTGGGTTACTTTCACCATTTGACTACAAAACGAGGAAGATGCATATGGCTTTCTTACATCCCACAGTGAAGCATCGTAAGTCATCAGCAGATTAATAGAAAACATCATATGAAGTTCAAGCCAAAGATCTTTATCCTATAGTCCAAATAGAATTTCATAAGCAAGCTAGTGAAATGTTGTAGTCTACCATGACCAATAAAGCCATCAGTGTTCAAAAGCTGCAAAATATTTTAGAAAACATCAAAGGTCAGCTAAAGCTAGAAAAGGCTTCCTCACAAGCCAAAGACAATCGAATCAAATCTCTTGAAGAACTGGAAATAGAAGTGCGATATGATCCCAAGAACATCAAAGCTGCAGAAGAACTCATCAAGAAAAAGAATGCAAAAATTGATGCATTAAAGAAACAACTCAAATTTCCTCCTACTAAATATCCACAGACCAAAGAAGTATTATAGGTGTTAGCTCCCTGTAATTTCAACATATTGGCAAGACTAAAACTGCAGAGAGGACATTGGAACCACTTTGGGATTCTAGGATCTAGCCCTCCTGAATCCAGAGAGGGATCTCTCTATTAAGTGCAAAGATTGATTTATCTTTAAGGCTTTTATGTGTGATTTTAGGCTAGTTATTAAGAACAAGGGTTTTTGTTTGGTTTTGGATGGTTGAGCATGATTTTTAGTTGAGTGGAAAGACCTAAAATGAAAGAGTTTCAAAAAGGTGAAGGTGTAAGCAATCAGAACAAGATTTGGCTGATAGGATAGATATGAAACTGGTTTTTAGTCCATTGGGCTATGGAGTCATAAAAGGTTTTAATTCTGCAACAATTTCAAGAGTGGTCCAAGGGGAAAGTCATCTATATCACAAGATATTTTTAGATTAAATTATGGAATGGAACAATAAAAGTGTTGAAGGGGTGGAAAAAGACAATAATTTCAACTAGGATTTATCAGTCTTTCCAAACAAGAAAAGCCTTTTAAGTAACTGTTTAAAACCAACCAAAGGACAGGGCTAACCATAGAATTCTTTGGACAATCTTGTATTAAAGCTAACTTATCAGACAAACAATCCAGTAATCCACATAATTACTTTCAGAAGGGATGAAAACAGATAAGAAAACAAAGTGCAGCCTAAGATCAGATAAGATACTTTTAAATCTAAACTGCTTTCAGCATACTCTTAGGGAAAATTTCAAAACTACCTTTGGAGAAAGAAACTAGAAGACATGGCAAACCATAAACTTTTCTAGTCTAACTCTACTGAGTATATAATGAAAATATCATTCAAGAACTTCCTTTCAAGCTTTGCACATCAAGACAGGGGCAAACCAACATTCCGTGATAATGTTTACACTTAACTTAAGTCATTCTTAATCACACAATTTGGAGGAAGACATAAAGATAAAGCTTATCAGTTAGAGAAGGGTATTGTAAACAGTAAATCCTAACTCTATGCTTGCTATTCTTTATCAGAGAATAAGTGGACAAAATGGTATACATGAAAGGAAAAAAATAACACAAAAAGAAGTACTTCACCGGTGATATAGATTAGGATCCCAAGAATCAGCTTGTATATTGATGTCAATCTATTTACACACTTCAAGTCCAATGTTTCAGTTCAACAATCATATTTTCTTCTCAGCATAACTTATTTGATCAAAAACAGAGCTTCAAGAGCCTCTAAACACTATTTACATGTAGAAAGTTTCGAGCACAAGTATTATATCAAAGTTCAGCAACCAACCCTTTACAATGTGCTCCTCAAGAGATTTTATAAGAAAATGAGGAGGTGGAAATATTTGTAGGGTTCAAATATCATAAATTCTACAGTTAATGCAATTCTCTGCCTTGAAAACCATGCAAGGCATAAGGCAAGAATACATTTGATCTATATCTCTGTTTCATAACTCTGTTCGACTTTCAAGGCTTAGTGGAGTAAAATATTTGACTTTAAGGTTATTTTCTTATCCTTGTAATAACTCTCTGACAGTTCTGAAATTAGTTTCTTTGATTCGAAATAATTGTTCAACTGTCTTTATGTTAATATCTCCTGTTCTAGCAATAACTAGGCCTTCTTTGATTGCTTTGAGGCTGCATGTGTCTTTTGACTGCAGGTGAGGATTCAATTAGCCTCTGATGTGGCAGTGGAGGCTTATCGGACTGATAAATCTGATTGTCCTACTTTAAAACACTATTAATTTTTTTAATTATGTGTGTTAGGCTTGATTAGGCATAATTTCTGTCTTTTGTTCTTCAAACTTTGTTCAATTGAGCAGATTAGACTTTAGATAGTCAATTTTAGGCGATAATCTCCCAAAACTGCGTTCAACAATCTTCAATTCTTCATCTCTGCTGTGACTTAGATCCTTTAACACTGATACTCTTTTCTTGATTAAGCTTTGCTGTGTCTTGTTGATGTGCAGGCATTATAGAGGTTTTATAATGGCATCAGTGCTCATGAGGTACTAATAAAACATAATTTGGAACCCTGCGGAAAAATCTCCTTCATGAATAAAGGCCTGGGAGATCGTCATCCCAAGCCTTCAATTTTCTTTTAAAACAATGCACAAACTGTTAAAACCTGCACAAACAAAGAAAAATTAACAAAATCCTGCAGGATAAAGTTTACACTGCATTGGAGGTTTAGGTTAGATCATAACCGTTGGATGAAAGCAACCAACAACGAGGATTGCTCGTTGGGATCAGATAGGAAGGCGGTTGGGTAAATGGCAGTGGAAATTAAGTCTGGGCCATTGATCTGGAAAGATCAACGGTCAAGATTGATCGAGATTTTTTACAACGCGGGTGGTGAATTTATAATAAAAAAGGGAGAAAATGTAAAGAAAATGGGGAAAAACCTTTATCGACAGCGAAAAAGGCTTAAAGGAGCTCTGGGGTCGCGAAATGAAAATGAGCCGTTGGATTAGATAAACAAACAAAGATCAATGGTGTATATTTATCAGAGTTCATCGCATCGGGGGATTTGTGATGACAGGGAAAATGGATTTGAGTGATGCGATGGGGAAGGGCGATGCGATGGTGCGATCGGGCATATCGCATCGGCGGGGAAAAGAAGACAAGGTTAACAAAACGTCGGGGAGAAAACTTCTAATGTGATAGTTAAAAAATGTAAAACCTTGCGAATGGGAAAATACAAAGGAAAATAATGAAAATGAAACGAAAAGGGGGTGTTGGTGGTGGGACCAGGAGTACGGAGGAGGAGATCGACGGGTTAAATGAAAACCGTTGGATTCGCAACATAGATCAACGGCGGGAAATAAATCAGGAATCGACGATCGGAGGTTACCAAGCACGAGACTTAAGCCTTTGTATTTTGCTGATGTGATGGGGGAAGGCTGATGCAATGGTCATTGATCTGCAGAGATCAATGCTGGGTATTCACCGAAAAATTTATATAGCGGGGTTTTATGAAATTAACGAAGGATGTAAGGTTTGATCTGAATCGTCGGATGAGTGAAATGAATGGCCTAGATCCAATCGCGGGACCTCCAATCAGCGGGGGAGAGAGGAAAGGTGCAAAGAAAATTTACGATGCGATTAGATTGAAGCCGTCGATCTTAGAGAGATCAACGGTCGGGAATGAGTCTGTGGGTTCAAATGTTGGAGGTTTGTGGCGGAGGGCGATTAATCTGGATCGTCGATTCTTGTGTATTCAATGGTCTAGGTTGAATCGCAATGATCACAATCGGAGGAGGAGAGAGGAAAGGCGTGATGGTTTTTTGTGATGCGATTGAATTGGAGACATCGATCTCAAACCAGATCGACAGTCGAGAATTGATTGTGGAGGTCGAAAGGCGGAGGGATGGGCTTTGGAATGGAGCAATGTGGGCCGTCGGATCTGGGCCTGGCAGGGAAGATCTACGACTGGGAAACCATAGCAAGGTGCTAATCGGAGGGGGGCAATAAACTATTTAAATGCATCAAATGAAAAACTCCGATGCGAGATCCTGACGATCATTGATCGGTATAAGAAAATACAAAGGAAAGTTTGCGTTCGAGAGTGGTATTTATATACAAAGGACCAATCGCAATTGAAATTTTTTACAAGCGAAAGGTAATAAGACACAAAGGAACACCTGATTGCGATTGCGCGATCGGGCCTCGGCACTTGGTATTAACGTTGGTTTTATGTGGAAATAAAGGGGTTGGGGGCTAGGGCAAAAAGGGCTTAAGGCTTTAGCACAAAAAGGCTCATTTTTAGGATTTTTCAAGGATTTCAAAGGATTTTGAAAGCTTCTGATAAGGTTAAAAAAGAGTCTTAAACCTTATCTAAGGGTTTTTATGAAGGGAAGGAAGGAAAATGAGTGAAAAAAGAGGAATTTCATGAGGAAAAAGGGAATAAAATGGAGGTTAACTATGAATGAAAGGAGGGGTAAAATGAAAGGGAAAATGGGTTTTTAGCAGTCTTTTTCTTCAAGAAAATAGCAGATTTTCAGAATTAAGAGGGAAACAGCAGTGAATATTAGCTCAAGGATAAGTTATCTTCATAAGACTTCAAGAACTAACAATGTGGCAATAAAATTGTTTCTTGAAGGCTTCAAAAAATGATTTAGCCACCATTTGATATGACAAATTCTATAGGTGGCTAACAGTGGCTCCACATGGGGATGGCACCTTCTTGAAGGTGTCAAGAACTCCAAACTTGTATTCTCTAGGGGGCTGATCAATGCCTCATCCATTGGGCTGCAAATTTCTTCACTTGGATGATTTTATTTTGCTTTGATAATGTTAGCAGCCATGAAAAACAATGGAACACTATCAAACAAGCTTTCTACCTACCCAATCCTACTGGTCTAACATTTTTTTCTTCTTTGGGAGTGCATTTGGATTGGAAAACTCTTTTACAAACATTTTATTCTTTTGAAAACATAAAAATAATCTAAGTCTACTTCTTATTTATCCATAAACTTAGATTAAACAGTTGAGTTCATAAGCTTCTCTACCTAACTAATATATGTTAGGATTAGACTGTCTAACATACTTTTATTCTCTAATTTCTGAAACAAGAAATTTAAAAGCATACAAGTCAAGATTGAACAGTCTAACTTGTTGTTGATCTATGGCATAAAAACAAGCTGCACCTAGATCATTATTTGCAGGAAATTAACTCAAAATGGTGAAGGCTTAAGATCTAAAAGTTTTTAAGAATATCCTTCTCTTTTCTTCAGCTCTGTTTTTAGGCTTGTTTGAGCTATTTTTCTCTGTTATTTGGTTCAATTTTTGAGCATATCAGAACCATTTTACTTCTATCCTTGGCTCAATATTTGATCTAGCTAGAGCCATTTTTTCTTTTGGAATCTGTAGGTTCAGATTTTGAGCTTGTTTAAACCTTTATTTTTCTATCCTAATCTATCTAACTGATAAGTCAAGATTAAGCTGTTTGGCAGATCTATTTCACTAACCTATCAGCAGTAAAATTAAAAAATAATTAGTCATGATTAGGCTGTATGACTAACTAGAAGTGTGTTTCTTAGGAGTGGCATTTGAGCTTGCACACTTTCAGATTTTGTTTCTCTTTTTTGGTATGGGGATGTACCTTTCTTTTTTTCACAATCTGCCCTCTTTTCTGTCTTCTATTGTTTTTGTATTTTTGATTTGTCTAACTTTGAATGCAATGATGGATGAAATATTTATAATGAGAAAAGAAAAATAAAAGGCTTCCAAACATGATATGGTTTAAGAGAAATAATGTTTGAGCATCCTGCCATTGACAGGACCCCGAAACAGTTCAGCTCCATTCAATTCCTGCAAGAAATAAGCATTGTTACCATCAGTAGATTGAATGAGATAAGGGCCAAGCCATAAGTTATCAAATTTCCCATGATTTCCCTGATCTCCTCTCCTTGAATCCCACTTTAACACCTTGTCACCAAATTGAAATTACTGGCCTTTGTCCTTCTATCAAAAAGCTTTTTGATGCTCTCTTGCTTTTGTAATTCTCTGTTGTAGACCTCCTCTCTGGTTTGCTGAAAATGTATAGTCTGATTAATCCTTCTGATCATGTCATTGTCTTCAGACTGCACTTCTTGGATCAACTTCATGACTAGTACACCTAGGCTGGTTGGAAAAATTGCATCTATTTCATACACAAGCTGGTAGGGTGACATTCCAATTGATTTCTTAAGTGTTAATCTGTCAGCCCATAGTGCATGTACTAGCTTTGTGTGCCAAGACTTCTTGTTGTCCTCCAACAACTTCTTGATTATGTTCACCAAAATTTTGTTTGAGGATTCTTCCAGCCCATTACCTTGAGGGTAATAGGCAGTAGAATGACCCAATTTAGTCTGATATTTGTGACAGAAATCAACCATCTTCTTGGATCCAAATGCAGTAGCATTATCAGTGATGATCTTCCTAGGACAGCCAAATCTAGAGGGGATATGAGTCTCAATGTATTTTATGATGACAGAGTCATTGGCTTGCCTAGAAGGGATGGCTTCTATCCATTTGGTAAAGTAGTCCATTGCAGTGAGAATCCATCTATGTTGGGCAGACGAGGGTGGATGGATCTCTCCTATGAAGTCTAAACCCAACTATTGAAAAGGAGCTTCAACAATGATTGGATGCAAGGGTAAAGGAAGCAATTTTCTTTTGCCTTCAAAGAGTTGGCATTTATGACAGGCAAGAATCATCTTATGTACATCTTGAAAGAGGGTGGGCCAAAAGTAACCAGCTCTAAGGATTTTGTTGGCTGTTGTCTTCCAGTAGAGGTGGCCTCCACATTCTCCTTCATGGAACTCGTGCTTAACCTTCTTTGCATCATTCTCAGGATAACATTTAAGCAATAACCCAAGTCTTGCATTTTTCCAATAAAGACATTTATCTATAATGCAGTAGTTTACAACTTTTAACTTTAAAAACCTTGCCTTTGTTTTTGATAAACCAGGAGGTGTATTCAGATTGAGCAAAACATATAGAATATCAGCATACCAAGAGAAATTCATAAAATGGTCTTCAACGATGGGGGTTGACAATTCCTCTTGTTCATCTAAAGCATTTATCATGTTTATATCAAGAGCTTCAAAATTTGATTCAGCCATTAATCTAGCTAGACCTTAGCCTTTAGTGAGTTTAGTGGACTTGATTTCTAAATCATATTCAAGTATCACAGCTATTCACTCACCTCTCTTACCATCTGGGTCCTGTGTTAGAATGTCTTTTACAACCGAGTTAGGCACAAATGCAATTACATGGGAGTGTAAAATGTAAACCGTAAAGTCCTTTAAGGCTTTGACTAAGGAAAAGGCTTATTTCTCCATAATATTGTACTTCAGGGGTGCACCTCTCAAGGCCTTACTAAAGAATGAAATTGGCTGCTCTCATCCCTTTGAATTTTTCTACAATAGGATAACAGCCACTGTATGTTCTGATGCAAAGGAAAAGATGAAAAAATATTTTTTGAAATCAGGACTTATAAGAACTGGTGTTTTGGTTAATGCTTGCTTGACCAGTTCAAAGGATTTCTTTGCTTCTAAGGTCCATTTAACTCCTTCTTATTTTTTTAGCATGTTTGTTATTTTTCTAAGGAGTTTAGCTAAGTTTGGTATGAACCTTCTCAAGAAATTAATATTTCCAATGAAAGATTGAAGTTCCTTGATGTTTCTAGGATGAGTGATTTGCAATATAGCCTCAATCCTTTTTGGGTCTATATTTATCCCTTCTTCTAATATGATGTGTCCAATTAGTTTACCTTCTTGGAGACCAAACATGGTTTTCTTTGGATTTAAATATATCCCAAACTTTCTGCATTTCTCGAAGACTTTTCTCAAGTGTTTTAAGTGCTCTTCATCTGTTTTGGAAAAAACAGTAACATCATCAAGGTAAATAATGATGAAGTAGCCCAATTCTTCCGAAAATGCAATATCCATGGCTCTCTGGAATGTAGCACCAGCATTCATTAAACCAAAGGGAATTTCACGTACATGAAAGTGCCCCAAGGTGTAGTAAAGGTTGTCTTCAATTGATCATCAGGATGTACTAAAATCTTATTGTACCCTAAGAAGCCATCAAGCAAAGAAATTTTTTTAGAACCAACTACCTTTTGTAAAATGTGATCCATCTTGGGTAAAGGGTAGTTTTCCTTTAATGAGGCTTTGTTTAGGTCTCTAAAGTCAATAAAAAGCCTTATTTCTCCTGTCTTTTTCCTTACTGACACTAAATTAGACACGCATTATGAATATCTAATAAGAACAATAATACCAGCTTCATACATTTTCTTGATTTCCTTCTCAACCAAAGGTAACTTAACAGGGTTTATTCTGCGCAGTTTTTATTTAAATGGCTTTTGGTTTTCCTTGAGAGGTATCTTGTGCTGAATTATTTCAGTGTCATGGGATTTCAGATCGTCATAGTTCCATGCGAAAACATCAGAAAATTCTTTAAACAGCTCTATGTATTTTGGTTTGATGTGAGCTGGTAAAGTTTTAGACAGTTTGATCATCTTTGGTTTTAATTCACTTCCTATATTACACTCTTCAACCTCGGTTTCAACAGGCTCTAGCTTTGGTTTCTTGGCAACATCGTTGAAATCAAACAGCTCTTCTAAAGGGACCAGACCTTTTGGCAAACTTTCTGTGTTAGATTGGAATGTTTCTAAGTCTTCTTTTAGTAAATTTGTACTAATCTTTGTTTTATGTTCAAGTTTATTAGCTAGCATATTTATATTGGCAATCTTTGGAGAGTTTTCTTCTTCATCAAGTAGATTTTCTTGACTAGGACAGTCATCCTCATAATCTGAATCTGAACTTGGTAGTTCAAATTCATTTCTAGACTGCAGGAAGTCTTCTATTTGTTTGTCTCCATCAAACACTTGCCAATATTTCTCATTATCTGGGACAACTGGTGTGAAGTTAATTTGGGTTGTGCATTGTTTGGTTTCATAAGGTGTTAAACATGTTCTAGCAGCAAAAGCTAAACTGTGGGCAAGGATATTCTTTTCTCTTGGGACAAAAACAAGTTGGGATTCTTCAAAAGTTTTCAATAATTCCATGACATCGTTCCTATAGGCTCTAATTATGGGGTGTTTGGCACTATATTCTCCATTTACTTGCCTAACAATTAACTCTGAATCCCCATGCACTTTTATTCTCTTGGCTCCTAATTTCTTCAACAAGTGTAAGCCTAAAAGAAGGGATTCATACTCAGCTATGTTATTCAAACACTGAAAATTTAATCTGTAGGAATGGCCTTCAGTGTGGTTGTTCTCAATGTTATGTATCTAGATGCCCGCACCTGCATTGCTCTTATTGCAAGACCCATCAAAGTTCATACTCCAAAGAGGACTAGTTTCGGGTTCATCAGTTTGGTTACTATCCTCTTCAACTAGTGTGCTTTCAGATTGTTCTTGAATATCAGCACTTTGTTGAATTTGTTTTAATTCCTCAGGTTTTTCATTGAGATGAGGACTGCTTTCTTGACTCTCAAGGTTGAGAAGTGGTGGATGAATTATTTGTAGCTCTAGACCTGTGTGTTGTTTGCTGTAGTTTTCTGATTTAGCAAACTGTTTTACCACTTCTGTCTTATTTTCCTCTTTTTCTATATCTGCCACTAATTCGGTTAAAATTTCTTGATCAGTGAATGTTTCATCATTGAAAAGGATGAATGAATTGAGGCCTATATGTACAGAATAAAGGGGGGAGTTTTGTGGTCTCTCTTGGCTGGTAACCATGTATTGCATATGAGACTCCCTATAAAGTCTTCTAGTCTAATTGAATACAGGGATGGTTGCATATGTCATGTCCATCTACATTGTTCCTTGTAACTTAGCTCCCCACGACCTTGATAATAACATACCATATTTGGGGGGTACATCAGCCACTACAATATCCATTACTAAATCTTTACACAGAGGTCTTTGATTACACCTAAACATTTCACTCTGCTTGAGTCAAAGGAGTAAAGATCTTTGTATCGCCTAGTGATTTCAAGGCCTAGGCTCTCCAATACAGCCTTGGGCATTAAATTATGAGAGGCCCCTGAATCATGCATAGCGTTATGTAAAATTTTGTCATGAATATTTAAACTAACATAAAAAGGAGGAACAGGTCCTTCTTGATATCTACCCTCAATCTTAGGACCAAATATGAGCTCTGGTTGGTCATCATTAATATTGACAGTGTCATTATTCTCTTCTATGTTAAAAGCCTTCAAAATTTGGGATCTATACACATTTTGGGTGGCTAGTTCAGCAAGAGGAACATAGATTTTTATCTTGGCAATTTCCTGCTCCAAACTAAAAGGTAGCTGACTTTTTACAATGTTTGTTTCAGCTTTATTAACCACCATTTTATCAGCAAGATCAGCTTGTTGATTTTCTCTATTTACATTGGTTAAAAATTTTTTAACAAGAGCACAAGCTGATGTGCTAAGATTTGTACTCTGTTTTTCATTGTTTTGAGTGCTTTTCTCTTTGTTTTTATCAGAATTTCCAGCCACTATTTTGTCCTTCTGTTTTACAACTTTGGGTTTATTTACAAGGTTGTTTTGTGCAGATTTGTCAGAGGTTTTATTGTTGGGAGTTTCCAGATTCTTTTTACTTCTATGGTCATACTCTTTTGGGGTTTCTATGATGACATTTTCCATTTCTTGATAATAAAATTCATCTTCTGCTCTTTTTTCATCATAGGGTGTGTAAAGACCTTGTTACCTATTGTAATGAACTTCAAAATCATCATTATCTACTCCCAACATGTCTATGTCATTTTCCTCTGTTTGTTCTATTGTTTCTTCAACCTCACTTACATAGTTTTGATGAAAAGGAGGTGTAATTTGTTGATCATCCTCCCTTGGTCTGTTTTGAGGTTGATTTCTCCTAAAATTCTGATTTTGATTTTGATTTTTGTTTTGAGGAGCTAATTGGTTTTGACTTGCTTGCACTTTCTCAAGTATGCTCATCTTTTTCATCATCTCCTCCATCATTCTTTCCATCTTTGAGCTAGATGTGGAAGGTGTAGATTCCTCTCTAAAGGATACTTTCTTCTCATTCCTCATTCTTTCTCTTTTCTCCATTAAGTTAACTTCCACACCAAGAGCTCCTTTTTGCATATCTTCAAGAGTCAAAGGATCTCTCTCTCTCAGCTGATAGGCCATTTCAAGATCAAATCCTTCAGGAAATTTTTTTAAAGCTGAGCCTTGTGGAGGTTTTAAGTCTGGGGGAAGGACATTATAAACACTGTTGAACCTAGTGCAATAAGCTTGTAAACTTTCCCTATTGTTTCTTTGGAGATTCTTGTAATCAGATAGTATTTGAAGAGGGTTCTTTTTGACTTCCCATTTGTTTAAAAATAGCTGATGGAAGGCTTGGAGATCATTAATACTGTGAGGGGTTAAGCCTTTAAACCATTTTCTTGCTTCTCCCCCTAAACTTTGAGCAAATAGTCTAGTTTGACAGTTTCATCATCAATTTCATTTCTGTCAAAGTAGTTATTCATCTTGTCTACATGTTGTGAAACAGTAGTAGAACCACTGGAATCATACAATGGTATCTTGGACTGATAGTCCTGTGGAAGATTGACTAAAGGTAAAGGAAGGACTAGGGGAGCATACCATGTTGCCATGATAGGAGATTGTGGAAAAAGTGGGGGGTTTACAAGTGGTGGGTTGACAAGAGGGAAAGTGGGCTAGAATGGAGTGTTTTGAACAATGGATGTATGAAGAACAAATGTGGATGGACCAACAATAGATTGTTGAGCAGATCTAGGATGAGAGAAACCAAAATTATGAATAAAATGTGAATTGGGTGGAGTAGTTTCTCTGCTACCAGGATGTTCACTTCTGTCTTGGGATGAAAGTGAAGGCTCTAAATCTATCTGATCTATATCATCAAGTGACCTAGTTCTAAATGGATTTCTTAAGTCAACTTGTGGTTCTTGTAGAGCTGCAAGGTTTTCAGGAACAAAATTAGCTCTATGGAGTGATCTGACAATAGTTGAAGATTTGGACTTAGGAGACTTCCTAAGTATTCTTTCAGGGTTATCAACTATCTCAGGAGGGTTTGGGTCAGGATATGCTCTAGTATGAATCCTTCTAGGAGCCAATATGCTATGTTTTTCAGACCCAACTCAACAAGAAAGGTTTAACCAAATATGACAATCTTTAAGAGGCTAACTGATCCTTTAAACAAGAAAATGTTAATCCTAAAGTCCTCTTAACTGAGTTTAAATGATGTTATGATGATAATGGGTTTTCCTAGTGGAGTCTTAAGGTCTGTTTAGGATTGTGGAGTCACCAGGTGGAAGTTTTTAGCTCTTTTGGAGGTAAAAGTTTTTATTGTCCACCACCATGTTTATTTGAATACCAATCTGAAATATTTTTGGGTTTTCTGAGTTTTTCAGTCCTATGGGTTCTAAGAATGTCCTAAATCTATTTCAACACTTAGCTACAGTGATGAGATAAATAAATTTTACTCTTATGGCTAAGCTAGCTGATTCATTCAAGGTTTGATAAGGTCTTATGAGAATCCTAAGGTTTGCTTAGTTTGTCACTGATTAAAATAAGTTCTATCATGATTACCATTTGCTTGGTAGTGCTTGAAGAGGGCTACTTGTACTCAAGGGGTTTTTATGAAGTCTTAAGGGTACCTAAGATGAAATTTGACTCAGGCCCCAGTGGAGTCGCTAGAAATGTTAGCTCCCTGTAATTTCAACATATTGGCAAGACTAAAACTACAGAGAGGACATTGGAACCACTTTGGGATTCTAGGATCTAGCCCTCCTGAATCCAGAGAGGGATCTCTCTATTAAGTGCAAAGATTGATTTATCTTTAAGGCTTTTATGTGTGATTTTAGGCTAGTTATTAAGAACAAGGGTTTTTGTTTGGTTTTGGATGGTTGATCATGATTTTTAGTTGAGTGGAAAGACCTAAAATGAAAGAGTTTCAAAAAGGTGAAGGTGTAAGCAATCAGAACAAGATTTGGCTGATAGGATAGATATGAAACTGGTTTTTAGTCCATTGGGCTATGGAGTCATAAAAGGTTTTAATTCTGCAACAATTTCAAGAGTGGTCCAAGGGGAAAGTCATCTATATCACAAGATATTTTTAGATTAAATTATGGAATGGAACAATAAAAGTGTTGAAGGGGTGGAAAAAGACAATAATTTCAACTAGGATTTATCAGTCTTTCCAAACAAGAAAAGCCTTTTAAGTAAATGTTTAAAACCAACCAAAGGACAGGGCTAACCATAGACTTCTTTGGACAAGCTCATATTAAAGTTAACTCATCAGATAAACAATCTAGTAATCCACATAATTACTTTTAGAAGAGATGAAAATAGATAAGAAAAACAAAGTGTAGCCTAAGATCAGATAAGATACTTTTAAATCTAAACTTCTTTTGGCATACTCTTAGGGAAAATTTCAGAATTACCTTTGAAGAAAGAACTAGAAGACAGGGCAAACCATAAACTTTCATAGTCTAACTCTACTAAGCACATAATGAAAATAACATTCAAGAACTTCCTTTCAAGCTTCGCATGTCAAGACAGGGGCAAACCAACATTCCTTGATAATGTTTACACTTAAATTAAGTCATTCTTAAACATACAATTTGGAGGAAAACATTGAGATAAAGCTTATCAGTCAGAGAAGGGTACTGTAAACAGTGAATCCCAACTCTATGCTTGTTGTTATTTATCAGAGAATAAGTGGAAAAAATGGCATACATGAAAGGAAAACAATAACACAGAAAGAAGCACTTCACTAGTGATATAGACAAGGATCCTAAGAATCAGCTTGTATATTGATGTCAATCCAGTTACATTCTTCAAATTCAATGTTTTAGTTCAATAATCATCTTCTCTTCTCAGCCTAACTTATTTGATCACAAACAGAGCTTCAAGAGCCTCTGAACACTATTTACATGTAGAAAATTTCGAGCACAAGTATTATATCAAAGTTCAGCAACCAACCCTTTACAATGTGCTCCTCAAGAAGATTTTATAGGAAAATTAAGAGGTGGAAGAGTTTCTAGGGTTTTAAGTATCATAAATTCTACAGTTAATGCAATTATTTACCTTGAAAACCATGCAAGGCATAAGGCAGGAATAAATTTGATCTATATCTCTATTTCATAACTCTGTTATGCTTTCGAGGCTTAGTGGATTAAAAGATTTGACTTTAAGGCTATTTCTTATCCTTGTAATAACTCTGCTAACAGTTTGTAATAAGTTTCTTTGATTTGAAATAACTATTCAACTGTCTTTTTGCTAATATCTTCTATTATGGAAATAACTAGGCCTCTTTTTAATGCTTTGAGGCTGCAGGTGGCTTTTGGTAGCTGAGAGGATTCAATTAGCCTCTGATGTATGATGGGCTTCTTGGACTGATAAATCCGATTTTCCTACTTTAAAACACTGTTAATTTGTTTAATTCTGTGTGTTAGGTTTGATTAGGCCTAATTTCTGTCTTCTGTTCTTCAAATTGTGTTCAATTGAGCGGATTAGGCTTTAGATAGTCGATTTTAGGCCATAATATCCCAAAACTGCGTTCAACAATCTTCAATTCTTCATCTCTGCTATCACTTAGATCCTTTAACACTGATACTCTTTGCTTGATTAAGCTTTGCTGTGTCTTGTTGATGTGCAGGCATTACAGAGGTTTTATAATGGCATCAGTGCTCATGAGGTACCGATAAAACATAATTTGGAACCCTGTGGAAAAATATCCTCCATGAATAAAGGCCTTGGGGATCGTCATCCCTAGCCTTCAATTTTCTTTTAAAACAATGCAAAAACCGTTAAAACCTACACAAACAAAGAAAAATTAAGAAAATCCTGCAGGATAAAGTTTAAACTGTGTTGGAGGTTTAGGTTAGATCATAACCGTTGGATGAAAGCAACCAACGACGATGATTGCTTGCTGGGATCATATAGGAAGGCAATTGGGTAAATGGCAGTGGAAATTAAGTCTGGGCCGTTGATCTGGAAAGATCAACGATCGAGATTGATCGGGAGTTTTTACAATGCGGGTGGTGACTTTATAATAAAAAGGGAGAAATTGTAAAGAAAATGGGGAAAAACCTTTATTGGCAGCGAAAAAGGCTTAAAGGAGCTTTGGGGTCGCAGAATGAAAATGAGTCGTTGGATTAGATCAACAGACAAAGATCAACGGTGGAGATTTATCAGAGTTCATCGCATCGGGGGATTTGCGATGATAGGGACAATGGATTTGAGTGATGCAATGGGGAAGGCCGATGCGATGGTGCAATCGGGCATATCGCATCGGCGGGGGAAAGAAGACAAGGTTAACAAAAACGTCAGGGAGAAAACTTTCGATGTGATGGTTAAAAAATGTAAAACCTTTCCAATGGGAAAATACAAAGGAAAATAATGACAATGAAATCAAAAGGGGGCGTTGGTGGTGGGACCGGGAGTACGGAGGAGGAGATCGGTGGGTTAAATGAAGACCGTTGGATTCGCAATATAGATCAACAGCAGGAAATAAATCGGGAATCGGCGATCGCAGGTTACCAGGCATGGGACTTAAACCTTTGTATTTTTCTCGATGCGATGAGAGCGGAGTCAGTAGTCGTTGATCTGCCCGAGAGATCAACGGTGGTGTTCAACGAAAAATTTGCTCTGACGGGGTTTTATGAAATTAACAAAGGATGTAGGTTTGATCTGAATCGTCGAATGAGTGAAAATGAGGCTTGACCTAGATCCAATCGCGGGATTTCCAATCGGCAGGGGAGAGAGGACAGGTGCAAAGAAAATTTGCGATGTGATTAGATTGGAGTCGTCGATCTTAGAGAGATCAACGGTCGGGAATGAGTCTGTGGGTTCAAATGTCGGAGGGTTGTGGTGGAGGGCGATCGACCTGGGCCGTCGGTTCTTGTGGTTTTCGAAGGTCCAGATTGAATCGCAATGATCACAATCGGAAGAGGAGAGAGGAAAGGCGCAATGGTTTTTGCGTTGCGATTGAGTAAGGACCGTTGATCTTAGGACCAGATCGACGGTGGAGATTTAACTGCGGAGGTCAAAAGGCGGAGGGATGGGCTTTGGAATGGAGTGATGTGGACCGTTAGATCTAGGTATGGCGGAACAGATCAACAGTTGGGAAACCATCGCAAGGTTGGAAATCAGAAGGGGGCAATAAACTATTTAAACGCATCCAATGAAAAACTCTGATGCGAGATCCCGAAGATTGTTGATCAGTTTAGATCAACGGTTGGTAATCGCCCAACCAATGAACCGTCGGGACTTATAAAAACATAGTAAAAGTGGGTTTTTAATGAAATACAAAGGAAATTTTGTGTCGGGGAAGGGTTTTTATAATTATACAAAGGAATGAGTCTTTTGGGAAGGAATAGGAAGACGGTGGGTAAATGGCGATGGAAATTAAGTCCGAGTAGTTGATGTTGGAAAGATCAACGATCGAGATTGATCGGAGTTTTTACGATGCGGGTGGTGACTTATAATAAAAAGGGAGAAATTGTAAAGAAAATGGGGAAAAACCTTTATTGGCGGCGAAAAAGGCTTAAAGGAGCTTTGGGGTCGCAGAATGAAAATGAGTCGTTGGATTAGATCAACAGACAAAGATCAACGGTGGAGATTTATCAGAGTTCATCGCATCGGGGGATTTGCGATGATAGGGACAATGGATTTGAGTGATGCAATGGGGAAGGCCGATGCGATGGTGCAATCGGGCATATCGCATCGGCGGGGGAAAGAAGACAAGGTTAACAAAACTCCGAGGAGAAAACTTTCGATGCAATGGTTAAAAAATGTAAAACCTTGAGAATGGGAAAATACAAAGGAAAATAATGAAATTGAAATGAAAAGGGGGTGTTGGTGGTGGGACCGGGAGTATGGAGGAGGAGATCGGCGGGTTAAATGAAAATCGTTGGATTCACAATATAGATCAACGGTGGGAAATAAATCAGGAATCGGCGATCGGAGGTTACCAAGCACGAGACTTAAACCTTTGTATTTTACCGATGCGATGGGGGAAGGCCGATGCAATGGTCTTTGATCTGCAGAGATCAACGGTGGGTATTCACTGAAAAATTTATACAGCGGGGTTTTATGAAATTAACAAAGGATGTAAGGTTTGATCTGAATCGTCGAATGAGTGAAATGAACGGCCTAGATCCAATCGCGTGACCTCCAATCAGCGAGGGAGAGAGGAAAGGTGCAAAGAAAAACTGTGATGCGATTAGATTGCAGCCGTTGATCTTAGAGAGATCAACGGTCAGGAATGAGTCTGTGGGTTCAAATGTCGGAGGGCTGTGGTGGAGGGCGATTAATCTGGATCATCGGTTCTTGTGGATTCGACGGTCTAGATTGAATCGCAATGATCACAATCGGAGGAGGAGAGAGGAAAGGCATGATGGTTTTTTGTGATGCGATTGAATTGGAGCCATCGATCTCAAACCAAATCGACAGTCGAGAATTGACTGCGGAGGTCAAAAGGCGGAGGGATGGGCTTTGGAATGGAGCGATGTGGGTCGTCGGATTTGGGCCTGCCGGGGAAGATCTATGGCTGGGAAACCATTGCAAGGTGCCAATCGGAGGGGGCCAATAAACTATTTAAACGCATCAAATGAAAAACTTCGATGCGAGATCCCGACGATCGTTGATCGGTTTAGATCAACGGTTGGTATTCACCCAACCAATGAACCATCAGGATTTATGAAAACATAGGAAAAGTGGGTTTATAAGAAAATACAAAGGAAATTTTGTGTTCGGGAGGGGTTTTTATATACAAAGGACCAATCGCAATCGAAAATTTTTACAAGCGAAAGGTAATAAGACACAAAGGAACGCCCGATTGTCATTGAGTGATCGGGCCTCGGTGCTTGGTCTTAACGTTGGTTTTATGTGGAAATAAAGGGGCTGGGGGCTAGGGCCAAAAGGGCTTAAGGCTTTAGCACAAAAAGGCTCATTTTTATGTTTTTTCAAGGATTTCAAAGGATTTTGAAAGCTTCCGATAAGGTTAAAAAAGAGTCTTAAACCTTATCTAAGGGTTTTTATGAAGGGAAGGAAGGAAAATGAGTGAAAAAAGAGGAATTTCATGAGGAAAAAGGGAATAAAATGGAGGTTAACTATGAATGAAAGGAGGGGTAAAATGAAAGGGAAAAATGGGTTTTTAGCAGTCTTTTTCTTCAGGAAAATAGCATATTTTCATAATTAAGAGGGAAACAGTAGTTAAGATTAGATCAAGGATAATTTATCTTGATAATACTTCAAGAACTAACAATGTGGCAATAAAATGTTTTCTTGAAGGCTTCAAAAAATGATTTAGCCACCATTTGATATGACAAATTTTATAGGTGGCTAACAACAGGATGAGAGCCAAAAAGCTGAGATGATGAAACTCATTCTTCAGTTAACTACCCAATTGAAATAAATGGAAAATGAGATGGATAAATTAGTGTAGGAGAAAAAGGATAGCTTGGAAGCAATCCCTATTACTTCTATTCCTGCAGTCACTACAGCAGTTCCTTTGACTTTAGTAGATTCATTGGCTACATTAGTTCCAGTTGCTGCAACACTTCCCACTACATCAACAACTACTTTAGCAACAGAATCATCTACAACAGCAGTACAACCTAGTGATGTAGAAGGTAAACTAGTCAAAGCAATGCAAGAAATGCAAGAAATGTCCATACAGACTAATGAAATAAACAGACTTAAAGAACAAATCAAAATTCTAGAGGATGAAAAGAAACGAGTTCAAATCATGCACAATAATGAAGGAGTAAGTCATACAGAGTGACTGAGAAAGTTCATAAGTTAGAGAAAGAACTGACATGGAAAGAACCACTTGCCAAAGCCAAGCAGCAGCTATGGGCCAATATCATTGACTCTGTCAATGATATTTGGCCATCCATTCAAGTCATCTTTGAGCAAAAGGATTTAATCAAAACATCAAGTGAAGCCATTTAGAAAATGAAGGAAGAACTTGGTAAGAAGCCAGAGGAGGCCAATGAAATCATTAAGTTTCTTAATTCCAAGAACAAACAGGAATTGGAAGAAATTGGCATTAGTGATAGAACTGAAACAATCCTAGAAGTTAGGAAGGTTATTTTTAAGAGGAACTTAATAGTACAACTTGAAGAAAAGTGTAAGAACATGGAACTTTCCATAACCAGATTCATGGTGAAATTTGATGTTTTGAGGCAGAAAGGTCTGCCAAATCCTTTGGTTATCAATGATAGGTTGATGAAACATGAGGATTATGATAAGAAAATTAGAGAAGTGGCAAAGGAACAAGCCAAAAATTCCTCCATGAAATGAATGCCCACAGGAAAAGTGCTCTATCAGAGTTTTGAGAACCTCTTTTACCTACAACATGAGGTAAAACATCTATTCATTAACAAGCCTACTTTTGCAAAGTATAGAAAGGCTAATGAGATATTCAGGAGAATGGTAAAGATTAAATTACCAGATACAAAATCTTGGGAAAATTTATGTGATTTAATTTGAAATTGAAAAGGTAAAACTAGTCAGTCAAGATTAAAGTAAACAGGGCAATCAAAGTCAAGATAGAATGGGCAGTTTAAAATGAAGAAACAACATAAACAGTCAAAGTGGAAACAGAGACAGTTTAAAGAGTATCAGATGAAAGCCATCGTTTAAAGTTAAAACATAAATCACAAAACATAGTTAAATATAGCCAGCGTAAAGGACACTCAACAGCCTAAAAGACAACTAGCATTGAGCAACAACAAAAGAGAGAAACAAGCAAAATATCAACAAGCAAACAATAAATCCAAATAAAAGAGGGAAAGCTAGCACTTAGTCTCCTACGTGTCTCTATCTTCTTGCATGAAGATATTTATTTTTCCTTGAATAATTCCTAAGTCAGTTTTAGGATATTTTGTAATAGTTTTTGTATAAATATTTCACAATTCGAAGTATTGTGGGTGGATTGTGGATTGCTAAACATTTCTATAGTTGCATTGATCTGAAACTTAAGGGTTCATTGTATTGTTTTCAAGTCAGCAGACTGGATTGAGCAATAAAGGCATTATATTATAGGATTCATGTGTTGATACACTTTATTGATGTAATTTCAACTGTTCTTTGTTATTCTCTTAAGTGTTTTCACATACTTGCATGTTTTATGAATCTAAATGTATAACAGGAATTTTATTTCAAAACTTGTTTAAATACACTCTGTCTTGAACTGTTATTTCATTTTCATGTTTTCTTCTGATATCTAGATTAGGGAATTCTTCATTTCTCCCTAGTTTCGATTGACCTCTGTCCTATTCATTCATTATCCGGATCTGAGAATCCTTAATTTTTCTCCCATCCCGATTGAAACCATTTCATCATCCAGCCTAAAAATCTGAATCATCTTAGCTACCTTTCCCTGTGAACACTTCCTTTTACCTTGATTATGCTATGTTTCTTGATACATTGAATCCATTAGCCCAATGGTAAATAGACCTTCATCTATCCATCTAAATCAATGATTCCATCACCAAACCAAACCAAAATCAAAACCCAATCACTATTACATAACTATCCTAAAATCAACTAAAAACAACAAAGTTAAATCATAAAGAGAGAGCCCTCTTTGAGCATTAGGAAGGCTAGATTCTAAGCTTAAAATTAGGTTTGTGGTTACCTCTAATATTTCTTGAACTAAAAACTTTACAAACCCTGGGAAATTATTGGAGTGATAACAATACTAATGGAATTAATCCTGCTTGAAAAGATAAACTTTCTTGCCAACTTGCTTGCCTAATACCATATTGCTTGAGCAACAAGGGAGCATTCCCCCTAATTTGTAACACTCTGTGTAGCAGAAACATTGCTAATAGGTCCAATGGATGTTGGTCCAACAATCATTGAACGTAGCCACTTTTCCAAATCACTAGAAATTTGTGGTCGCTAACTTGATGTACCAACTCCATGAATTCCCATGGAAGCTCCCTGCAAAGGGGTTGTTTGGAATAGTTGGAGACACAAGCCATAAAAACTGATTAGTTCCTGGAGGCACATACTATTGAGCTACTCCCACACTCAGTTTTATTGTGGGACCTTTTAATTTGAATATCTTGATCTTAATTTCCCAATCCATAAGGGAGATCTTTTAATCTTTTAAAGATGGATAAATCCAATACTCTCAATGATGAAAGTTTATCCATCTTATTAGGAAGCACTTCTAGACTTGTACACCCACCCAGATGGAGTTCTTGCAATGATGTAAGCTTTTCCAAACTGCTAGGAAGCTCAATTAGACTTTTACAAGAGCCCAAATGTTCGGAAAAATGTCCAAAAACATTCAATATACTCTTATATGGATTTATTCGTTGAAGGACCATCCTTCTTGACATTAGTTTTACATTAGCCTATAACAAGATGTCATTACCTTAGTTTTATATGCCTTTCTCTCATATTTTTTGTTGTAAATGTCTTTGAGAATTTGATTAGTCCATCAATTCTTATAACACTACTGATTCATTTAAAAATGATTTTATTATTAGAAAACAAGCATTTCATGTCATTGTTGACAACTCGACTACTGCTTCTGTTAAGCAGATTGAGAACCATTGCCATTTTTAATAACATAAAGAGTTTCTTGCAACTTAAATTCTTGATGCACAAATATTCACGTTCTTGTTTCTTACTTACGGTAAGAAGAAAATAAGAACAAACACCCATAAGGGTGATAAAGTATAAAGGGGGTTGATCCAGCACAAATTTCAGCTGGAATGGAACCAAAAATCTTGTTATGAGAAAGGACAAGGTAATCCAACATTTCTAACTGCCCAATCTTTCTTGGAATTGTGTCAGACAAATCATTACTTCCCAAATCAACAACCACATTATTGACATAGTCAAAAATTTAAGGAGGAATTTTTCCTGAGCCTGTTTCCATGAAGTGATAAATTTGTTAAGTTCTTCATTTTCCGAACCTCTTTAGGAATAAATCTTTGTAAATAATTGTTATCAAGGTGCAACCTCTAGACATTGTTGGCAGTAGACATGGACGGAGACAACCCACCCACAAGGAATTTATTGTGGAGTGATGTTCCAAGCAAATTATGTGAACTCCAAAGAACATCTCCTAATTTTCCAGAGAAATTGTTGTGTGCCATGTCTAAGGTGACCAAAGGTAGACTTGAAAGATAGCCAAGGAATCCATCAGAAAAATTGTTCCCATCCTAAACGGATTCTAAGCGTGCCTAGATCACCATTCATAACTGGAAGAAACCATTTCACTCTCTCTCATTCAACCCATATTCATTGATATCTATAACAAGTCTGTAAAATTCATGCACTCTCGGAAAGTGTCCTCTATGCAAGTTGTAAACTGATTCAGTGAAAAAGAGATAGAGTTTAAACTCTTGATCTGGTGTTATTGATCCATAGATCCTGTTAGCATAAATTCCCAATATTATGAGAGACAAATAGTTGCCCAGTTCCTGAGGTAAATGACCTTCAAACTGGTTTTTGGATAACCTTATAGTAGTTTCTCTTCTCCATCCACCAAGAGAGGATGGAAGGGGTCCTGTTAGAAGATTTTCCTCAACAATAAAACTTTAAATTGACTCCAAATTTACAAAATCATCAGGGAGTGGTGGCCCAATCAGTGCGTTGAATGAAAAATCTAGTACCTGCAATTTCCTACAATTTTGTTTGGAATCCAACAACTTAGTCCATTAATCATAGTCATTAAATACAGAAGGTTGCGCAAAATTTCAATGCTTTCTGGTAATGATCCTTCAAGGTTATTATCTGAGGGGTCAATTTTCATAAAAGATTTAAGGTCTCCAATTTCTGAGGGAATGTGCCCACTAAACTTACAACCCCAAAAATCTAATATATTAAGCTTAACAAGTTTTCCAATTTCAGCTGGAATTTCATCACTGAATGAGTTTGATCCTATCCATATACAGACCAAATTTTCCATGCCCCCAATTTCCTTTGGCAGCAATCCATATAGTGGACTATAACCAAGATCCAGAGTGACTAAATTAGTAATATGACTGAATTCAACATGGAAACTCCCAAATGTGGGACATTAATTAGTAATATGGATGAATGTCACTTAGACCCAAATGTTCCTTGGGTGAAATACTCGGGACATCTAATATTTTTAGGTCAGTTTCTCACTCCTCCCTTGGCTTCAAGGCTTCTGATTTCGTCATACCGTACTTAAATGTATATCTAGATTTGTAATATCGATCTGATTTGTTCTGAAAATCTCACTCTTCTTTAGAGTCCCCTCTTTCAATTTTATTTCAAATTCATAGGACTTCCCACTGCTATTAACATCACCCTTCTTGGCACCCAATCTAGAACCTAACTCACACCTTCCTCCTAAGTTCTACAACAAAATCTAAGAGATTATGAGCAAAAACATATTTTAAAAAACTAAATTTTGAAATGGGAAGATCAATAAATCCCTAAATCTGCAGCTCGAGATGTGTGATCCATGTGGTAGTAGCTAGGATGAACAATGCACTCAAAAAATGGCCTTCAGTGACTTAGGGCTTATAGTTATGTTGAATTGGCATAGAACCAGAGTTTATTATATTAACACAATATATCACACCTCAGGAAGACTTGGTTAATAGTAGGATGCATAATTATCTTTAAGAAAACATCATCCTCGTTGTCTGTAGAAACTGAAAAAAAAGGATTGTTACAAGCTCAAAATAAAATTTATCTTTATTTATGGTCAAGTTAAATATTAATTAGTATGAGATATCCTGGTTTGTGGGAAAAGAGATTTACTTCATTGCTCAAGTATATGAAGATGTACATACTCTACCTTTCTCATTTCTATAGTCTATGGAGGTGTACATATTCTACCTTTCTCTATTTGAACAAGTGACTTCAAATTTAAAGTCAAGGAGACAAAAACAAAAAACATTAAAGTATATACTACATTGTCAATTGAGTTTACTCTGTGTGGAATGGTTGTGATATTTCCCACTCAAATTATGGACCTTTCTGCTCTAGAATAGAGTAGATATGTGGCACTCTTAATAAATATATAGTGGACATCTCCATATCAGTTTAAAAGAGAATTGGAGATTATCACCATGCTTGGACAAATAGCATCGAGGTTGGCCCTTTTTGAGTAGCTTGGCTTTCATTTCTCACACACACCACATTGGGATCAAGGTGGCATACCTGTTAGAAAATTTTTGGGTGGACTCTGAAGAGGGAAGAAATCATAGGATCAAGAAATTGAATAAAAATTTAGGGGAAGTCATTGTTGCAGATGAAATGAGCTCTTCTCACTCAAATTAAAGTTCAATGTTTGAAAGGTTTAAGCTCCAGAATAGAGTGAATAGAGTAGCTATGTGATACTCTTAAGTAGCTCTATAATAGAGTAGCTAGGTAGCACTGTTAATTCAATATATAGTTGATATCTCCTTATCTGTTTAGAAGTGCATTGGAGATTAACACCATTCCTGGACAAATAGAATCTAGATTAGCCCTTTTCGAGTAGCTTGGCTTTGATCTCACACACCACAATGGAGCTCAAAGTGGTAGACTTGTTAGCAAATTTAGGGGTGGACACTGGAGAGGAAAGAACTCTTGGATCAAGAAATTAAAGAAAAAATTAGGGGAAGTCATTACTGCAGATGAAATGAGCTCAGAAATCTCAGCAACATGGGATGAGAACTTTGGGGATAGGGAACTAATTGATTTCCAAAAACTGTTCACTGCATACCAGGGAACCAACCAATAGAATCATGTGGATATGGAAGGTGGAGGACTCAGGTTCGTATTGACTCAGAAGGAGAAAGATTAAAAAATGACACATTCAATTCCATGTAGCAGATAGAATGGAATGGCATGGAGGCACAGTACTCAAGATGTCCAGTAACAGTAGGTTTGGACACAAATGTAGCAAGCAACAACCACTGCAATCAAATAGGGTAGAGTCAAAGGTGGCTCTTCATTTATATTTTTGGCATCCTTCCTGTAAGACATGGACTCATTTTATCCATTTAAAGGATTAGGGAACCATAAGGAATTAAAGCTATCAGTTTCTAAGCCAACCCCGCTGATTTAAGATACAATAATGAGTCAAATAAAAGTGAAACCTGTCTGAAGAAATTAGTAGGACCTGTAGATTCAACAAATTAAAGATTTTGAACATGTTTCTTGTTTGAATGCAACCACTACAAAATTATTTGTGTTAAAACTTGATGAAGCAAAATACAGTTGGGAAACAAATTTTATGAAAGCTCATATGGAAAGCAAAAGTCTGTTTTAAATCTACAATAAAACAAATGCATGCTAAAAGCCAATTTAATTATGTCCTGATGGTGGTTGAAATGGATCCAAGAAATTTTTTAATTGTGGCATCGTATTTCATGCAAGATCTTGGGCTTTATATTTAAAGGTATTTTCTTAGACATGTCGATTAGCAACTTTGCAAAAGGAAATTCAACTAAAACACTCTATGCATCATCTAGCCAAGCTTAAAATCACAAATGAGGTGAAGGCACCCAATTTTTCCACAGCAATCATATTAATGTAGACCAGTGAGATAATCATTCATCTTACATATCTAAAGGTAAATATCAGAATCTAGTATACATTGTTTCAAAAGAGCCTAGAGGTACTGTTACCCACATTTTTGTTTAAGATAAAAATGGGATAACCAGGGGAGCTATCCCAATTCAATATATGTTGGTAATACATTATGAAACATATCAACTATACTAACATGGGACCATACTTCCTGAAGTTTGAGGAAACATATTATCATAATGGCTCTAGTTTTATAGGTGAATCTGAATGCATGATAAAGGTAATAACAGATGATATCATAGGCTCTAATCTCCTGGAAGAGTCCTTTGCAGACTCCATATAGTGCACAAGCAAGAAGGGTGAGAGCACAATAATACAAGGACGAGAAGAGGGATAGTGGATGGGTTAAACCTGTCTGATGTAAGAACTATTCACATGTCAGTAGTACTCCTGTAGAGAGTAGTGAAACAAGGATAATAGACCTTTTGTAATGTTCCAAATTAGGAACAGCGACACTATTGGGAATAATCTAAGTTATTACCAATGTGGAGCTACATAAATATGTCATATACAGATACAAAATCACTTAACCTTCAATAAAATATGCAGCAGCAAATTTATACAACGTTTTATAAGGCAAAAGGTGGGGAAAAGTGAGGATTTAGGCCATAAAACGAGTGTATTAAGAGATATGCTTAATAATAATATGGGAAAGTGGTTGTATCTGATATCTAGGGTTATGAGGGAATCCCATGTAGAATTTCAGAAAAACAAAATAATTTTTGCTATGTTAAACAGTTCCTCCTTTCCTAACTAGGCTAGAAAACCCTGATTTCCCATGACTAGAAGTATGCAGAAATTTACTGAAGCATGTGAGCGTGATTTTCTGAAGGGTATGAATTTAATAAGGTCTGAAAATTGAAAAATAATATCATAGGCATAACTCATACATTTTACAAAAGAGAGAATGAGACAATACAGAAGAAATCCTCAGAAAAGAGGTGCTACAACCATGTTAAAAGACTGCATAACCATGACAACGTGAATTTTAGGGCTGAAGCAATAGTTTATTGATTCGTCAGATCTAGATCATATCTCTACATAAAAATATTTATCCAATACAAATCCATGTATAGGAAACGCTGATCTATACATTCCCCCTGGGGATTTCCTCAAAACATGAAGCACCGAAAGTAGATCTGAGATCTAAAACTTCAAATCTGCAGAATGATTCAGAATTTATGAATAATACAAGTACATAGTAGATAATATCTGAAAAAAAACATGGATTGGATGGCCAATCCATGGATCACCACAGTGAGACGAAGAACCCCCAACACCGGAGATCTCTCCTCCAAAAAGCTGGCAAAACACCCTGCAACTGTAGATTTGCAAATAACACTGTCCTAGGGAGAGGAATAGTGTTGTAGCTTCTGAGAATAATTTGGATTGATGCCAAGATGTATATCTAAAGTGCAATCAGCTAATTAACTCTTCCAGGAGGTTAAAATACACACTCACTGAGAAGAGCCACTGCTATCCTCTAGATCTAAGCAGATCTTGTCTTCCACTTGCTGCAGCTCACAAGACAGCTCAACCCTCAACATGAATAGCACTGTAATGTAAGGTGAAGCTTGGCCCAAGCTTGATAGTGGACAAGTTTAGCACAATTCTCCTCCAAGATCTGCTCAACGAAGGAGGTGGGATTCCTGAACAGGAATGCCCAACAAGAGATGTCTAGCAGACAATTCCTTGTGAAATGATAATCTTCAACAACCTTTTCCTTGTTGCCCTCCTATTCCTTTTATAAGATAGGATTCTTTCCAAACCCTAAAACACCTTGAATCACTTAACCCTTTTCACATTACAACATCCTTCTAAAACTGCGTTGTCCCTCAAAGAGGTTCAATGCATCTAGAATGCGTTGTTTGACTTGGTCAAAGATGACCCATTCTTGTGATTTAACCCATTCACACCTGTAGGAGTTCATTTGGATATCCCAGATATGTCTTTGTTCACATAGGCATTGATTTATTGTTGGTTTTCAGGAGTTTTACATGTCCTCCTTTACATTTTATTCATCAATTATGAAATGCAAAAATAAACAAGGCAAAATTAATGTTCCTATTAGCTGAAGCTAATTTAGGAACATTACACCTTTATAAGGTTTGTATTGTTATGGAAACCAGTATACACAATGTCAGAATTAAGGATTCATCTTGACAAAAGCAAGAGGAGTGTAAATTTGTAAGCCTATCCAAGGAGGATTGTCTTGAATGCAGTCATTACAATCCCATCCTATTTCAATGACACTCAGCATCAAGCAACTCAAGCTCCCAATCACATGATCACTGGAGTTCAAAGAATTTGGGTAGACAACTAACATGATGGTTATAGGTGCATATTTTGGAACCCTGTCAGCAGCAGAAGTAGAGGCTCATAAGAGACCTTGAGTTGGGCATGAAAATGTAAATAGGACACCACAGAAATTATTCCTGCAATCATAAACCAAGTCCTAAACTAACTTGGAACCTGAAAGGAGGAAAATAATATAGAGAACAATGCCTAATTTCATAGCATAAGTTGCCCAAGAGAATTAATTGGTATAATGTCTCTCTCATGTGTATAATATATATAGGTATGCGCACTAGAATTAAAAAGAAAATTAAAGAAGCGGGGGTGGGGGTCAACCTAAATTTGGGCCAAAATCAGCTTCTTTTATTGGAACCAACCTTTATTTAAGGTGATTTGTACACACGTGAAATGAAATTTATGATGGGCCGACCTGTTCGCGTAAAGTCTTATGACCATTGCTAGGAGAAATTTTCTCATCCTATGGGGTATTTCTTATTGAAGAGCCCATTTCTTTGCACAAAAGACACATGGAAGAAAAGGGGTGCTCAACGTAGTTTATGAGGACCTAGAGGATGAGTTTTCCCACCTTTAAAGGAGCCAAATGAGTTCACTTTGAAGCACTCTACACTTGGAGGAATCTTGGAGGCATAGTTTTCCCTTTGGTCATTCCTTTTCATTTCTTTGAGATCCATGTGCCCACTTCATAACAGTTTTGTGACCTTTATTATAAATAGTTTGAAGGTCTATACACCCTTTGCAGGGTCATCTATTGGAGGTACATGAGCCTATAACAGAGAAAAAGGGTTTAGTGCCCACTTTGAAAGACATTTGGAGGTGGAACTCCCTTGTTTAGTGGAGGATTTGTTACAGCTGTGGGGGAACTTGAAGGTCCCCCTCTCCCACTTGGTCAATGGAATTGGGAGCCCTTGTACCCACCTTGGAAGAGAATTTTGGGGTTGTCTGCCCACTTTAGAGTCTTTTGGTGGGAAGTTTTAAAGACTTCCTAGATAAGCTATGTTGTTGATGGGCCTTGGGAGGTTGGATGCCATGCCAACAAGCCCTTCATCCCGTTCTTTTATGCAGATGGGAACTTTGTGAGGGCTCATTCCCCCTAATCATTGTACATGTGGCATGAATTCCCCTAAATTCATGTAATTTATGTTAATTAATTGTACAAGAGGGCCTTTGCACCTCCTTAAGCTAGAATTGGGTATTTTAGTGTAGAAAAACAATATTTCACTGCGAGGGAAATTGAGCACCTCCTCTATAAATATAGGTGCTTTCCTTTTATTTTTTCATGGTTGGATTTGGGGGAGAAATCTCTTAGAAGGTCTAAAATTTCTGTGATTTTTCTCTTTTACAATTTGGCTATGGATGGAAGAGTAGAGTGACTTTTCTTGGGTGCAATTGGAACGTGTGTGATCTCTTTTCATGGATGCTTGTGGTAGACCTTGGACAATTCTTGGTGAAGTAAGTTGATTTTTTTAATATGTCCAAGTATATTGGAATGTGTGTGATTAGGAAAGGCAACTAAGACACTCTATGCAGCATCTGGCCAGGCTTAAACTCACGAATGAGGTGAAAGCACCCAATTTTTCCACAACAATCATCTTAATTCATACTAGTGAGATAATCATTCATCTTACATATCTACAGGTAAATATCAGAATCTAATATACATGGTTTCAAGAGAGCTTAGAGGTATTGTTACACACATTTTTGTTTAAGACAAAAATGGGATAACCATGGGAGCTATCCCAATTCAATATATGTTGGTAATACATTATGAAACATATCAACTATATTTCCATGGGACCATACTTCTTGAAGTGTGAGGAAATGTATTATTAGAATGGATCTAGTTTGATAGGTGAATTTGAATGCATAAGAAAGCTAAAAACAGATGATATCATAGGCTCTAATCTCCTGGAAGAGTCCTCTACAGAATCCATATAGTGCACAAGAAAGGAGGGTGATAGCACAGTAATACAAGGACCATATAAGGGATAGTGGATGGGTCAAACCTGTCTGATGGAAGAACTGTTCACATGTCAGTAGTACTCCTGTAGAGAGAAATGAAACAAGGATAAGAGACCTTTGTGAGGTTTGTATTGTTATGGAAACCAATATTCGCAATGTCATAATTAAGGATTCATCTTGACAAAGATAAGAGGAGTGTAAATTTGTAATCCTATCCAAGGAGGTATGTCTCGAATGCATTCATTACAATCCCATCCTATTTCAATGACACTTTTCATCAAGCAACTCAAATTCCCAAACACATGATCACTAGAGTTCAAAGAATTTGGGAAGACAACTAACATGATGGCTATAGGTGCATCTTTTGGAACGTTGTGAACTACAAAAGTAGAGGCTCAAAAAAGATCTTGAGCAAGGCATGAAAATGTAAATAGGACACCACAGAAATTATGCCTGCAATCATAAACAAAGTCTTGAACTAACTTGGAACCTGAAGGGAGGAAAAGAATACAAAGATCAATGCCTAATTTCATAGCAGAAGTTTCCCAAGAGAATTAATTGTTGTAAGGTATCTTTCCTATGTATAATATATATAGGTATGTGCACTGGAATGAAAAAAGAAAATTAAAGAAGAGGGGGGTGCGGGGGGCAACCTAAATTTGGGCGAAAATCAACTTTAGTTGTTGGAACCAACCTTTATTTAAGGTGATTTGTACACATGTGAAATTAAATTTATGATGGGCTAACATGTGCATATAAAGTCTTGTGACCATTGCTAGGAGTAATTTTCTCATCCTATGGGGGATTGCCTATTGAAGAGCCCAATTCTTTGTACAAAAGACACATGGAAGAAATGGGGTGCTCAACCCAACTTATGAGGACCCAGAGGATGAGTTTTCCCACCTTTAAAGGAGCCATATGAGTTCACTTTGAAGCACTCTACACTTGGAGGAATATTGGAGTAGTAGTTTTCCCTTTGGGCGTTCCTTTGCCTTGATTTGTGAGCCATGTGCCCACTTCATAACAGTTTTGTGACCCTTACAATAAATATTTTTAAGGTCTATACACCCATTGAAGGGTCATTTATTGGAGGTACATGAGCCTATATCAGAGAAAAATGGTTTAGCACCCACTTTGAAAGACATTTGGAGGTGGAACTCCCTTTTTTAATGGAGGATTTGTTACAGCTATGGAGGAACTTAAATGTCCCCCTCTGCCACTTGGTCAATGGCATTTGGAGCCCTTGTACCCACCTTGGAGGAGAATTTTTGGGGTTGTCTGCCCACTTTAGAGGCTTTTGGTGGGCAGATTTAAAGACTTCTTAGATAAGTTATGTTGTTGATGGGCCTTCGGAGGCTGGATGCCATGCCAGCGAGCCCTTCATCCCCTTCATTTATGGAGATGGGAACTTTGTGAGGGCTCATTCCCGTGATAATTGTACATGTGGCATGAATTCCCCTAAATTCATGTAATTTTCATTAATTAATCGTACAAGAGGGCCTTTGCACCTCCTTCAGTTAGAATTTGGTATTTTAGCTTAGAAAAATAATATTTCACTGCGAGGGAAATTGAGCACCTCCTCTATAAATATATGTGCTTTCCTTTCATTTTATCATGGTTGGATTTGGGGGAGAAATCTTAGAAGGTCTAAAATTTTTGTGATTTTTCTCTCTTACAAATTGGCTATGGATGGAAGAGTTGAGTGACTTTTCTTTCTTGGATGCAATTGGAAATTGTGTGATCTCTTTTCATTGATGCTTATGGTAGATCTTGGACGATGCTTGGTGAAGTAAGTTGATTTATTTACATTTTCCTGGTATATTGGAATGTTCATGATTAGGAAAGGCAACTAAAACACTATATGCAACATTTGGCCAGGGTTAAACTCAGAATTTCTCAACAAAGACATAGCCACACAAAAGACACTTTTTTTTTCCTTCTAGAAACCCAACAAGGAAATCCTTCCTGCTTGATGTGGCTATTTTATTGATTTTTATTGAGCACTTGGATCTATTACAAATCAATTTTTCTCTCTTGAGAAAATTTTCTTCTTCTCACAAAAATCTCAGCTAATACAATTGATCTTGGCCTTCCTTGATCACAACTTGATCTCGGTTCTTGCACACAATTGATCCTCTGCTGCTGTCGTGACTTACTCTGCAAAACCTACTCTCTTCTCCTAAATATTGCACACTTGTGACTTACTACTGCTTAGGACAGAAGCTCTCCACACAATCAATATCCTATTCCTTAGTGCTCTTGTTCCTCCTATTTCTTAGGACACAATTCTTGCACTCTCCACAATAAAGGCTCTTCTCACAAACTCGTGAGATGTCTTATCACACAAACCCTTGTGCATAAAACAATTTTCCTTTCCTCGTGTCTCCGTCCTCTTTTTATATATTTGATCCATGCTAAATAGTAAATTAGGCTAGTTCAAATTTAGAACTCGATTTGTTGATTAACGAGTTAACTGAGAGTCTCACTCTTTCTCCCTCCAATCAACACTGGAGTTCTTAACTCGTTCATCCTTCAATCAAGACTAAAGCTCGAATGCATTCTAAGTTCTAACTGAACTCATAACTACCACCCAATCATGTAGTTAAATTGATGAAAACTCCTCTTATAACTGAAGCTCGAACTCCACGCATGCTAACTTGATGAGTATTTCAGTTAACTGGAAATAACTCATCCTAACTGAATTCTAACTCATGAGGACAATTCGAGGTCTTCACTGGGTAAGGCACAAGCCAAAATACCTTTCTCGCTACATTTTTGACATTCAAGTTGTTTAATTGAAAAAATCCTCGTTGCAGCTTACCTATAGAACTCTCTTCTTGAGTTCTTATGTTTGGATGGTGATATTTTCTCTCATGTTGGATTCTTTCTCAAGCTGATGCTATGGGTTCATCTGTAGTGTGATCATTTTTTTATTTTATTTTTATTTTATTTATTTATTTATTTATTTTATTTTATTTTATTTTATTTTATTTTTTATTTTTATTTTATTTTTTATTTTTATTTTTTATTCTTTATTTTTTTTATTTTTTTATTTTATTTTTATTTTTTATTTATTTATTTATTTATTTTTTTTCTGAATAAGACTAATTTCTATTATATAGTACAAAAGAGTACAGTCATGTTGACCCTTGGGGGGAAACCAACTCATAGAGATAGTTCAAAAAATAAAAAAATGGGGATGCCCCAGGGGGGAAACCAACCCATAGAGAGTACCATAAAACATAGGAGGAGCTTCCCCAAATGGGGAAACCAGCTGTTGATAGAGTAGTCATAAAAAAATATTACTGTGCATAAGAAAGTAAGCAAAGAAATTGTACCAAGGCCTGAAAATGATGTAGACAAAGGAGCGATGGCACTACTGAAGCTGGTCCTTTGTGTCCTGTTGTTGCATATGCAGACGTTCTTCCATAATGTAGAACCCATAGTCAGAGAGGGCTTCCTCCTTCTTGGAGAGATGAGGAGCCAACTCCGGCATGGAGGTGGAGCGAGCACCTATGTCTTCTACATTGTCAGGTTGCCTGACGCCTTTAGCAGAGCTCCTGCCCACGCTGTCAGAGGTTTCCTCCAGGGTTCTGACAAGTAGGGCCACCATTTTTCTAAGCATCGGGGAAGAAGAGTGCAAGATTGTGGATTTTCTCGGCCTCTTCCTAGAACCAGAGCCAAAATTTTCTTGTTGAATTTTCGGAATTCGAATTGAGAGATGGGATTAAAGAAGCTGGGGGTCAAAAACCTCTAGTGCGTCCAAGGCCAGCGAGAAAGCCGCAGTGTGCTATGCCAAGAGTAGAATTGGAGGGCGAGAGGGAGCACCACGACCACCACCCCTGTGGTAGCACATACGATGGCGGCGAGGCATGATTTCTGTGGAGTCCTAGGGATGAAAGGGAGGGACATAGTGAGCGGAGAGAGATTGATGAGCAGGGGATGGATGTGCAACAATGTGAAATGGATGAGCGGAGGGCTGATGGAAGGCAGCGTGAGGAGAAAATGCACAGTGGGGAAAAGAAGAACAGAGAACAAGAACTTGCAGATCAATCTTGAGAGAGAACCGGATGGAGGCGCGAGAATAATGCAAGGGGGAGATGGCACCATTGCCCATAAAAGGCCAGTGAATGCAACAAAGCGGTCAAGGCAGAATTGAATGCTCAATACACCAGAGTGAATGCCCATAAATGAATGAGGCCGTCAACCAGCTGAGGTTATTTAAGGCTCTCACATCTGAAGCAGGTGCCATCTCATGGTGAGGCTAGTTGCATGATAGCGGAGAGGCCATGTGGCCTTCCCAAAAGGCCCATCTATTCACCCGCATCCGAGGATCTGTAGCGTGATCATTATTAAAGTGTTACTTTTTTTTTTTTTGGCTGCATTAGGCTTTGTTGAAGTGTTTACTATAAATCTTAAAAATCCTTATGATCTTCTTAAGCACTTGCGGTTGGAAAATGAACTTTTCAATCTTGTGTTGAATTTATTTTAAAGTTTTTCGAGCTCATGGGATAGTTTCATCGCCAGTGTGATCATTATTAAATTTTTGTTAATTTTTTTGTTTGGCTAGATTAGGATTTGTTGAAGTGTTCACCAATTATTAAATTTACTCAACATCCAGTTATTAAATTGGCCCTATTTCCACACAAAAAATGATAAATAAGCCTTAATGCCACAAGTAACCATAGAAGTAGAACCAAAACATCCAAAAACTAGGAAAGATATTGTTAAAATAAAAAATAAAAATAAATAAATAAATAAATTTGCATAATCTTAAAAGAAGAAAAGAACATAATAAAGAGGAAAAAATATAAAAAAGCATACGTCCTACCAATACAAAGATAGATTTTCCAACAACGTAATTAAATCTCAGTGCGTGCTACTTCATTTCTATGGTATCAAACCAGCATAAATGTAAAATAATCCAACAATAAACCATCGAAGGGAGCATCAACATGCATCCACAAATCAATTTATGAAATTAAGTTTTCAACAACCGACTAAATTGCATAACCCTACATAAACAATAGAGGAGACTAATAACAGAGTGGATTACCTATGTCTAGTATGTAAACCTCGTTGTAATATATCTCTTCAGATTCATCTTGAGCTTTTCTACAACCTCCAAATATAAGTAGACGGTGATCAATGAGTGTATCATTGCGCCCCTCAAGAGCCGCTAGTTCTTCGCCACTTACGTTAGGTTGCACCCATGTATTTGCAGTGGTGCCTAGTTCTCTGGATGAGTAATCTGCCTCCTTCTGTTGTAAATTTTCCTCCACGAGTGATCCAACCTCTTGCTCTTTATTTTTTTATTTTTGGGGTTTTCATAACTGTTAGCCCTAGATGATTGAGGAGGTCAAATGGGGGCGGACAACACTATTTTTCTGAAAGGATACTCACTATGGCACCCTTTTTATCTTCAGATAGTTACATAATTGAAAGGATATTCACTATGGCACCCTTTTTTATTTTTTGATAGTTACACATTTGAATATTTATTATTAGTTAAAAATATTTTAAATTAATAACACTCAATAAGGAAAATAGAATCCTATATATATTGGAAGGTTAATTTTATTTCCAGTTAATTACCAAATTGAATATTTATGATTATTTACACATATTTTATTTTAAGTTAATAATACTTAATTGGAAAATAGAATCCTATAGATTAAATTGAAAATAATTAATTGGAAAATAGAATTTTATATTGATTGACCGATTAATTTTATTTTTTAGATAGTTACAAAATTGGATAGTTATGAAATTTAATATTTATAATTATTTACATATATTTTAAATTAATAACACTCAATAGTAAAATATCATTATATATATATATATATATGCTTACAATCTTATATGGATTTTTTTTGGAAAATAAAATATAAAAGTGAGAAGTGAAGTGGACAAATTATTTACTTGGTGGGTAGTAATCACTAATAAAACTACACATTTATAGTTTTACTTCTACATAAGTGTTAAGGAATACATAAATAATGATGGAAGTAACCCTCATTAGGTATTCATATCCATTTTTTATGCAAATATTTACTCAAATAATACTGGAAATTAAATTATGGTAAATATGTTATTAACTAGAGTATGAGCTATCTTCGAGGATTTTATTTTTGGATAATTTTCCTACAAATCCTAAGAATAAAAGATTAGTGAAAATATATTTTGAAATCATGCATGAATATTGCAACCATATCCACAAATTATATATATATAGAGAGAGAGAGAGAGAAAGAGATATTAATAATAAAAAGTTTCTTATAGTTAAAATATGTGGGTTTGTGAACATGACTAAGTGAACATGGGCTATGAACATGACTAGGAGTTGGAGTTGGTACATGCTCCATTGCTCCGTCAACCTCAGCAACAGGTCCTGTCGGTGCAATACGACTAGGGGTTAGGGCTCGCTGCTTGACCCCTCCTCCCAACGCGCCCATACATGCCGTTCTAATATAAGTGGCAGCCATTATGGTTGAGAACCACTTGTAGGTGAGATGGTAAGGCTTTGGAGTTTGTTATGGTAGGTTGTTGGTTTGATTCCCACCAAGGCCTTTCAACCTTTAAAAAAAAATTAGCCAATGTGGAGGCACCACGTGGTGGCCTCTAGTTGGGTCACGTGGTAGCTTCCCATTGGGCCACAAAAATACACTGCAACCAATAAAATTCGGCCAACTCACACTTTTGTATCAAAATCGCAAATTTTCATTTCTAGAGTGACACAATTAACAATTACTAACATAAATGACTAATTCATATAATTTTTGTACTTATTATTTGGTCATATATTTTAGTCGTAGACTAAATTAGTCATTTTAGTTAGTCGTTTTTAGTTTGGTCACTTATTATCTAGTCTTATATTTTAGTCCTGGACTAAATTAGTCATTTTAGTTATTCTCTTTTAGTTTGGTCACTAATTATATAGTCATATATTTTATCCCTAAACTAAATTAGTCGTTTAAGTTAGTAATTTTTAGTTCGGTCACTTAAAATTTCTCAAATTTAGTAGTAATTCACTTGAAATAATTGCGGTGACTAAATTTTTTAGTCACCTAGTCACTAATTTCATCATTTTCTACTAGTGGATGTTACAATTCAAAAGTGGATTATGAAGTTAAAAATGCAGAAAAATATATTATTACCGAGTATGTTGCTCCTGTTAAGAGCTTCCAACGTTTTTGAACTAGTGGAATATTTTTTGAATCTGAACTCGATTCTGAATCAAGATCTTGCAAATTTGGATATATTTTTATTCAAATTGACATGGATTTAAAAAATCAATTAGATAATAAATGTAAATACAATATGAACTTACTGGAGATGGAAAGGGAGAACTCCACGAAAGACTTTGAGCAAAATTGAATGAGTTAGAATTTGAAGAATTGGCCATTTGATATTATGAGATTTTCTCACTAATGGCAATATTTTTTTTGTGTACATACGTAAAATTAATTTCGCGACCATATAACCACAATATGAATTTCAATATAGTTTTCAAACCATTTTTCAAAAATAAGACGACTTTAAGTGGAAAATGTATACTATGAACTATTGTAACTCATGTGGATGCATCCTAAAGGATAATTTGAGGTCAATATACCATTTTATGTGAAAAAAAAATTTAAAATATTTTTGAAGCATATTGGTGCTCTTGTAAAACAAACTGCATCGATGTGTTTAAATAATAACCACATTGATGCATTAAAATAGTAACCACACCAATTTCTGGGATTTTGAAAATAAAAAATGAATTATATCATATCAGTGTTTTAAACAAATAATATGCACCGATAAGTTATCTTAATCGATGTGCATTACTTGTAAATGCACCAATGCTTTTTACTAAGAAACACACCAATGTTCCAAAAAAGTGAATATATAAAAAAAAGAGCAACTTTGTCTTTTTCAAATTAAAACAAAAACTGTAATTGATTTTTCGAAATCTAATTTCATAAAGTCTTATAATAGTAAGAAGTTATTCACTATTACATTATTTCTTCCAAAATATTAAAGGGGGAATTTACAAGAGAGACATATTGGGAGCACTGTGGAAGCATAATACTTTGGAAGAACAAAACTAGATCAGAATTTCAAATGTATAGTTATTCACTCAAAACCCTACATAGTCAAAAATTAAAATCTCACTATCGATTTTAATAATAATTTTTTTTACAAAGTTTGTTAAATTTAATTAAAATTTTGAAAAAAATTAAAAGCCCTGCATAGTAAAAAAATTACTATTTATTTTACTAATAAAAAAAATTTCAATCTCTGTTCCCATTTAGATTTAATTAAAATTCAGCAGAGAACAAAAAAAATCAATATTTTTCTTAAACCCTTGCTTCTTCTTGCTTATGTGACTGCAAAATTTCACCTTAGAGTTTAATTCCCTCTACCACTTCATAATCAGGGCTTTTCATTTTAGGGATTTTAAATGTAATGGATTTTTGATACTATATATAAGGTGTTTGACATGTAAATCAAGGGGACCAATTATTGAATCAGAACCAAACATTGTTGGTATTGTTCATTTTTTTCAAAAAAATAGAATTTTTTTATTGGAATTCCTTGTGTAATATAACGCACTAGTGCACCTCTTCCAAATAGAACTATTAAATCCAAAAAACTTGTGTTTATGCTTTTATGTTTTTGTTTTTCACTGTGATGGCCGTGTTTTTATTGTTACATATCATACAGTCATAATTTTAAAGTTATATATATATATATATATATATATATATATATATATATATATATATATATATATATATATATATATATATATATTATCATTGCTCAATAATTAAATCAATTAAATGCTCGATTGTGTTTACTAAATTAAATGCATCGATGCGTTTATGCACATAAGCACACCTGTTACCAGACCTCTTTTAGCTAAAAATTATGTGATTTATTTATAAAATATATTTAAGGTTTTTTTATTGAATGGTACAGGTTTATTTTGATAAAAAAATGTGCGAGAAGTGCTCAAGCAGCAAAAATATTGATTGGCACAATGATAGCACATCCATAAAAGCACAAAATACAAGTTCTTTGTAAATTCTTTACAAAATTAATATGTTTGAAATATATGTAAGTTTAACTAATATGTATTTCTTAGTGTGTGTCATGTTGAGCCACAAAATAAGGAAGCTAGATAAGATTCTTTCTACCTAAGTGTAAAAGAGTGTAAAAACTTGATGAAAAAATTGCATAAAGATGAATCCGGTGAATGAAAAATGTTATTTAATATGAGATTTTATTCATTAATAATATACTTAAGAATATTAGATAATATGTTTCAAACAATCTATTAATTCACATGTGTTTAATGTTTTTAAAGGACCAACAATCAAGGAAAAAAATGTTGTTCTAAGAACATTTATAGAACATGTAAATGATAATGAATTGGTCCTTAGCTCATCTGGAGTGGTGTTAAAGGTTAATGAAGGAGTGGGTGGGAGAGGGGGGATAGGGGGAATTCACAAAACTATGAGGGATATAGTGGAATGAACGTATAGATATAATTTCCACTTACAATACAAAATTCAATCCAATGATTCCAAGAACCAAGTTATATTTAAACTACAGGAAGTGTTTCGAGAGCAATGGTCAATGAGGCCTTTCAGTCTTGCAATAGAAAAAACATACAACAACAACAACAAAAAATAATTCAAAAAAGTAATATTCCTAATTAAAATGCTTTTCTAGAATTATATGTACATATTACTACAAAGCATTCATTTATTAATATCAATTTTGTTATATTTATTTTTCATATATCAATATAAAAATATTTTATTACTTTTTTAGAAAGATTATGAAAAGGCCAAAGGATCAATGCGCTAGTATCTGAAACATGCTAGTAGGAATGTCTTAAAAATTATACAAGGAGATCGTTGAAGAAATGGGCATAATTGCATCACAAGAGGAGCCATGTCAATAACACCATGCTTAAAATGTATGAATTATTAATTTTTTTATTAGGTACATATAAACAAATAATTTAGCAGTAAATATTAATTTTCAAGTATTTTCTTGTATAAAAGAAAATAAAATGGAACTCATTCAGCACATAAAATAGGACGAAAAGCAAGAGAAGGGTTGATATCAAAGTTTGTGAGTAATTGTTAATATTTCCTTATAACAACTTAAGATTCCATTTTTTTATATTTTAATTTTTTATATAGCAACCATCCTTGAATATCTTAAAATAGGTGCTAACATACAAAGAAGAGTCACCAGAAGAATTGATTGACATTGGGTTAAATATGGGTTGTGAGTATATGTTAGCATATCAAAAAATAATTGTGGAATTTGTAAGTATCTATGTTGTTTTACTTTTCTAAATTTAAATTAATAGGACAAACAAAATCCTCTACATTAAATATATGATTTATTATGGGGTATAAAAATTGCAGGAAACAAAGTATGGAACTGTGCCAACTGAAGAGTTATTGAAAGAAGACATGATATTTGGTTTTGAAAGAATGTGTATAGTTCAGGACTCAATTCTTGATATGGTACATTTATTTTTTATTTTCATTGATGTATATTATTTATTTCATTTTTTATTATTCTCACCAATGTAAGTAAATTCATTACTTTATTTTTATGTTTGTAGATGGAGCATGAAGAAGATGAAAGCAATCAATGAAATGAACAAAAAATTTATCCAAATATTCCAAGTCATGGATGTAGCTCAAGCATTGATAGCAATTCTAGCGAAGAACGATGATCTATTTGGATAACAATGTAAGCTACTGTATTCTTTGAAATAATTGTCTATGAAAATTAGACATTTTGTTTAATGTAATGGACATAGTGTCCCAATTGAAATACAAGGGGTTACTAATAACTATCCCATTTTGTATGACAAAGAGCCTCTTATTCATATATAATAAAATACATTTTAATTTATTCTATTGTGTTGCCTAATGTCGTTGTGAAATGTTACATCACTAATTAAATATATGGATAATTAAATATTATAGTGAAGAGATGTTAAATCTGATTATATAACAAATAAATCCAAACAACATATACAAATGTACTAATCCAATTTTAATTTATATGAATACTGTTATAATATATATGTTTATTTTTCGATGAATAACAGATTTAAAATATCAAATAATTTCACTGCCATAGGTCGATATTTCTAAAAATAGAGAAAATAGATACTAAGACATTGTATATTAATATGCACTGCTCCATATACGATTTTTTCAACAACGATATTTATAATAATAAAAAATGGTATCACATTGCGTTCAAAGATACAAAATCCTAGTGCGTTTATAAAATAAATATGCACTTGAAATATATACATTTAATGCACCGGTGTGATTCACCTTTAACACATCAGTGCATCGTTACCTTTAACACTCCAGTGTGTTATATTACATAAAATCACCAATACTGCATGATTATTTTCCCTACCCCGATGCCTTTGCTGGAAATTATAACACTAGTGCATTTAAAAACACATAAGCACCGAGGTGATACACTTTTCAAGCACCGGTGTTGTTTATACAACTCATCAGCATCGGCGCATTTTTATACATAACTACCCGATGCATTGGAGAATATAAAAGCATGGGGGCTACAAGGTTTTTTTCGCTACCCTGGTTTCCTTCCTAAACAGTATTGCTTGGGGAATTTTTAAAATACATAAGCACTAGAGAAGTATACTTTTCAAGCATCGGTGTTGTTTGCATTCCATGCCTCAGTGCATGGTACCATATATTTTATGAGTCAATGCATTTTTATTATTAAAGCATAGGTGCCCCAAATGTTTGTACTGGTCCTTGAGATTTTATTTAAATTTATAGAATTGGTGCTTTTATATTAGTAGTGCCCCTGTGTGATTCTTCCAATAAGCACACCACTAATAAAAACTCCGCTAAAACCTCTTCTACGACAAACATATGTTGTAATGAAGGTTTCTTTGACGATTTTGTAACACGAAAATTCTTCGTTATAACCTACGTGAAGTTATTTTCCTTGTAGAAAACATCATCCAATCACCAACCAATAGTAACATAGATAGAAATTACATTTTAAAATGAAATTCCCAAACTATATCAACCCATACATCAAAAACTAATCAACTAAAGTGAATGTTACTATATCCTACTGTATGGATATAGTAAATAATAACAACAAATAAAGGTTTCCAAAGAATTACATTCTAAAATGAAATTTCCCAAACTATATCAATTTATTAATAACCACATATACAATAACAAATAATAACTCGAAGTGGTTTTTATATGCTTTTTGTAGTGACATGGTAAACAACATCTATAAATAAAGGTTTCCTCACATCACGATAGCACAACTGCATAATAATCCACTCCGTATTTGAAATGTAGTGTCATGTGAAATTGAACTTGCACTATCCTATGGTTTTCATTTCTATGTCCTTCTAAAGTCATCTTAATAGATATAGTTATGAAAAAATTGGGTCTTTAATATCATTTTTTTTTGCATCAATGTCTTCGAGTCTATTATTTTGACTTCTTATGTCAAATAATGAAATGTTATAGAGCAAGCGTTAGGGATAGTTCTTGACACTAACCAAGTCATGTGGAAATTTTATATAATGGTTAATGCATGGGAGAAGTTACTATGTGTGGCATCATTTGGATTTTTCTCATGAATGAGAGTGCAAGAGGTGGTTCTAGTCTATGTGAGATTATATAGGAGGTGGTCTAGTAATGGTGAACTAGCTCTCACAAATACTGACAGTGCTAGGGTGTGTTGGATTGTGATATCATTTGGATATGGAATGCCTCATATAGTTGAGATCATGCAAGGGAATGGGGAAGCTCATTTAAGTAGGGTATACCACAAACACTCACTAGCTTCAGGTAATAATTATGGTCTTATTCCTCTAGCTCATATTCTTGTGGTTGATGTTGTTTTTCCTTGGGCTCTTTTACCTTTGTTTCTACTTTTCTAGGGGTAGTTGTAATCTAATGCCACTCATCCTCATTCTATTTATTGGTTCATAGATTTTATGGGGATGATTTTTTTCTCTATCGTAGATGGAAGGGTGGTTGGTTTTTGGTTGTTTTCTCTAAGTGGTACTAGCATTTCCCTCTGTACATTTTGAGGTCATGGCTTTCTTTGGAAGGGATGAGCTTCTCTAGGGTACAATTCAATTTTTCATTCTAGGTATTTAATCACATTAGGTGTGTTTCTTAGATGGCTCATCAGGATACTCCCAAGTCCAACAAGAGAGGGGCATCTTGGAAATATAGGGGATGAGCATAGTCTTGCAAGCATGACTCTACATATTCTTAGGGCACAAGCGCTGAGAGGGCTACCAGATAGGCCAAGTACTGCTTCCAATAAAAATTTTCTTCTGAAACATAGGTAGAATTTGTAGCTCATCAAAATTCAATCAATAAAAGGTATCAACATACCCTAGCCTAAAAAATCAAGGCAAAGTTTCATAACCAAATTGAAGATACCAAGTTAATTTCTCAATGATAGGACACCAATATGTTTAGAGTAATGGTTTTTCATTGGTTTCCCAAAACACGGGTATCTATTGCTTTGGAAAAGTAGAAAATATGTGAACCTAAATCTATTAATAAAATTCAAAGAATGGAGGCTAAATTCACCGTGCTCTACAAAGGTTTCCTTTGGCCTCACCTTCAGAGTTTATGGTAAATGATCTGATAAAGAGGAGACTATGGAGCTCCTAAGTGCGTCTACATCCAAAGGAGATAACTCACTTCCTATTATCATTGAGGATGAGCTAAAGGAACAAAATCCCTACAAAGGAAAAGGACAGGAGAACTCCTCTTAGTCAAAGCCTCCTCAAATACACTATTGAATATTTTCTCTTAGTTTGTTTTCTTTTTGTATCTCTCCTTGGACATGCTCCTTAATAGCTTGATGTTTTCTAGTTCAAAGGTCAATTTAGTTTTCTATACAGCACAAACAAGTCTTCCATAAAGCATATTAAATATTATCTAGTTCTTTTTAATTAACTACAATATCTAACTAAGGTTTGGTTTCTATTTTGGTAGACCTCGACCATCTATATATTTTGTCCTTTTTTATAATATAAAATTAAGCCAACTTAAACACTAGAAAAAAAAAAAAACAATGAAGTGCCCTTTGTCATCTTCCTATGTTATTCATGCATAATAATAGCTATGTGATAATGCCTTTGTTATATTCCTTTGATATTCATGCATAATAATAGCTATGTGATAATGCCTAGTTGCTTTAGCTCATATTCATTCTTTCCTGCGTTTAGAATGTTGAGATTCAACAAGATGATGATCCTAGAAAAAATTAAGCACCTACATTAGGTGGGGCCCACCAGCTATTTTTAGGTGATATGTCTATTTTTAGAATTTGGATCAAAGTCTATCTTTAGCAGTAATCTATTTATATATGGTTGAGCAAATTATATGGATGGATGGGCGTCTATTTTTGGAATTCATGTGCGAAGTTGTTTCATGGAATGCATGTCAAAATTAGACAATAAAAAATAATCTATTCTCTTCAAGCACTTGATTTTAGTTAACTGATGTGGCAAACCAGTTAACTAAAGGAATTTCGAGTTCAAAGGTTGGTTGGTGGGACATGCTAGTGGACTTCGTTGTAACTGAGTGATACAAAGTTGTAACAGAGTTGGATGTGTAGTTATGTGAGTTGTAAAGTAGACCTTTCAGTTCAATGGGTCAACTAAGATTATCTTAAGTACTAGTTGGTGGTGAAGATACACTAGTGAGAGATCAATGAATTAAATATTAAATTAATTCACATGGAGTGATCTCACATGCAACTGAAGATTTACTACTGTTAACTACATGCATGTCAGATCTAGTGGAGACCTAGTTGAGAGATAGGTAAAAGGGGCAGTTTGACTATCAGTTGTGACTATAGTGGGTGCACAAGTGAAACCAAACACACATGGGATATGCCAATGAGGATTGCGGAGTCAAGACAAGGCAAGATTGAATTCATTCAGGGATTGTAATCAGCAGGGATTGCGCAGTGGAGGCAGGTTGTCTGGAGGCAGTAAATTGGTGCATGTCTATGCCAATTTTGGTATGACAATGTGAGACGATTGTATATTGTACTAAGAGCTCTTGGAGTAGAGTTTTGTATGAGATTGTTTCATGATCCATGATATATAAATAATATATGATAGTGGGGTTTCTAGCTTTATGCTTTCCCGGTAAAACATCTGTGTTATGTGTGATTGATCTTTCTTCATGTGTTTGCAATTGGTGATTAAATTTCCGTAAGAATTTAAGTAGAAGGATACTGTATTTAACAGTGGCATATAATTGTTAGATGACGAGAATCTGACAATCCATAATTGTATTAAAATTTCTACATAGAAGTGCTTTTATATATTGATTCTAAAATAGACATTTACTTATTATTCTTTAAAATTAATCAACTAATTTTTATCCTATAATAATAATAAATTTCTTATTTTTCAATATAATTTAAATATGTTATAATTAGTTGAGGTAGCTCAATTGGCAATGGCAGTGACAATGAAGCATGAAGTGTTATGTTCAAATCCTGCGTAATCCCTCGCGAGAAAGCCAAGCCTATGGGACTCTGGACAAATCGTAGGCACCCAAAAAATATTTACTAACAATTACGTGTCACACGAGTGACTAGATCCTCTAAATTACAAAAAAAACAAATTATTATACATTTCATTTTACCTTTAAAATCATTCAAAATAATAAAATGATTTGAATTAAAATATATGATATTTGAAAATAATAAATTCATTTTCGTATTCAAAATAATTTTATAAATTCAAAATTTATTAAAAATTAATTTTCCAGTTTCAATTTAAATAAAAAAATTATTAATTATTTTTGTTATATTATCTTTTAGCATTTTAAATACAATTTTGAATTTAATTGTCATAAGGTCAAATTGATTCTAAATATTATCCTCAAAGTAAACATTATTGAAAGTATCCATAGATGTATTGATTTTTAATATTATCCATCCGTGCACTCATCATTATTTTTTCAAATGAAAAATAATATAAACTAAAATTAATTTAAAATTTACAAATATTTTTTTTATTATTATTATTTATATTATATTTTAAAAAGTTATATAAAAAATAAATAAATAAAATTATAATATAAATAATATTTAAATCTAATTTGTATTAAAATATTTTTTTTATTTAAAAAACATAAGTTACTTCTGGAAAACAAAAACTAAGAATACCCAAAGTTATCGAACTAAAATTTTAAAATTAAAAAAGATATCCTTATCCCTCACATTCTCAAGTTATTAAAAAATTAAAAAATATATCCTTATCTCTCACAATCTCAAGTTGTTTAATTTAGTAGTTAGCTAGACTTTTTCGAAGTCATGGATGTGAAGTGTTATTGTTCTTATTTTTTAAAATAATGATGAAAATAACTCTTTAATTAATTATGAGATATTATAATTATTTTTTTAAAACAGATTTATGTGAAATTATGTTAGAAAATAAGATTAATATATGGTTAGAAAGTAGAAAAAATATTACAAACAAATTAGATTTAAGAGGTATTATTTAATTATGAATTATTTTGTATGTAAATTTTAGGGAATAAATTTCACAATTGGATGGTTGTTTAAAAAATATTAGCGTTATATTTTTTATAAAAATAAATTTCCCAAATTTTATAGCATAAAATTAATTTATTGGAGAAATTGATAAATTGTATAAAAATTATATAGTATTTTTAGAAATTTTAGTATTTTTACAAAAATATTGTCAAATATTTTACAATTTGCATATTAAAATTTAACAAGATTTACTAAGCCTTTTACACTTTAAAATAAATGTATATCATTAAAACTACTATAAGAGTATTATAATAATATAACCAAACTTTTATGATTCATCTTAGAAAATCATTTGGCATAGTGGTTAGAACATATATTTTCAAGTTAGAAAATCATTTGGCATAGTGCTTATAACATATATTTTCAAGTTAAGTGTTGTAGGCATAATAAGGTTGTCCAAAAACATTATTGACAAGTTTAGTAGGAAGATATTAATTGTAATCTTGGAATTAAAAAATGTTATCTTTTCCACCCATTTTTTTTCACATATACAATGACAAGTTAGAGGGCTATTTAGAATTTAAAAGTAGAGCGTATCAATATGGATTTAACTAGAATACTCATCATCGTTATTGTACGTGAAGGGAGGATATATATATAAAATAAAATAAAATAAAAAACACTTTGGATTTTAATTCGTTTTTAAATTTTTAATAAGTTTATTAAAACTTTGAAAAAAGTATTAAAATAAATATTTTGAAAAAAAATAAAAAATTACTTCTATAAAATGTAAATTGCTTGGATGATTATTTCTATGTGGTTTTGAATTGAATTGTCAGATATAAAAATTATATTAAAAAATTAAAAATCTAAAAAAAAAAATTATATTGGCCAACTCTTGTAAGCATTTGCACAATACAATGTCATGTGGATAACTTCCTCATATTTTTCAATCATAATTTTTGGACAGATACTAAATGTAAATGTGGAGACTTAATAAGTAGGAGTAAAAATGTAAACACCTAGACTTTTTAGTAGTTACTATCCAAAAAAAATTATTCAAGTCTTTGCTCCTAGTAGGTAATTAGTTTTTTCTTTTGCTTAATATATTTGATAAGTAAAACAAAATCCTTTAAAACTAATTATATTAACAAAAATCAATATTTTAGCCAATATTTTTGAAATGATGAATAAAAATATTTCACTTTACCTCAATATAAATAAAATAAAATTGAAATCAATGATTCAGATAAAAAAAAAATGATAACTTAAAAAACATATAATTTAATCAATATACTACCACTTAAATTCAAATCCAACTTAAGGCCATGTGGCGGTTAACCGATAACACCTAAGATGGGCATTTAGATGGAAATGGTGGTCATGGGGAGTGGTTTCCCACACCTTTGTTCACGTAGATCAATGTTTGAGATACACCCTAGAGTCACTCCTACGAAAACCACAATCCGCTCAAGAGTGGTGTTGAGGAGAGAAGTGGTTTAACCCGACATTTTTCTGGAAAAAATATTAATGAAGAAATTGGTCACAAAAACATGTCTCCAAATTCCTTTTTTCTCTCTCCTCTAGGAAGACATATGACGACTCATGATTGGCTCGAATGACAACAAAAAATGATTTCAGCATTAGCCAATAGAAGGTGGACACTTAACATGAATATATGGCATTTTTGGGCACCCAAGTGGCTCTTTTTGGGTGAAAAGTGTCACCACTCATAGGATGACATGTGGCAAGGGTGATGTCTTCTCGAAGGGATCATCCTACAAATATTCAATTCTCATAATTTGGAAGAAAATATGGGTTGTAGAATACCAGGACATGATGGCAGTAGACGGAGCAACAGTCAATTAATAGAGGGTCGAGCGAGCCCTACCATCCAGCTCATCCCAATGGATGGAGCCCCGAAATTTCAATAGTGAGGCATAAGGGGATGCGTCAGGTTAAAGGGGGCTCCAGTCTTAGCACGGGACATTAGTCCCAAGTAGTAATGGAGGAACAAGGGCATGATGGAAAGATAAAGTGGGGCCAACCCGGATCCCAGGATCCCGTAACGTTTAAGAATTGAATTAAATAAGAAGAGTCGGGATCAAGATCTATGGTCTAATTTCATGCACCGGGCCTTATGCCACAAGGAATGACCATAAATATGGAAGAAACAAAATATTCACGGAGGCTCCAAGATAAGTTAAGTGTTAGCCATGTGGATTGTTTCACATAGAAACAAAGAGGCTGTGAAACAAAGGAGCCTTGTCCTTTTGGATAAGGTTTTATTTCCTTGCATAGAGGTGTGAAAAATGTTGCAGAGTCGTTAACATATGGAAATAAACCTCCAACGGGAGCTAAAAGGGCTTAGCGCCCAATAGCTTAGGTCGTGGTCACAGAGACCGATTTTATGGGTGGAAAAGAAAGTAAGGAGTTGAGAGAAAAGGGGCTCAAGGGGAAAATAGAGGAACTTCCTGTTAAGAGGAATATTTCGTAGTTAAGCCAAAATTGAATAGCATATAAAATTAGCAAGCGAACTATTAAATTTCGTAAAAGGCCAGAATGCATAAATAAGCAAAAAAAATCAGTTCAAGTGGCATAAAAAGGTAGTGAAGGTCAATTTAACTTGGATATGAAGCCTAGAAAAACAAACATAGTCGAAAACACAGTGATGAGTAGGACAAAGGAGAAACTACGGCTTCACACATAAATTCAAAGCCAAATTCAGCAACAAGAACATCTATAAAAGCATGCCTAGGCAAGCCAAATAAAAAAAAAAGTGTTACAGTGAAATCTTCTATTACAGCGAGGTAATGGTATAATGTTTTCATTGATCAGGGATTGTTGAAGGTGTTTGTAAAATCCCCGGGCTAAAATTTCAATTAATAAAATTTAATAAAGGTAAAATAAGATCATGGGCAATGGACACTTATTCCAAGTTGAATGTTGGGAAAAATATCCTATTGGGCATCATTTGTTGTGTTTATGGCTAAGGAAATTATCAAAGGAAATGGATAAAGCTTTGGAAAGGCAAAGAGGTATTTTTAGCACATTGTTTATGAAAATAATGGAAATTAGGAGAAAATGAAGGTGAAAGGTCACATGTTGCATGTGAAGAGGAAGATGAAGGAAAATAATGTAAAATTGAATAACTAGAGGTTGCATCAATAAAAATACCTCAAAGCATTAGTTGGTAGCCTTCTGTCAGTTCAGTTTTAGAATTAGTCGCAAAGAGGAGAAGAGCACCAAGAGGAGAAAGGAAGGAAGGAAGGAAATGAAGGAAAGGAAAAGAAAGGAAAAGAAAATAAGGAAAAGGAAAGAAAAGGAAGGTGAGTATCAAGCAACTTCAACAGGAATACTTGAAGGTAACAGGTGGCATGTATTATTTCCTATATGGTTTTGAAATGCATGATAGGTGCATGTTGGTATTTGGTTCTTTTGTTGTCATTGGGATGGATTTTCCCGGGTAATTTGACAGTGGATTTTAGCCTAGCCTTTCCATTTCCTTATAGTCATGGTGTGATGGGATTGTTCTCGGTTTGAGCTTTGGATTTCCATAATATTTTAGATCTGGATGAGGTGGTCTCTGGAAAATTCCCAAAGGCCTAGCAATCCATTGACTGGTAATGGTGGGATACACAGTAAATCCTGAGGGTGGAGATGAGAAAATTCCTCAAGGTATTGGTGAAGAAATTATGATGCATCCAAGCTCGGTTCGTTTTTGTGATCTCGACACTAGTTTAGGTGAGATCATGATATGGTGAGGGTGGAGATGGTTTAACCTATGGATTCCCTTGGTTGTGTTTGGATTGATTATCCCATGAAATCCCACGTTCATGCTTGGAATATGGCATGGGGTTGATTGGAAGAAATAAATAATTTGGTTCAACCAACCTATGGTCGGGTGGAACATGGAAGTCTCAAACTTAGGCGGAATTTGCCTATGATTAATAAAAGCTAAGTTTCTCTTGCCTTTGATGAGGAATTGTATTGGTTATTATTTGGATTTAATGGATGTTCTCTTATTGTTATTTATCTGGTTATATGTAGATTATAAGCATGGCTATATGACATATCTTATTCATGGTTATTTTCATGTTTTCACTTGTAACTGAATGAATAATGAATGCAAGACCTAATTGGTGTTATGGAAACTAATGTGAGAAGGAAGTGACCCTTCTTGTTGAACCTCAGATAATTTTTCAATCCCTTGTGATCAGAATTTCATTCCTGACCTATAGGTTGCATATCTACCAAGTGTTTGGCAGAATGTCAATCCCGGTTAGGATGGTTAGGTCAAGTCCTGGTTTCATTTTTTCGTTTACAAGCATTTTTTCTATGTCATTTATATTCTATGGAAGTTTCACTGAGTTCTGGGAAGAGACCTTCGTCCTGGCCCTGAAAAAGTGGCACAGAATTCAGATTCTCTAGAATATAAATGAGCAGAAAAGTCCATAGTTGCATGGAGGAAGACTTATGAGTATGACTAGGAACTCATAGTCACATGGAGGCCTTGGCAAGGGAGTGATTGGGGCTCTAGGTTAGGGAAAAAGTGATTTGTCTCAAGGGTTGGACACCTAGAGGGGTTGGGTTACTCTTGGAGGTCTTATGGAACCTAAGGGAAGTCAGTAAGGTCTTAAGTTTTCAAATCGATTTCCTTAAGGTCACCTAGGAGGTTGATTCTTATCATAATGACCCTCAGCTCATGTTTACCCCGACAAGCTAGTGAAAGTGCGTAAATGTGGGAGGAGGCATTACAGGGTAGTATCAAAGCCAAGTTTCGCTCTCCTTGGGTAAAGTTTGATGTTGTCAAGGTTATGGTTGTCATGCATGGGGTTATGGTATAAATTTTGTATGGTCATGCATTATTTTGTTGTGATGTTATGTTATTACATGGATTTCATGATTATATGTGTACATGTCAATGTTGATTGATCTTGCAGATGATATAAGCCTCCCCTAAACATCATTGAGGTATGGATTTGATTTTGGTATCTGTTTGGTTTATCTGACATGGTACACTTGCAAGAAGAAGAGAATACAAAATGATAAGAAAAATGGTAGACTATAGTTCCCATGACTCTCCCTAAAGATTACTTGGGAAGCAAGAAGAAGAGTTTTCTCCGGGTATAGTAGATACATTGAAGAGATTGAGGGAAGATATCCAAAGTTGCAAAGTGGAAAATGGTAGGTTGGTTGAGGTTCAAGAAAAATTGCAAGGGATAAAGAGAATTAGGTATAGGTTAATGAAGCGATTCTTCAGAGCTTGTTAGAGTTACAGAAACAAGGACAGTTTAAAATTTTTCAAGAGCAAGAAAAGAAAAAAAATGGAGCCTATGGTAGCAGATCTCGGTCCAGATATAGATTAGATAGAGGGGACACAGTTAGAGGTGACAAATCATTGGACACACTTGATAGGAAGATTGATATGTATGGGCATTATTCTAGTTCCTCATCTAGGAGACATCATCACAATCATTACCATCATCATCCTTATAGGAGGAGGGATTATTTACCAGAGGAGTTCAAGAAAGTGAAGCCTCCTACATTTGACACAGAGATGAAGAAGTCAAAATATGCATAGGCATGTTTGTTTGGGATGAATAAATTCTTCAGATTTCATATCTATTCATAGAATATGAAAGCCAAAATAGCCACCTTCAGTCTTAAAGTGAAAGCATATATTTGGTGGGAAGATGTGAATAATTTCAAGGGAATTCAGGAGGAACACTTGATTTGGGATTCTTTAGAGAGGATATTTAAGAAGTACTTATCGGACAGTTACTATGATAACATAGCTAAGGAATTTTATGAGCTATAGATGGGTTCTATGACAAATGATGAGTATACTAGTATATTCTTGGAGCTCTTGAGGTGTGTACCATATCTCAAGGAGGAAAAGGATAAGATTCCTAGATTCATCAGTGGATTGTAAGCATCATATAGAGACCAGATTTATTTTGATGAGCCTATATCATTAGAGGAAGCCATCCGTAAATTGAATCATGTTTATAAGTATTCAAAGCACAAAGTTGAGCCTACAAGTGAATTGAAGGGAAATGATAAATTAAAATGGAAATGGCCACCAAAGCGGGGAAGACCTCAACATGCAGGTGAGAAAAAAAAAAATTCTCATTACAAAAAGTTCAATGCAATGGAGAAGGGACATGTATCATAGCCTAGAGAGAAGTAGAGTAGAGGTGATGGTTGAGAACCATTGCAGTGTTGGATATTTGGAAAATTTCATCGTAAGAAGGATCGTCCATTGTACCGACGAGATAGGCCTCAGATCTATAGTGATCATGAGGCACAGACAATTGGGGATGTTGGTCATATTATTCCTCGTATTTATGTGGTTGTGGATAATAGGCATGCGGATCACCAATCATATATAATTGATATGGACGATATGCTTTGTGATCAAGTTATTTCTATTTTGATTGATCCTGGATCTAATTATAGTTATGTTAATCCTAACCTCGTGGATAAGTGTGGCTAGAGAAATAATTTTATCCAAACTCTTGGTTGGTGTAGTTGGCTATAGGTATGAATAAGAGAGTTCATAATTGGGTAAGAGCTTGTGAATTTGAGTTGAATTGTATGCCTACAACAACACATTTGAATGTACTAACATTGGGATTGTATAGTATGCCTTTGGGAATGGACTGGTTGTACCTTCACATGACCAAAGTAGATTACTATGACAAGGTTATTGAGTGCCTGGATAATAATGGAGAGAAGAGAATTTTGCAAGGAAAGAAGAAGCCTACATCACTGAGGATGGTTACAACTTTGCAGGATATGCACAGTTGCAAGAAAGGGTATGTAATTATTACAGTTCATATTTCTAGTGAAAAGTGTAAGGACATTGAGGATGCAGAAATAATCAATAGGTACCTTGTATTGCAACAGTTTCAGGATGTGTTTCCATTAGAGATTCTGTTATGAAACCAGCTCCAAAAATAGAAGAAAAGAGAGATCAATGCCTTAGAAATAAGCCACTTCGAGGGGGGAAACCTCCTTTACATTACATAAATGAACAATTCTTGCATGATACAAATGAAAAAACTTCCTTATATATATAGGAGTTCATGGGGTCATAATATAATACTAGTCGACCTAAAAATAATAATGTAAGGGCACAATAATAACAATATGGGGGTTACAGGGGTACAACAGTCACAATACGTGGGCTACGCTAGTAATATAGGGACCTAACATGCCCCTCTCCTTCCTAAAATTTTTGTCCTCAACACTTGAGTATCTCTAGATGCTTTTGTATAAAATTCTCATCCTCCCATGTAGAATATTCAGTGGGTACGTTCTTCCACTTGATGAGATACTCTGAAATTGATCGATTTCGTAGATGTTGAGTTCTTATTTTCGTGACTGCTTTAGGTTCCAATATGATTTTTCCTTCCTCATCAAGTTTTGGCAATATTGTTTGAACTGGAAGTTTATCACCTATAACCTTCTTTAAGCATGAAACATGGAAAATTGGATGCACTCGTGAAGAAGCAGGAAGCTCCAATTTGTATGCCATAGTACCAATATTTTGCAACACCTTGTAAGGACCATAGTACTTTGGAGATAATTTATTATCCTTATTAGCTTGCTTTAGGGACATTTGTTTGTATGGTTGTAGCTGTAAAAATACCCAGTCTCCTACATCAAAACTTCTCTCGCTGCAATGTTGATCTACATGTTGTTTCAATTGATTTTATGCCTTATTTAGGTTGTCCTTTAAGGTTTGGAGAACTTTTTGTTGATGCTCGATGTGATCTTCCACTGCTTGAACCTTAGAATTTTTTCTTAAATATGATGTGATGGAGGGTGGATGATATCCATAAAATGCCATAAATGGGGTCATTTTTCTTCATTATGGAAGGATGTGTTATACCACCATTCAGCCAAAGGTAACCACTTGACCAATTTTGTTTGTTTGTCAGATACAAAAAAACGAAGATATCCTTCCAAAAATTTGTTCACTATCTCAGTTTGACCATCAGATTGAAGATGATAAGATGAGCTATGAGCTAGTTGAGTACCCAAACAAGAAAATAATTCTGTCCAAAAATTTCCAGTAAAAATGGGATCTCTATCGCTTACAATAATCTTTCGGTTTCTATGTAGCTTTTGAATTTTTTCCATAAACTCAGTACCAATTGTACTTGCTTTAAATGGATGAGATAATGCACAAAACTATGCATACTTGGTAAGTCTATCAACTACCACCATGATGACACTCTTTCCTTCGGACTTAGGTAAACCTGTGATAAAATCCATTGAAATCTCCTCCCAACGTTGACTTGGAATGGATAAAGGTTGTAGAAGACCAGAGGCCTTAATTGTCTCAACTTTATTTTATTGGCAAACCAAACATTCCATCACAAACTTTTGAATATCATATTTAAGGCCATCCCAAAAAAATTCTTTCTTCACCCTGTGGTAAATTTTTTAAAATCCTGAGTGTTCTCCTAAAGTAGAAGTGTGAAATTCCAAAAGAATATTTTGTTTTAGTTGGGAGTTAATACAAAGATATAAGTGATATTTGTACCATAAGGAATCATTTTTCCAACTAAATTTATTAGATGTATTAGGATCTTGCTGCAAATTTGAATGAGTGTCCACACTTCTTCGTCCTTCTTCCATTCATCCCTTGATTCGATTACCCAATTTGGTTGGATAATGGAAATGGAACAAATCAATTCTTCCACCTCTTCATCCTTTCTTGAGAGTGCATCCGTAGCAACATTTAGCTTCCCTTTTTTGTAGATGATTTCAAAGTCATAACCCAACATCTTTGTGACCCATTTTTGCTGCTCTTTTGAAGATAGTCTTTTTTTCAAAAAGTGTTTAAGACTATCATGATCATTTTTTACCTTGAAGTGTCTTCCCATTAGGTAAGGTCGCCATTTCTTTAGTGCATGTAGTATTGCCAACACTTATCATAAATAGCTTTCTATAAATAAATTCCTTTGATTGGATGACTTTCAAAAGCAATGGGTCTTCCTTCTTGCATTAAAACAACACCAATTCCATTTCTTGAGGCATCACATTCCACAATAAAGGTTTTTGTGAAGTCTTTCATAGCTAAGACGAGTGCTAGGCACATTGCCTCTTTAAGATGTTCAAAGGTCTTCGTTGCTTCAGGAGTCCATGAAAATGCATATTTCTTCAATAATGTTGTTAGAGGTGCTACTATTATCCCATTATTTTTAACAACTTGCGATAATACCCTGTTAACCAGGGAAATCCTCGCAACTGATTTATGGTTGTGGGGACTTTCCATTCCTTAATCGCTTTAATTTTTTTAGGGTCTACCTTAACACCCTCGTGAGATACAATATGACCCGAATATTCCACCTCTTGTACTCTAAAGAAATATTTGGAGGTTTTTGCATATAATTATTTCTCCTCCAATAGTTTGAGCACCCTGTCAACATGTTGAACATGATCCTTCCAAGACATGTTGTAGATTAGTATATCATACAAAAATACTAACACAAATTTTCTAAGTAAGGGTTCGAAAATGGAATTCATCAACCCTTGAAATTTAGAAGGTGCATTGGTAAGGCCAAAAGGCATGACCGAAAATTCATAATGACCCTCATGAGTTCGTAACGTTGTTTTCGGAATATCTTCAGTCTTCATTCTAATTTGATGATATCCTAAACAAAGATCCAACTTAGTAAAATAAATTGCTCCATGTAATTCATCCAATAATTCATCAATCACATGAATGGGAAATTTATCTATAATAGTGATCTTATTGAGCTCCCTATAATCTGAACACATGTGCTTTGATCCATCCTTCTTGTGCACCAATACTACTGGAGCAGAGAAAGAACTTTGACTAGGTTTGAATTATACTAGCCTCTAACATTTATGCAATCATACATTCAATTTCTCTCTTTTGAATGTAAGGATATCTGTAATGCCTGATGTTTGGAGGAACACTTCCTGGAATCAATTAAATAGCATGATCATGATCACAAATAGGTGGGAGTCCTTTGGGAGTTTCAAACACCTTGGAGTGATTGTCCAAGGCTTTTTGGAGATCTAGAGAAATAGATGATTTTGATGTTGGAACTTCTAGTGAACATAATTGTGCAATTACGCCTCGTTGTTCTTTCTTTAGAAGATTTTTCATGACATTAGATTTTATTGTCTTTCCTGGATTCCTTGTGATACCCCGTAATTCAACTTCCTTTCCTTCCAATTTTTTTTTCAAGAAAATTTCTTGAAAATTAAAAGTTACTGTCTCGAAAGATTCTAACCAGTGTACTCCTTGTACAACATCAGCACCTCCCATTGAAATGGAAATATTTGGACTATTCAATACATATCCCCCCATGGTTAGCTTGATATTATGGCATTTTCCAGAGAAATTTATAGTTCCTCCATTTTCAACCATCACTTGACACTTTGGTGTTGGGTATAGGAAGCAATTCAATTCCCTTGCTACCTTACAATGAATAAAATTATGGGTACTACCCGAATCAATGAACACTATTACCTTTTTCTTCTTGATATGTCCTTCTATCTTGAGAGTTTGAGGAGTGGTAATTCCTGCTAATGCATTACAGGATATGGTCAGACTCATTTCTTATTTCTATAGGGTTGGTTCCTAGTGTATATCCTCTTCTTTTGAAGTTTCTTGTTCATTTTCCTCCTCCTCTTCAAAATCTATGTAAAATAATTTCTTCTCAACACCACTTATGAACTTCAGTGTATTTTCTATCACAATTGTAGCAAAGCCCTTTTACTCTTTTTTCTTCCAATTTTTGTGGTGTCAACCTTGTAGGTTGTGGATGTCTAGGAGTAGCAACACTTCCATATTTATAGATGTGAGTGGTAGGCTTCCTTGTCACCATAATTTCACATTAAATTTTTCTTTCCAACCTAAATGCTTTCTTCAATGAATCAAGTTCCCAAAGGTGAACCTCATGTTGGATGTTATCCTTTAAAGTCTATATGAAGACAACAATCCTGTGTTCCTCTAGAATATCAATTACCTTGATATTCAATTTTTGGAATTCCTCAATGTGCTCCACCACTGAACCCTTTTGTTTGATATTTATCAATTGGCTAAACAAGGTGTTTCTGTTTGTATCCTCATAATGTGATATCATTTTCTCTATAAAATTGACCAAGTGACTATTTTTTACGGGACCAAAGCCATCGATACCATAAAAATGTATTTTGTTCTAAATATACAGTTTCAATGCATCCCTTTTGTGTGTTTTGCACATTATTGAGATCAAAATATTGCTCCATCTATAGTATCCATGTTACAGGATCCTTTCCATCAAACTTGCTCATATCGATCTTTGGAATATGGTGGGTCTTCAATCCAACATTAGAGTTTATGAAATCACGATTAACATTTTTTTTTCTCATCAGGAGTTTCCTCTACTATATTTTTGCCATTAGGAATCATTTCTTGTATCAATTTTGCTAAACCTTCCTTCAAACCTGTCATGTATGCTTTTAGATCATTCTTCATGTCTTCCATGTTGTCTTTCATTTTTTCGTCGATGTCATCCATATTAGCTTCCATGCCATCCATCTTAGATTCCATGACATTCTTCAAATCATCCATCTTAGCTTCCACGCCTTTCTTCAAACCATCCATCTTAGCTTCCATGCCCTTCTTCAAAACTTACATTTCATTTTTTGTTGCTCTTTGCGAGAAAGAAATTTGGTGCACTTTCTCTTGTAATTTTGATATATCATGTTGCACTTCTTCCTCTTCATGAGTCATAGTAGAGTATTCTGAGGGATTAATGGGTGTTGAATTCATTTTAGGGGGGATTTTAGAACTCAATACTAATATCTATGCCTCAATATTCCCTTAGAATCACTTCAAACTGATTTTTCAAACAAGACTTATGCAATTTAAAAAAAAAAAATGCACACCTTTTTCTTGCTTTTGAGGAGCTCGATATTGAAATTGGTGTATCTCTGTAATTTTAGATCCCCAAGATTTTAACTTCGGTCCTTTAGTAGCCCTCTAAATCTTCTTTCCAATGCCACAAGTTTGACTTGATTTGTATTCTTCAAGGCAAATTTATGCCCAATATCCCACAATGACCTAATTATGGACTGGTTCAGTAGAGCAAACTTGTATGGTGTGTGACGTGTCATTATTTCCTCCTTTGGCTCTAAAATTGATACACAGGAAACTAAATTCCATGCAATTTCGTCCACTTTTTAGAGAATTCCAATCTTATGCTCAGAGAGAGCGTTATGACAATTTTCCTAAGGTCACCTCTTTGAGATGAAATTTAGGAGCCTTCAAAAACCCTAACTTCCACAGATCATATTTCTGAAAATGTTGCAAACCAAGCTCTGAAATTTCTACATGAAGTTCCTCAGGATTTTTTCGCAAATGGTTTCTTTTTTAGCTTCTGAAACTTTGTAGAAAAGAAGGTATAGCGAAAATGCCACAATGTCATGTGTGAAGCAGCGAAACCCTAGAATCCAAAGCTCTGATACCAAATGTTATGAAACCAACTGCCAAAATAGAATAAAAGAGATATCAATGCCTTATAAATAAGCCACTTCGAGGGGGAAACCTCTTTTACATTACATAAATAAACAATTCTTGGATGATTCAAATGAAAAAACCTCATTTCTATATATAGGAGTCCATGGGGTCATAATATAATCCTAGTCGACCTAACAATAATAATGTAAGGGCATAACAATAAAAACAGTGGATTTTATGGGGCACAATAATAACAATATGGGGGCTACAGGGGTACAAAAATAAAAATAAGGGGGCTACACTAACAACAATAAGGGACTACACTATTAATATAGGGACCTAAAAAAAAATTTCCTGAGATCCACATACCTATTATCCTGCAGTCCTACCTATAAGATCTGATCTTATAATTATGTCCCATATGAACTCATAGGTTCTATACGGTTCACCTATACTTTCCTACTGAGAGAATTTTAAACCATGTTCTCCTTTCCCTTGATGTATCTGATCTCAAATTCAAACTCACTAAGTGTGGCCAACCATATAGCTTTCCTGGCATCCATATTCAGTTGGTCAAACAAATGTCTCAACCCACTGTGATCACTCAACAATACAAATATCCTGCCAAGAAGATAATGGCTCCACATTTTCAATGCATGAATAATATCTTCCAACTCAATATCATGTCACGTGGTTTTTTTCATGCTCATTTAATTTCTTGGACTCATAGAATAACACCTGTCCCTCCTACATAAGGAATCCACCAAGTCCTATTTTAAAAGCATTTGTACATACCAATAATTCTTTATCCAGATCTACAATCTTAAGAATTGGAGCATTGTTCAACAATTGCTTCAGCTCCTCAAAACCATCTACACATTCTTCTTTCCATTCAAACTTCTTACCTTTCATCTTCAAGGATGTAATAGGATATCTAATGTGTGAGAAGTTCCTGATGGACCTCCTGTAGTAACTTGTTGATCCCATAAATGATTTGACTTCCTCCACATTCTTAGGACCTACCCACTCAATGATGGCACTTATCTTTTTTGTATCTACTGTTATTCCTTCCTTGGAAACAACATGTCCCAAATAGTGTACCTTTGTCTGGAAGAAGCTACACTTTCTAACCTTAGCATATATCTGATGCTCTCTTAGAAATCTCTACATTGCTACAAAATTATCGACATGATATTCCTCATTCTTAGAATATACCAAGATGTCATCAATGAGTACAATAAAAAACTGGTACAGATAAGGATGCAACACACTATTCATCAAACACATAAATTTAGCTGGGGAATTAGTCAAACTGATTGGAACTACAACAAACTCTTAATTCCCATACCTAGTCCTGAAGGCAGTCTTGTAGATTTCCTATTCTTTTATTTGTACCTGATGATATCCTAATCTCAAGTCAATCTTTCAAAACATAGTTTCTCCCTTCAAGTGATCAAATAAGTCATCAATCCATGACAGTGGATACATGTTCTTGATCGTCACTTTGTTCAACTGCTTGTAATCAATGCATAGCTAGAGAGTGGCATCTCTCTTCTTTACGAACAACACTAGTGCACCCCAAGGTGACACACTCAACCTAATGTACCCCTTTTCAAGAATTTCCTTCAGCTTCAACTTCAACTCTACTAACTCTTGCGTGCTCATCCTACAAGGTGCCTTTGATTTTGGTGCTTCTCCTGGTACCAACTCAATAGAAAAGACCACTTCCCTGTGAGGGGGTAACTCTAGAATATCTACTAGAAACACATCCTGAAACTAATGTAATATGGGATACCTCTAGAATATTTATGCATCCTCAACACCCTTACATTGGCTGGTTCGAAACACGTCGACCAAATTTATTTGGATGTGATTTTTACCGAAAGATTTTTTTCACAATCCTTACCCTTGTCAGTAAAAACATCACACATCCTTTTTTGCAACTGTGCTTAGCCTGCATAGTTGTGACCATCCTCACTAATGTAGGATTATTCTTTCCCTGCATAATTATTTTTCTCCATCCTCATCCAGGCACTCAATGGCCTTGTCATAACAGTCTACTTTGGTCCAGTGAAGGTACATTCAATCCATACCGAAAATAATGATATATGATGCCAATGGCATTATATTCAAATATGTTGTTGTAGGCATACCATTTAAATCAAATGCACAAGATCTTACCCAATGGTGAACTTTCTTCTTCGTACTTGTAGCCAACTGCACAAACCAAGATTTTGCGTGCACTTCCTTTCTCAAGCCACACTTATCCACCAGGTCAAGATTAACATAACTATAATTAGATCCAGGATCAATCAAAATAGAAATCACCTGGTTACAAAGCTTACCATCCATCTCAATGATAGATGTATGGTGATTTGCCTACCTATTTTCCACAATTACATAAATTCGAGGAATACTATGACCAACTTCCCCAAATATCTTTTACTCCTATGCACTATATATCTAGGGTCTACCATCTTGATACTGTGTACAATCCCTCTTGCGATGATCCTTTCCACATATCCAACACTACAACGGTGATCTACCATCACCTCTAGTTTGTTTCTCTCCAAGTTTTGATTCATGTCCTTTCTCAACTGTACTGAACTTCTTGTAAGGAACCACATTTTCTCTCTCACTTGTATATTGAGGTCTTCCCCACTTTGGTGGTCATCTTCCTTTAGCTTTCTCATTTCCTTTCAAGTCATGCTTAGGCTCAACATTGTGTTTTGACTTCTCATAACAATGCTCCAACTTGCGAATGGCTTCTTCTAGCCATCTAGGCTCATCGAACTCAATTCAGACTATGTATGCTAATGACAGCCCACTGATGAATCTTTGAACCTTGGACTTCTCCTCCTTGAGGTAAGGCACATATCTCAACAGCTCCAAACACCTACTAGTATACTCATCATCTATCATGGAACCCATCTGAAACTCATAAAACTCCTTAGCTCTAGAATCATAGTACCTCTCTGACAGGTACTTCTTCTTGAAGAGCCTCTAAAACTCATCCCAAATAAATTCATCCTCCCAAATACCTTTAGAACTATTCACATCCTCCCATCATATATTTACTTTCCCTTTAAGACTAAAATTTGTTAAGTTTTCTTTCATGTTCTCTGTATAACTATGCAATCTGAATAATTTCTCCAGCCCAAGAAACCATGCCTCTGCATATTATGACTTCTTCATATCTCTATCAAATGTAGGTGGATTTAATTTCTTAAATTCCTCAGGCAAGTACTCACCCATCCTATAGGGATGATGTCTCCTGGAAGAGAAACTAGAATGATGCCCATACATACTAGTCCTTCTATTAGGTGTGTCCAATGATCTGCCACCTCTAAATATGTCCCCTCTATCCAACTCGTGTTTGGACCAAGACGTGCTACCACAGGTTCCATTATTATTTTCTTCCTACTCTTGATTGATCATCATTTGTCCCTTTTTCTGCAACTCTGACAAGCTCTGAAGAATCGATGCATTAACCTCTATCTTCTATTCTTGAGCCCTTGCAATTCTTTCCTAGGCCTCAACCAACCTGTCATTATTTTCCTTACAAATTTTGATCTCTGCCCTCAAGCTCCTCAATGTATCTGCCATGCCAAGAGAATACTCATCTCCTTACTGACCAGCTAATCTATAGGGATATTCACGAGAACTATAGCCTACCATTTTGCTCGTCATCCTTGATTTTGTTCTTCCTGCAACTATATCATGTCAGAAAAAACAAATAGATACCAAAATAAAATCCATACCTTATTGTTCTTCAGGGGAGGCTTATCACATATGCAAGATCAATCCACATTAGCATGTGCATTTATAATCATAAACATATCCGGATAATCATTATATCAACATATAACATCATACATGACCATACCAACAGTATAACCTGATCCCATGCATGACAACCATGACCTTGCCAACATCATACTTTTCCCAAAGAAAGTGCAACCACGCTCCGATACTACCTGCCTATGGCATCATCTATGACCCAAAGAGAGTGAAAATGTCTCTGATACCACCTGTAACACACACCTCCCCTCACATCTAGCCACTTTTACTGGCTTAACTTGGGTAAACATGAGATGAGGGGCAGTTATGACTAGACTCGACCTCCTGTGTGACCTTAAGGAAATGGATTCGATAAACAAACCTTACTGACTTCCCTCGGGTGCCACAAGACCCTCCAAGAGTAACCCAACCCCTCTAGGTGTCCATCCTCTGATCCAACCTGACCTTTCCCTGAGTTTTACCCCCAGTTTCTCCCTTGCGAAGGCATCAATGTAACTAGAACCTCCCATTAGCATGCATAAGCCTACATAAATGCGAATGTGGAATAATTCACTCAGTGTTGTGCCAACGACTATGGATTTTAAGGCTAGATTATAAGGAGGGGGCTATACCTCCGCGTAGAAATAATTGTAACTTTGAGAATTCATAAATTACACAAGGAAAATTCTTGTAAACCAAAAATTGACACCAACACTTGGCCTGACCATCCCCAACTACAACCGACATTCTGTCAAACACTTGGCAACAATGAAATATATAGGTCATGAATACAAAATTGAGCATAAGGGACTGAAATTTCATATGAAACTTATCAAGAAGGATCGCCACCCTCTTCCATTATCTTTATTAACATTAAATAGGTCTTGCATCCATTATTATTTCAGTTACAAGTAAAAAAATGAAATCAACCATGAAAAGAAAATGGAATATATACATTCTTATAACCATTATATAGCCATAGAAATAACCATAAGATAATAGCCATTAAAGCCAGATATTAACAAGTACAAAAGAAATAGAACTTAGCTTTCATTAAACATAGGCAAGGGCTAACCAGGTTCGGGACTTCCACATACCACCCAACCATAGACATGGCTGAAAGAAATATTTATTTCATCCATTCAGCCCCATTCCATATTCCAAGCATGAATGTGGGATCTCATGAATAAACCAATCCAAAAACAACCAAGGGAATCCAGAGGTTAAACCACGTCCACCCTCACCACATTGTGATCTCACCTAAGCTGAAACTGAGATCACAAAACTGAACCGAGCTTGGAATGCCTTCGGATCTCATCAGTATCCTTGAGAATTTTTTTGTCTCCCTGTCTTTAGGCTTTACCACAATCCATATCATATCGCTAGGCCCTTACCAAGACACCACCCTCGGGCTTTACCTTGTATCCCACCAAAACCAGCCAAGGGATTTCTGGGCATTTGGGAATTAACCTAAGACCACCTCAATGTTAGATATCGAAACCATCTGACAATTTCAAAGCTCAAAACCGATAAAAAAACCACCACACCATGGCTATCCGGAAAAATGCAAGGCAAGGTTGAAAACCACTGTCAAAACCCGGCAAAACCATGCCATCAACAACAAAAGAACCAAATACTAACATGTGCATACCATGCATGTCAAAACTAGCTAGGAAATCATACATGCAATTTTTTACTTGCAATTATTCCTACTAAAGCTGCTTGATATTGTTCTTCCTTGCTTTATCTTTGCTTTCCTTTCCTTTCCTTCTCCTATTTGAGTGTAATTTTGAAAATGAACTGACAAAAGCTATCAACTGATGCTATAAGGAATTTTTATCAATGGGGCCTCTATTTTATTCATTTTCCTTTATTTTCCTTCAATTTCCTCCTCACATGCAACTTGTGACCTTTCATCTTCCTTTTCTCCTAATTTCCTTTATTTTAATAAATAAATGTGCCAAAATATTTTTTTTCCCTTTTAATGCCTTAGCCCTTGCCTTTGTGAATTTCCCCTTAGCCATAAACACATCCAATGATGCCCATGGGATATATTTTCCCAACATTCAACTTGGAATAAGTGTCCCTTAACCATGGTCTTATTTTTTCCTTTATTAACTTGTATTACATGAACTTTTAACATGAGTCTGCTACACCCACTAATGAGGATTGGAGTCTTGTTTTATCAGTTGAAGGGAGAAGCATTGTTCTCAAATATTGATTTGAGATCAAGGTACCATTAGATACGCATCAAAGAATATGGCATCTACAATACTACTTTTAGGACCAGGTATGGGCATTATGAGTTTGTTGTTGTTCCATTCAGTTTGATTAATGCTCTAGCTAATTTTATGTGTTTTATGAATAGTGTGATTTTTCCTTACCTAGATAATTTTTTTATTGTATTCATTGATGATATCTTGGTATATTATAAGAATGAGGAAGAGCATGTCGATGATTTAACAACAGTGTTGATATTGCTAAGAGATCATTGGTTGTATGCTAAGCGTAGCAAGTGCAGTTTCTTTTAGACAGAAGTACACTACTTGGGACATTTTGTTTCCAAGAATGGCATAGCAGTAGATTTCGAAAAAGATAAAGGCTAATGTGGATGAAGTCAGATCATTCATGGGGTTATCAGGTTACTACATGAGGTTCATCAAGAACTTCTCATGCATTACATATCCTATGGCATCCCTGTAGAGGAAAAATAATAAGTTTGAATGGAAAGAGGAGTGTGTAGCCAATTTTGAGTAGTTGAAGCGGTTGTTAACCAATGCTCTAATGTTAAAAATTTCAGAACCAGATAAAGAAGTCATAGTGGATACATATGATTACAAAAGAGGGCTTTTTGGAGCCCTTATGCAGGAGGGATAGGTGATATGCTATGAGTCCAAGAAATTGAATGAGCACAAGAAGAAATATGTGACTCAGGCTCTTGAGTTGGAAACTATAATTCATGCCTTGAAGATGTGGAGACATTATCTTCTTAGCAGGAGGTTTATGTTGATAAGCGATCACAATGGGTTGAGATATATGTTTGACTAACCGAATTTGAATGCCACACAAGCTAGATGGTTGGATACCCTTAGTGAGTTTGACTTTGATATTAGATACATTAAGAGAAAGGAGAACAGGGTTGCAAATGCTCTCAACAAGAAAGTTAAGTTGAACCATGTGCAGTTGTGAGCTCATATCAGATAGATTTATAGGTTCTGATCTTACAGGAAGGAAAACAGGATGACGGGTACAGGGATCTTATGCATAGGTTACAGTAGGGTATAGGTGATTAGGATGTGGATTATCATCTTACAACAAATGACTTGGTGAGATTTAGCGAAAATATTTATGTGTCAGATGACAGTGAACTCAGTAATATTATCTTGAGGGAGTTCATGCCAAACCATATTCAGGCCACCTATGATATCAAAATACGTTGACATCTCTAAAGAGGTTCTACTATTGGTCAAATCTGAAAAAGGGAGTGGCGTTTTTCATGGCTAGATGTTTAGATTGTCAACAGGTCAAGGTAGAGTGTAAGCATCCACGAGGTTTTCTTTAGCCTATTCTGATTCCATAGTGGAAGTGGGAGGTCATTTCCATGGATTTTATTACAGGTCTTCCAAGGACATTGAGGAAGCATGATTATATCATGGTTGTGGTAGAAAGGTTAATAAAGGTAGTTCATTTCATTCCAGTGAAGATAACTTATTAAACTAGTGAGGTAGCACAGGTCTTCATCAGGGAGACCGTGAGATTGCATGGTGTTTCGAAGAAGATTCTGTTGAACAGGGATGCCAAGTTCACTTCCAAGTTTTGGAAGGAGTTGTATGCAGGATTGGGGACAGATTTGGTCTTCAGCACAACTTATCATCCACATACATATGGACAAACAAAGAGGGTTAATAGGATACTAGAGGATATTCTTAGGATGTATGTCATGCATCATCAAAGGAGATGGGATGAGTACCTTCCATTAGTCAAATTTGATTACAATAATGGTTATCAGGAGTCACTGAGGATGAGTCCATTTGAGGCATTGTATGGGTGGAGTTCTAACACTCCCATCAATTAGAGTGATATAATGAACAACGTACTTATTGGACCAGACATGTTAGCATATATGGAACAGGAAATGCAGGTTATAAAAAAAATCTAAAGTTGACACAAGACAGGAAGAAAATTTATGCAGACCAACACAAGGAATTTAAGGAGTTTCAGGTTGGGGAGCATGTCTATTTGCACATCAAGCCAAAATATCCTTGAGGATCAGATCATGTGCCAAGTTGGAACCGTGGTATTTTGGGCCTTTTGATATCCTTGAGAGGATTGGACTAGTGGCCTACACACTTACACTACCTCCGACAGTGAAAGTCGATAATTTTATTTATGTTTCATTGCTTAAAAGATATGTAAAGGATGTTGATCATGTTATTGATTAGTCTATATTCCAGTTGGAGCAAGAAGGAGAATTCCAATAGGAACCTCAATGCACATTGCAGTGGAAACATCTCATGCTCTAGAATAGAGCACTCGAGCAGGTTAAAGTGTAGTGGAAGCAATTTGGGCCCAATGAAGCTACATGGGAGATATATTATCATATTCGGGCTATGTATCCTTCATTGTTTGTTGGTGAAGGAAATGAGACTTGGTATTTTTACATATTTATTTATGGTTTCTATTGTAAATATAGTAATGAGTTAAGTTATAAAGCTCCAATAAGTGGTATTGTTGTCATGTTTTCATGTTTTTCATGATGGTTTTTCTATGAGAAGGATGTTATTATAAATACTGCAATGAGTTAGGTTATAACACTCCATAGGTAGTATGTTTTTTATTTTAATCGGTTTTTCTAGGTAGGTGTGGTTTAACACCGAGGATAGTGTTCCCCTAAGGGGGAGGGATTTGTAACAGCATCGAGTTAAAATTTCATGTAATAAAAGTTAATAAAGGTAAAATAAGGCCACGAGAAAGGGACACTTATTCCAAGTTGAATGTTGGGAAAACTATCCTAGTGGTAAGGAAATTGGCAAAGGAAATGGCTAAGGCTTTGGAAAGGCAAAAATGTAATTTTGGCACATTATTTATGAAAATAATGGAAATTAGGATTAAAAAAATATGAAACGTCACAAGTTGCATGTGAGGAGGAAAATGAAGGAAAATAATGGAAATTGAAGAAATTAGTGGTCTCATCAATAAAAATACCTCAGAGCATCAGTTGGTAGCCTTTTATTAGTTTAGTTTTAGAATTAGTCTCAGAAATGAGAAGAACACCAACAAGAGAAAGGAAGCAAGGAAGGAAAGGAAGGAAAAGAAAAGAAGGACAAGGAAAGAAAAGGAAGACAAGGACCAAGCAGCTTCAGCGGGAATACTTGCAAGTAACAGGTTGCATGTATGATTTTATAGTTGATTTTTACATTCATGGTAGGTGCTTGTTGGTATTTGGTTCTTTTTTTGGAATTTGCATGTATTTTGTCGAGTTTCAATATCGGATTTTATCCTAGCCTTGTCATTTCTGGATAGCCATGGTGTGATGGGATTGTTCTCATTTTGAGATTTGGATTTCCATAGGATTTTGGATCTAGGTGTGTTGTGTAACCAGCTCCAAAAATAGAAGAAAAGAGATATCAATGCCTTAGAAATAAGCCACTTCGAGGGGGAAACCTCCAATACATTACATAAATGAACAATTCTTGGATGATACAATTTACAAAACCTCCTTCTATATATAGGAGTCCATGGGGCCACAATGTAACTCTAGTGGGGCCACAATGTAACTTAGTAGGGCCAAAATGCCAACCTCAAAAAGAGAAGAAAAGAGATCTCAACGCCTTAGAAATGAGCCACTTCGAGGGGGCAACCTCCAATACATTACATAAATGAACAATTCTTGGATGATACAATTTACAAAACCTCCTTTCTATATATAGGAGTCCATGGGGCCATAATGTAATCCTAGTGGGCCACAATGTAATCCTAGCCGACCCAACAATAATAATTTAAGGGCACAATAATAACAAAATGGGGGTTACAAGGGTACAATAATAACAATAAGGGGGTTACACTAACAATAATAAGGGACTATACTAGTGATATAGGGACCTAACAAGCCGACCTAACAATAATAATATAAGGGCACAATAATAACAATATGGGGGTTAAAAGGGTACAATAATAACAATAAGGGGCTTACACTAACAACAATAAGGGACTATACTAGTAATATAGGGACCTAACATGCCCCTCTCCTTCAAAAAAATGTTGTCCTCAATGCTTGAGTAGCTCTGGGTGCTTCTGTATAAAATTCTCATCCTCCCATGTAGAATCTTCAGTGGGTAAGTTCTTCCACTTGATGAGATACTCTGAAATTGATCGATTCCGTAGTTGTCGGGTTCTTGTTTTCGTGACCGCTTCAGGTTCCAATATGATTTTTCCTTCCTCATCAAGTTCTGGCAATATTGTTTGAACTGGAAGATTTTCACCTATAACCTTCTTTAAGCATGAAACATGGAAAACTGGATGTACTCGCGAAGAAGCAGGAAGCTCCAATTTGTATGCCATAATACCAATATTTTGCAACACCTTGTAAGGACCATAGTACTTTGGCGATAATTTATTATCCTTCTTTGCTTGCTTGAGGGACATTTGTTTGTATGGTTGTAGCCGTAAAAATACCCAAGCTCCTACATCAAAACTTCTCTCGCTACGATGTTGATCTGCCTGTTGTTTCATTCGATTTTGTGCCAAATTCAGGTTATCCTTTAAGAGTTGGAGAACTTCTTGCTGATGCTCGATGTGATCTTCCGCTGCTTGAACCTTCGAATTTTCCCTTAAACATGATGTGATGGATGGTGGATGATATCCATAAAGTGCCATAAATGGGGTCATTTTTGCTGCAGTATGGAAGGAAGTGTTATACCACCATTCAGCGAGAGGTAACCACTTGACCCATTGTGTTTGTTTATCAAATAAAAAACAACGAAGATATCCTTCCAAACATTTATTTACTATCTCAGTTTGACCATCAGATTGAGGATGATAAGATGAGCTATGAGCTAATTGAGTAACCAAACAAGAAAATAACTCCGTCCAAAAATTTCCAGTAAAAATGGGATCTCTGTCGCTCACAATAACCCTTGGGCTTCCATGTAGCTTTTGAATTCTGTCCATAAATGTAGTAGCAATCGTACTTGCTTTAAATGGATGAGATAATGCACAAAAGTGTGCATACTTGGTAAGTCTATCAACTACCACCATGATGACACTCTTTCCTTCGGACTTAGGTAAACCTGTGATAAAATCCATTGAAATCTCCTCCCAACGTTGACTTGGAATGGATAAAGGTTGTAGAAGTCCTCGGGTCTTAATTGTTTCCACTTTATTCTGCTGGCAAACCAAACATTCCGCCACAAACTTTCGAATATCAGATTTAAGGCCATCCCAAAAAAATTCTTTCTTCACCCTGTGGTAAGTTTTTAAAAATCCTGAGTGTCCTCCTAAAGGAGAAGTGTGCAATTCCAGAAGAATCTTTTGTTTTAGTTGGGAATTCTTTCAAAGATATAAGCGATCTTTGTACCATAAGGAATCATTTTTCCAACTAAATGTATCAGATGTACTAGGATCTTGCTGCAACTTTTGAATGAGTGTCCACACATCTTTGTCCTTCTTCCATTCATCTCTTGCTTCGGTTATCCAATCTGGTTGGATAATAGAAATGGCACAAAGCAATGCTTCCACCTCTTCATTCTTTCTTGAGAGTGCATCTGCAACAACATTAAGCTTTCCTTTTTTGTAGATTATTTCAAAGTCATAACCCAACATCTTTGTGACCCATATTTGCTTCTATTCTGAAGATAGTCTTTGTTCCAAAAAGTGTTTAAGACTATCATGATCAGTTTTTACCTTGAAGTGTCTTCCCATTAGGTAAGTTTGCCATTTCTTTAGTGCATGCAGTATTGCTAACATTTCCTTCTCATAAATAGGTTTTTGTAAATAATTTCCTTTGATTGGACGACTTTCAAAAGCAATGGGTCTTCCTTCCTGCATTAAAACAACACCAATTCCATTTCCTGAGGCATCACATTCCACAATAAAGGTTTTTGTGAAGTCTGGCGTAGCTAAGACTGGTGCTTGACACATTGCCTCTTTAAGATGTTCAAAGGCCTTAGTTGCTTCAGGAGTCCATGAAAATGCATCTTTCTTCAATAATGTTGTTAGAGGTGCTGCTATTCTCCCATAATTCTTTACAAACTTGCGATAATACCCTGTTAACCCGAGAAATCCTCGCAACTGCTTTATGGTTGTGGGGACTTTCCATTCCTTAATGGCTTTAATTTTGTTAGGGTCTACTTTAACACCCTCGTGAGATACAACATGACCCAGATATTCCACCTCTTGTACTCCAAAGAAACATTTGGATTTTTTTGCATATAATTGTTTCTCCTGCAATAGTTTGAGCACCCTGTCAACATGTTCAACATGATCCTTCCAAGACCTGCTGTAGATTAGTATATCATCGAAAAATACTAGCACAAATTTTCTAAGGAAGGGTTTGAAAATGGAATTCATCAACCCTTGAAATGTAGAAGGTGCATTGGTAAGGCCAAAAGGCATGACCAAAATTCATAATGACCCTCATGAGTTCGAAATGTTGTTTTTGGAATATCTTCAGTCTTCATTCTAATTTGATGATATCCTGAACGAAGATCCAACTTGGTGAAATAAATTTCTCCATGTAATTCATCCAATAATTCATCAATCACAGGAATGGGAAATTTGTCTTTAATGGTGAGCTTATTGAGCTCCCTATAATCCGTACACATTCGCCATGATCCATCCTTCTTGTGTACCAATACTACAGGAGCAGAGAAAGAACTTTGACTGGGTTGAATTATACCCGCCTCTAACATTTCTGCAATCATACGTTCAATTTCGCTCTTTTGGAAGTAAGGATATCTATAAGGCCTGATGTTTGGAGGAACACTTCCCGGAATCAAATGAATAGCATGATCATGATCACGAATAGGTGGGAGTCCTTTCAGAGTTTCAAACACCTTGGAATGATTGTCCAAGACTTGTTGGAGATCTGCAGAAATAGATGATTTTGATGTCGGAACTTCTAGTGAGCATAATTGTGCAATTACACCTCGTTTTTCTTTCTTTAGAAGCTTTGTCATGACATTAGAGCTTATTATCCTTCCCGGCTTCCCTTCAATACCCCGTAATTCGACTTCCTTTCCTTCTGAAAAAAATTTCAAGAGAAGTTCTTGAAAATTAAAAGCTACCGTCCCCAAAGATTGTAACCATTGTACTCCTAGTACAACATCAGCACCTCCCATAGGAATGGAAAGCATTAGACTAGTCAATACATATTCCCCCATGGTTAGCTTGATATTATGGAATTTTCCAGAGAAATTTATAGTTCCTCCATTTGCAACCATCACTTGACATTCTGGTGCTGGGTATAGGAAACAATTTAATTCCTTGGCTACCTTACAATGAATAAAATTATGGGTGCTACCCGAATCAATCAACACTATTACCTTTTTCTTCTTGATTTGTCCTTTTATCTTGAGAGTTTGAGGAGTGGTAATTCCTGCCAGTGCATTACACGATATGGTCGCATTCATTTCTTCCTCTTCTAGGGCTGGTTCCTGGTGTATATCCTCTTCTTGTTCATTTTCTTCTTCCTCTTCACAATCTATGTAAAATAATTTCTTCTCAGCACACTTATGACCTTTAGTGTATTTGCTATCACAACCGTAGCAAAGCCCTTTTGCTCTTTTTTCTTCCAATTGTTGTGGTGTCAACCTTGTAGGTTGTGGAAATCTAGGAGTAGCAACACTTCCCTCTTTATAGAAGTGAGTGGCAGGCTTCCTTGTCGCCATAATTTTACATTCAATTTTTCTTGCCAACCTGAATGCCTTCTCCAATGAATTAGGTTCCAAAACGCGAACTTCATGTTGGATGTTATCCTTTAAAGTACCTATGAAGAGATCAATCCTGTGTTCCTCTGGAATATCAGTTACCCTTATATTCAATTTTTGAAGTCCTCAATGTGCTCCCCCACTAAACCCTTTTGTTTGAGATTTATCAATTGGCTAAAGAAGGTGTTGCTCTTTGTATCCTCATAATGTGCTATCATTTCCTCCGTAAAAATTGACCAAGTGACAATTTTTTTACGGGAGCAAAGCCATCGATACCATACAAATGTATTTTGTTATAAATGTAAAGTTGCAATGCATACCTTTTGTGTGTTTTGCATGTTATGGATATCAAAATATTGCTCCATTTGTAGTATCCATGTTACAGGATCCTTTCCATCAAACTTCCTCATATCCATTTTTGGAATATGGTGGTTATTCCCGCCAACATTAGAGTTTATGAAATCATGATTAACATTTATTTTTTTCTTATCATGAGTTTCTTCTACTATATTTTCACCATTATGAAACATTTCTTGTATCAACTTTGTTAAACCTTCCATGTCTGCTTTTAGATCATTCTTCATGTTTTCCATGTTGTCTTTCATGTCATCCATCTTAGCTTCCATGCCAGCTTCCATGCCATCCATCTTAGCTTCCATGCCTTTCTTCAAAACTTCCATTTCATTTTTTTTTGCTCTTTGCGAGAGCGAAATTTGGTGCACTTTCTCTTGTAATTTTGATAGATCATGTTGCAATTCTTAATCTTCATGAGTCATAGTAGAGCCTTCTAAAGGCTTAATGGGTGTTGAATTATTTTTATGGGGCATATTTTAGAACCCAATACTGATATCTATTCTACAATGTGCCCTTGGAATCAATTCAAATCGATTCTTCAAACAAGACTTATGCAATTCGGAAAAAAAATACACACCTTTTTCTTGCTTTTAAGGAGTTCGATATTGAAATTGGATTATCTCTATGATTGTAGCACTTCAATATTTAAATTTTGGTACCAACATAGCCCTATGAATTCTCTTTCGAATACCACAAGTCTGACCTGATTTGGATTCTCCAAGACAAAGTTGTGTCCAATCTCCCACAATGACCTAATTATGGACTCGTTCAGTAGAGCGAAATTGTACGACTTGCCACGTGTCCCAGTTTCATCCTTCGGCTCTAAAATTGATAGCCAAGAAACAAAATTCCATTTACTTGTGCCCAATTTTTATGGCACTCCAATCCGATGCTCAGAGAGAGATTTATGAATCTTTTCCCACAATCACCTCTTTGAGATGAAATTTGCGAGCCTGAAAAAGCACTACCTTCCACAGATCATATCTCCGAAAATATTGCGAATCAAGATCTGAAATTTTTTGACGAGTTTCGTCAGGATTTCAGCTTCGCACCCTAAAAATTTCAGATTCTGAACCTTTGTAGAAAAAAAGTTATAGAGAAAATTCCACGATGACCTGTTTAAAGCAGCGAAACCCTAGAATCCAAAGCTCTGATACGAAATGTTGTGTAACCAGCTCCAAAAATAGAAGAAAAGAGATATCAACGCCTTAGAAATAAGCCACTTCAAGGGGGAAACCTCCAATACATTACATAAATGAACAATTCTTGGATGATACAATTTACAAAACCTCATTTCTATATATAGGAGTCCATGAGGCCATAATGTAATCCTAGTGGGGCCACAATGTAATCCTAGCCAACCTAACAATAATAATTTAAAGGCACAATAATAACAATATGGGGGTTACAAGGGGACAATAATAACAATAAGGGGGTTACACTAACAATAATAAGGGACTATACTAGTAATATAGGGACCTAACAGGGTGAGGTGGTCTTAGGAAAATTTCCAAAGGCCTAGGAATCCCCTAACCTGTAATGTCGGGATACACGGTAAAAATTGGGTGTGGAGACAGGAATATTCCTCATGGTATTGGTGAATAAATTCTAAAGCAGCTAATCTTGTTTCGGTTTTGTGATCTCGTCGCCGGTTTTAGTGAGATAACGGTATGGTGAGGGTGGAGGTGGTTTAACCTATGCATTCCCTTGGTTTTGTTCGGATTAGTTATCCCATGGGATCCCACATTCATGCTTGGAATATGGCACAAGGGTGATTGGCTAAAAGAAATAATTTGGTTAAGCCAATCTATGGTTGGGTGGAACGTGGAAGTCCTGAATCCAATTGGAATTTGCCTATGTTTAATAAAAGATCATTTTTAATTGATTTTGATGAGGAAGTGTATTATTTATTATGTGTATTTAATGAATGTTCTCTTATTGTTATTTATATGGTTATATGTTGGTTATAAGCATGGTTATATGAAAAATATTAGTCATGGTTATTTTCATGTTTTTACTTGTAATTGAATGAATAATGAATGCAAGACCTAATTGGTGTTATGACAGCTGATGTGAGAAGGAGGTGACCCTTCTTGTTGAACCTTAGATAATTTTCCAGTCCCTTATGATCAGACCTTCATTCATGACCTATAGGTTGCATATCTACCAAGTTGTTTACAGAATGTTAGTCTTGGTTATGGATGGTCAAGTCAAGTCCTTGTTTCAGTTTTTGGTTTACAAGAATTGTTTCTATGTCATTTATCTTCTTTGAAATTTTAACTAAGTTTTGGGCAGATACTTGAGTCCTAGCCTTGAAAAAGTGGCATATAATTCAAAGTCGATGGCATATAAATGAGAAGAAAATTCCATATTCGGATGGAGGAGGGCTTATGATTGCAACTGGGAACCCATAGTCGCATGGAGGAAGGCTTATGATTGCGACTGGGAACCCATAGTCGTATGGAAGCCTTGGAAAGGGAGAGATTGGGGTTCTAGGATAGGGAAAAGGTGAGTTTTCTTAGGGGTTTGGACACTTAGAGGGGTTTGGCTACTCTTGGAGGTCTTGTGGAACTTGAGGGGAGTCAACAAGGTATTAATTTGTAGACTACATTTCCTTAAGGTAACCTAGGAGGTTGAGTCTTATCATAGTGGCCCTCAGCTCATGTTTACCCTGGCAAGCCGGTGAAAGTGGGTAAATGTGGGAGGAGGTGGTTACAGTGATGGCGATGACTAAGATAAATTACTTTTTAGAACAAAATAAAATGCATTCATGATTCTAGTATAAAAAATGGGAAAAATTGTCTAGAAATGTGTAGTTTGTTGATTATGGGTTTGTGCTCCTTCTAGTGGGTGTTGGAGAATAGGTGGGGTTGTAGCTCCATTCAATTTCAATGGTAAAATAGGGAGTTGTAGCTTCTTGTTGGTTGTATTCAGTTCTTTGTAATTGAAAGTTGTAGCTTGCCCTATGAATGAATTGAATAGAAATTCTAAAATTACTTGTTCTTGTATGTTCCATTGTGATCGTTATTTAATTTATTGTTGAGGTATTCAATGTTGTGCACTAATTAAAAGAATATTTTAAATTCATACTATTGTTACAATATTAATTCACACCCCCCCCCCTTAGTATTGTCCTAGTTTCCAAAAACTGGTATCAGAGCCGATTGCTTCTGATCAGTCTAACATGTAGAAGAAAGATCAAGAACCATGGAAAACTAGGAAGGTGGATTTACCAATAAGGCACACATGTTCAATGGAACAAACTATGTGTTCTATATGGTGAGAATGAAGACCTATATTCAGTCACTTGGATATGATGTGTGGAATGTTGTGGAAGAAGAATATTAGAGACCTCCAATAGTGGTAACTAAAGATCAAAAGTTGGAGTTCACATGCAATGCTAAATAAATGCATGCCTTTCTTTCTAGCCTACCAGAATATGATCTTGTCAAAGTGATGGATGTAGAAATTCCTTGTAGTTTCAAACTGCTAATTATAATTTACTAAAACAATAGACTTGAATCTACTCTACCGATTGCGGAAACCAATTTAAACAATCATGAAATCATGAAGCATACAAGAGAAATAATTCAATCAACGCATTACACAATGATTTCCTTGGGAAATCCGTAGCTAAAAACCTTGTTATGTGTATATTTCATTAGTCAGAAAATATGAGAAGATTACAATACTTTTCTCAAGCCCGAGCAACCTCAATGCTATCTCTATCTATCTCACTACTTCCTAGACTAACTTTGGCCAATAAAACTATTTTCCTAACCATCCAAGCTCCTACTTCCTTACATTGTTAAATGATGAATTAGGCCACTATTTAATAGGAATTTTCCTCCATTGGATTACGCAGTTCCTTTAGGATCTTCCTCTGACTGCATGCACCATATGTATAACTTGGATAATTATACAATTGATAATACATTTCCCTTGAACTCCAATATCAACTGGGTAACTCTCAAATCACACATGCGTGAGTTATTTATGGTTGATTTATTAGTTAATTGGTTGATCATGAAGTACACACCCCACTACTAGACCTCACACTAGTTCCTCCAATAGTTGGAACTAGTTAAACTGAATTTAACTCAGATAAAAAGAATAATTTAATTACAACTCAAAATAAAATCAACCAGGGCTCCTAAAAATTAGGAACCACTCTACATGAATCAAGTTATACCCTCAACTCGAATTCATTAAACCGACTAAGTCAAACTAACTTAATTAACTCGTACAAGTTGTCATGAGATGTGGAATTACAATTTTCTTCTAATTTAATTCAAGGGAAAAATAAATTAGAATCTTTCTTGTTTCCATTTTCAACACTCCCTCTCAACAATAAAGGAATTCACATCTATCCTGATCCAACACCTTTGTAATGTATTCCATGCAACCCCTCTCAGTCTTGTTGTTGTTACTACAACATCTGCAATTGAGAATAAAAAAAATAATCATTGAATCAATCCGCAACTGTCTACTAGGAAAACTGTGATGTTTTTGACTCCACTACTAAGCCTTCTTCTCTATTTTCAACACTGCTCTGCACTCCTCAGTATCTAACTAACATTGATCCTCCTACTACTGAATATTGTGGGCCCCCATAGCAAGTAATGATCCATGAGACAAAAAACATATCAATGGACCTTGCTTAAATTTATGCACTCTTGGGAATATTACTTCACATCGCCCCACCTCTCACTTGGAGGTATGGTTGCATGTGCTACCTCTACCCACTTGGATCGAAATTCCCCCTACTAGATGTCTTTTCTTGAGTGGATGTATTTATTCGACTCCTCTCTACTTCTCCAATTGTGGTTGCTCCACAAATTGTTGAGGTTGCTTCTGAGGCTACATGTTGAGAGGTAATTCATGCTCCCTCTCATCAACCACTAAGTATCTAACATTTTCCTTTCTCCTCAAGGCTTTGCATGCATCTTCTACCTCAAGTGCATATATGTTCTTGAATCATGCACCGATTTTCTTCAGTTGTCCCTTGGCGATGTCTTAAGGAAAACCTTCCCTTTCCTAAATATCACTTCATAGCCACAATATTCCAATACCGTGACATAAACAATATATTATTTAGACCTAGAAAAAACATGACATCTATGAGTCTAAGAGAGGAGAAAAAATCCCTCTGAAAATTAATTGTACCGATATCGGTCGCACTATACCTCTCATCATCTCCAAACTCTATTTTTTTCTTGAGGTCCTTCTCCTCCAAGTCACTAAAGGGATCTTTATTCCCCGTCATATGGAACGAGGCACCGCTCTCAAGATACCACATGCTTCCTATTACAGCTCTTTCCGTGCATGCAATGAGAGTGAAATAAAGCTCGAATTATGAAGCTATAGCTTCACCTACTTCTGCTACTATAGGATCATTCTTACTTTCCTTCTTCTGTGGAAATTTCATGGAATAGTTTCTCAAATTCATGACAATGAAAGCACTTGATGTTGGAAAAATATTTATTATTTCCCTCCTTGCCTTGGGAATTATTTCCCTTGGATTTATTTTCTTCGTTGACTATTGAAAAATCCTCTTCCACTTCTTTGGATGAGGTCCCATCTCTGATGTTCTGCCTTATCTCTTCTTGCACGAAGTTGGACCACAAACGCTCCCACTCTGGTAGCTTCTCCCTCCCATTTACTAAAAAATGGTATTTGTGCTAGCTCTTGGGAAGGCATAAAAGTGTTAGGTTAACCAGATCATCTTCAACAACTATAACACCAACCCCCCCAAACTCATCCCAACATTGGGTGAACTTTCTCAAGTATTGTGGTATTGTGTTTCCCTTTTCCACCTTGATTTTCTGAAGCTTGTCCTTTAGTGCCAACTTCATGTGGTCACTATTATTCTGAAACAGACTATCAAGGCCTTCCACGTTACATATGGAGTCTCTTTCTAATGGAGGTTCGATAAAATATGATCTTGAACTCTTTCCATTAAGATCCTTCTTGCCTTGGTTACATCCTTCTTCCATTCTGCTAGAGCCTGTGCATCTGCAACTGTCGATTTCAGAAAATTGCTATCAATGTATTCCTTCAATCCATTTTCTTCCATAAATGCTTCCATCTGGTACTTCCAAGTAATTCAATTCGAGCTACTCTGAAGGGAATAATCGAGCCTTAGACCATAAACCACCATAATGATCCTGTTAATAGCTCTAGAGAATAGATCTGCAAAACTCATTCCTCCTGCAAGGAAAAAATTGTTTTCTTCTCTT